>OY718805.1:6820000-7410000 GCA_963070105.1 Litomosoides sigmodontis | reverse complement strand
TCGATTACGTTCAAGAAAATTATCCTAAGCCAACTACATGGTCAAATAAGCACTATGGACAGTGGTGTCGTAATCGAACTATAACGAGGTGACAATTTTCCTTCCCTCTACGATTTAGTCATTGCAGTTAATTTCTTCAAATTTTCTGATTCTCTATTGCAATGTAAACAAGCAATGTTTAATTTTAATAATTTCCACTTTTTTTCAATGGAAATTTGTCTTCTTTTATTACACTTGAAAAGAGTGAAAATGTTTAAGATTAATGAATGTAACTTTCGAGTTTAAGTTAACGAGCATAACTTTCCATTGTTGGTAGAATTTTGTGCCGAAATTTAGAAGCGAAGAATGTATTCAATTTGAATTTAGGTATGTTCAATGTCCGATGGGTTCAGCACTTCATTATTATTCCTGTTGCGGGGAGACGGGTACCGAGTGTTGCTTCCGGCTACAACCAACCTTTGTTGCTTACTTACTTTCCATAGCATTTGTTGTTCTTGTTTCGCTGGTATTTTATCTTTTACTAAAATTGAATTTAATTTGTTCAACAGAAAATGTTGCAGTTGATGTTGACGAATAAGGTAGTCGTCGTGCTTGAAGAAGTTCTAAATATCAAAACTATTAAATTCGTGCTATTCATGCTTTAGTGATTGGTGCTATTCAACTTTAAACTATTATTTATGCATTCGTTTACATCGAAATGATTTGGGTTAAAAAAATTGTTGCTCAAAATGTAGTTGTGCAAAACGATGGCAATAATAATAATAATTCACTAAGTAAAGGTAAAGCAAAAAAATCTTCCTTCTGAATCTGCCTGGCTGCGAATGATTAGACAGTTTAATAGAACTGCAATATTTTTGTGGGAAGAAATGCCGACGTAGTCGATTTCAGCGTATCAAACATTACTTTCTATTCAATTGATTTTACTTGTGAAATCAATCATTCGTTACTGTGCACGTAAGTAAGGAAATTAATATTTGTTAATTTCCATATCATTTATATCGGTAAATCAACTAACAAAGCATATCACTTCTCACTGGACAACGAAAAACATTTTAGCGGCGATTAAGCTGATGATGAAGCAATGATGTCATCATCGATTCAATTAATAACTTAACGTTAATTTGTTTAAAGCAGTGCTAGAAGTATTGCAGACATGATCATATACAATTCAACAATAACAATTAGCCGTTTGTAAACTTGAAGAAGTAATTGTTTATTGATGATCACACCGAAAATAACAGTTCAGAAAAATAAAATGGATGAAATTTTTTCCACGCAAACTAATGAGCAGCAACTACTGCTGCAAACAACCACAACATGTTGCCAACTTTTTTTTTCACCCAACTAATTTCAACTAACTACATTTTCCCACAAAAATTCTGCGTGCGCGCACAAAATTAACCTCTCATATTTTAGCGTTCGTTGAAAAATGCATCGATGCGTACGCATTCATCATTCACGTACGTTTAGTTTAGGTTGTCCGAAATCTCTTTTTCCACTTTTCAAACCGATCCTTTACATGCCTTCTTCTCTCATCAAAAGATTGATCGTTGTTTGCCACTTTATGACCATTATGACCACCTTTGTCTAACTCTCCTCATATCTATGATCTATGCACACTATATGGTTTATCACATTACTAGAGGATATGATTCAAATTTTTTAGATGCTAAATATTGCAAAATTACCACCGATAGGTAAAACACTTTGGCAGGTTACTTTTTATGCTTTCTTTCAGTTTGAAGAGCTAATTATGGATCGATGAAAGGTTGCTACACACGTCTACCTCTACTAGGTTCACACACGCACGTAACGCTTTGCTTTTCCACAGATTGACACTAGCATTTTCCAATTGCTATAGTGAAAGCTAAAGCTGAAGAATGAATTGTGCTGTGCCTCAGATGGGAATTATCAGTTTTTTCAAAAGGGTGAGGAGGAGCAGCTGTCTTACAAATGTTCTGAATGGTTGATATTCATATGCTTCAGCTGAGAGTTACAGTTAACTTAAGACTTAATGTCTGAAGTCTTAAGATTTAAGACTTAAGACTTACCGTCTGAAATGTTTCACACTCATACAGTTCTTTTTTTCCTTTTTTCCACGCACACACACACACACACACACACACACACACACACACACACACACAGTTTCTAGCTCTGACCTTTTCGAATTACTACTGTATGTGTTATAGCTAACATTATTTGTTCTAAATTAACAGTTTACAAAACTTTAAATACATTGTTTCCTCATTATGGCTACAAATAATAAGTAATCAAAAGTAATTGTCAATTTAAATTAATATGAAGTAAATTTCATTGAATTTTTACTCGAAGCTGTTAGTAAGAAGAAGAAGAGTTGAGTAAGAATGAATTAAATAATTGTTGTTTTTTTTCCGTAAATATCTGTTCATTCCTCATAAATATTTCCGTCAATTCAATTGACTAATTGATTTTTTAAAATTCAAATCACTTCTAATTCTATCATTTACATATAACTAACATCATCGTATCAGTTAATAAGCTATCATAGTGTTACTATCATATCAGTTAGTACCAATTGCCATTACAGGTTATTAGTTCTCATATATTTGAAATGAAGAAGAGATATACAAAGTGCATGCCAAACGAAGGATTTCATAACTGACCATTTGACCCACAAATACCACCAACTTGTTGGGTGGACATACTACGACGGATGATTGGTGATATGATTGCTTTATTCACTGAACTGACCTGATATTCAAAATTCAAATCACTTCTAATGGTTTGATGTCTAACTTATCAGGATGAGACGTATTCGAGCATAACGTCAAACTCCTTTTTCCTCTCTCTCCCTCACTCTTATCCAATACTATCAGTATATGAAAATTTGAAAAAAAAATTTGAAAATGAAAATTTCAGAGAAAATTTTCATCGTTCCCTCTGCAAACAAAGCCAAGTTTTCCACCGTCTGACGACATTCAAGGAGACGCGCAAAGATGTTTCACAAGGGCTGCGTGAAAATGAAACGACGTGACACTTCCTGCTCATTTCGATTTTAGCCGCGAGAGGTTGTTGCGGTGCGGTATAGGAGGGTAAGTTCATGGCATTGTGTTGATGTTGTCGGGAACAGAGTAAACATTTGAAGTAAAAGTAATACCACCTGGTTAATCCGTTTCAGACGTTTCAGTTTCAGACGTGTCAGGTGTGTTTTGGTGAAACTTCCCCGGGAAGGGAAGGGATGGAGGGGTGGTGTATCGATGATCTCTCATACTTTATGATACCAACTACAGAAGTTGCTTGTTGATCGATTGATCATTAGCTCTTTGCGTAGGTGTTCAAAAGATATTTTAGAAGTAACAAATATTCGTTTAAGATTATCAGCAAGTTTTTTTTTAAGATTTTCACGGTCGTGCGTGAAGTCCAATGCGATTTTATTTATGTAAAGAAAGGGAAAAGTTCAGCTTCTTCCAGGAATACAAATTAGGTACATTGTGCGTTTCTTAAATTAATTTTTATAACATTTTTATGTCTCTATAAACTTTAACCTTATAAACTTTAAAAAGTAAGGCCGTACAAATTTGCTGTGGAAGTTATTTTTTGATAAATCAAATATGGCATTTGTTATTTCTTTGCATTCTGTTCATTTTTGACACTTTGCTGTGACATTTGAATTCATATACTCTTATAGGCTAAAGACTGGGTTTAAATTTCAAATGCACACACACAAACACACACACACACACGAAGGTTTTTGGTGTCAACGAAAAAAATTAGATTCGAAAATTGTACAAAAAGTGGTTCCTTAGCGTGCTACTCCGAAAAAGTATCACTAATTTTTTTTTTCGATTTCTCTGTTTTATAAAAATAAAAAATCAGCCCTGAAACAAACTCAAGTAAAAACGTTCTTCTGATGATTTTCCCAATGTTACTTTCCACTAACTGGAAATCTGATCTTCAGTGTATGGTGATGAGTGATCTCATTTACTGATATCGCTTTAGAGTTTAGACTGGTGTTATGTGAGGATTGCCAAAGTATTAACGATACGAATTCTTCGAACTGAATTTTAATCATTTAATGATTGTATTGGTAGAAACGAATTGACTGCGTAAATCTTTAGAGAATTGTTCATCGGTTCTTAATTCAACATTTTTGATTGGAACGTATTAAGTGATAATTAAGGCTGGTCAGTATTCGCTGTTTATCATTCTCCATCAAGGTCACTAAATATGTTTACGTGTGATGGAGTTGGCGTCCATCTTCATCATTCCGTTTCTTTTTGATCACAAGCGTTAATATGTCTCAGTGAAATAGCCTATCAAAATGACACATTGTAACTGCGCGGGATTTGTCCTTGGCCCGAGAGGTGATGTATTCAAGCAAGCAATTTGTTTATATTAGTGAAAGAGAATGTGTTTTTGTGCGAGACTGTCAAGTGGATGAACTGTAGATTTATTGCTTCGTTCTAGTTCTAACTTTTCTTAGCATAGTACTGTCGGATGATAGTGCGATGATGGTCGTGAGTTCTTGTCTAAAGCTCCAGTTCTGACCATACACTTTTTGTGCTCGCTGTTCGTCATCATAGATGCAAATTTTAGATGGTATTTATAACAAGTGGAGAAAGGCTAGGAAGTTGAATTACTATTAGCATATATATTATCAGTTCACAACACTAGGAATCAACAGTAATACGTGAGAACTTCAGGTATATCGGATTTTCGAGATAATGGGTCGTCGCTTAACCTTACCAAGAAAGGTTTATCTGTTTTTGTTTTGATCGATTTTGATTTTTTTATAGGAAACTAACTAGGAATGCAACCCTTATAAGTATCTTTGCAGACCTTGTCTTGGTGAGGCTCTAAATAATAAACCATCTATAAGGGTGTTAATGAACCTTTTACTCACACAACTTGTGTATATGTTTAACTGACAGTATTCACTGAAGAAGAGCTTCAACAAAAGAATTGAAGTTCACGGTTAAATTTTCTTAAATGAATTTAAATTAAAATTTCCTTGCTCGAATGATATATTGCTTCTTCGCTTTCACTTGTTGGAATTATGTTCCATTAAACGTTTTATTTGTTCTTGAATTTTACTAATTCAGTCATTCATCTTCAACTTTCAGAAAAACTCGAGAAAAGCAACAATGGAGAGAATCAACGTGGGGATGCATGTAGATATACGGCGTTCAGATGGCCGAGTTCACAATGCTGTTATCAGTGAAGTTCGTAAGGGAACACAGTCAGTGACTGTCGAGTGGTTCGAAAATGCAAGTATTTCTGATTGAAAATGCGTCTAAGCTGTTTGGTTATTCTTTAACTTTCTGACTCAGTTTTTTAGCAGTATAGTTTCGTGATCGTCATCTCTCTAATAATTCAGTCGCTTGACGCTATATATCTCTATTTGTCTCAAATGTCAACTTAGTATCTTTAACAATTGAAACATTCGTAAGTTAGAGATTCATGGCTAATTTATATTTTTTAGTTTTTTAAAAATCGAGTTAGAGCAATTAGTTAGCTTAGCATTAAATTACTCAAAAACAATAATTTCATGCACAAGCTCTCTGACTTTCTATGCGTTGATGGTTTAAAATAATATGAATTTAAGAATGAAGTTATGCTTAAATTAAACAATAATTTCAGGGGGAAACGAAAGGTAAAGAGATTGATTTGAAAACGCTGCTAGCAATCAATCCAACATTGGCCGCACCACCACCTTCGACATCTTCATCGATGAATTTTGTTCCTCCAATCACCAATGACGAGAATTATTCAACAGCAGTAGCAGCATCAGCAGAACTTCAACAGAGAACTCAGAATAATAACGAAAGTAACTCAGAAAGAATAATATCTTGAATCCCTGCTTACAATTTTAGAGAATTGCACTGTTATCTATTTTTAATAGTGATTTGCGTGAGAGGCATACAACTACCCTGTGAATTCATTAATTTTAGTTTAAATTCATACCAAGTCTGAATAACGTATATTGTCTAAATTGCTTCTAGTGGAAATTAGACGTCAGAGTCAGAAACTGGCTCCGTCACGGGCCAATAATGTTGCTACACTGTACACAGCCACAAATGGGAACAGTGCTGCACCGACCACGCAGATGAATGGACATGGTCGTACGAGCTTGCTGCCAGCACCCAGTAAACTTCCCCCACCAAAACAACAGCGTTACACACTTGATCCTTCATGTTTCGAAGTTGATTCTTTGACAGGTCAACTCTTATTAAAAATTTCTGAGAAAAAATGATAATGTTATCAGTCCGTCAATGCTTTAGAAATAGTGTTCTGAAGTGGATACTTCCTTGTGAAGTGGATTGCTTAAACTTTCAGTGAGTTTTGGTGATAAGTAAACACTACATAGATTGGGTTGGCATTAGTTTGTTCGGTAGAATTTGGTTACAGTAGAACAATATTGAAATTTGGTGATGTTACAACAAACTGAGGCAGGCACCCTCATACGTAACTTAAAGGCACTTAACAAAATTTTCTATAAAAAAAGTTCCAAAAACTGAAGGATTTGATATTGTTTTAATGCTTATGTTCGTTTTTAGCAGCGACAAACGAAACAATGGACATCAATACACTTAAGGCTAGCCAACAACATCAAAATCAGAAATCTTCTACAGTGCAGGAAATTGAACGGCTGCAGAGAAACAGAGAAGAACGACGTGCGCAGCAGGTTTAATTTTATTTTTCAATTCATCAACGCTGTATGATCGAGGAAAGTATGAGTTTCATTTCTGGAGAAAAGGACTAAAGAATCCAAAAAATTCTGAGGTGAATTTTCAAAAAATAATGTTTCTAATGGATTTTTATTGCTTTTGTGAACTTTTGAGAGCATTTTTCTTTTGCATCATCTGGATAATTATAGCAAGAGGCAAGAAGACAAAAGGAGCAGCTGAAGAGCATCGATCCCGGCAATCCGAATTGGCAGTTTTTGACAATGATTCGTGATTATCAATCACAAATTGATTTCCGTCCACTGAAGATGTCCGATCAGGTAAAGGAGTGTTTTAATAGACTTAATGAGATATTTTGAAGTTCGGAAATCTCAATGAGCTATTGCTGTATATATCAGGAAGCCAAATTTGGTTGATTAGAATGAATTATGAAACCGGCAGAAATGTGTTTGAAAATTGCTCAGTTCTAGGTGGCTGATCATCGAATCTGCGTTTGCGTTCGAAAGAGACCTCTTAACAGGAAAGAGATAATGAAAAAAGAGATTGAGGTTTGTGTTAAAACATGATTTTATAATGCTACAGTCGCAGAGTTTTGTGTTATTTTACACTTCTCTACCTGCTTACAGGTGATAACAATTCCAAATAGAGACCATTTGATTGTTCACCAACCACAAGTGAAAGTGGATCTGACGAAGTACTTGGAAAATCAAAAATTTCGATTTGATTATACTTTTGACGAGAACACAAGCAATGAGATGGTTTATAAGTCAGTTTTCACTTCAAATTATCTTCTGCGAGGGCGGGAGAAATAGTGATAAATTTTCATGCGTAAGCTACAGTGCAGTTGCTTTTAGGTTCACTGCACAACCGCTTGTCAAGACAATATTTGAACAGGGTTTCGCTACTTGCTTTGCTTATGGCCAAACAGGATCTGGTAAAACTCACACTATGGGTGGTGATTTTACAGGAAAAATGCAGGTAGGTACGAAATGCACGAAGTCTTTGCTCTCTTTGTGTTCAAATATTATTAGTCAAACTGTTGTATATTTCGTTTAATTTTTTGATATTAAAACTGTTTCTTCGTCTTTATGGTGTCCTGAGTCGTGTGACTGCATGCGGTTCTGAGGTATGTGACTAAGCGCTACTTCAGAGTAAATCACATATATGATAAGAGCTATGCATTCGTGTACGCAAAAGCGATGGAAAAAATTTTTTTTGTCAGTGAAATCTTCACAATAAATTACATCTGTAAAAATAAGCTGTTTTTCGTAGTTTTTTTATATGTGGTATAATTCTGTATGATTTTATCGTTTTTTTTTTACCTTTTTGTTTTTTAATCTACAACGCTTGAAAATTTTATTCAGATTCTTGCTGTGATTAAAGGAGTAGTTTTTCTAGGATTTTTTGTTTTTTTTTTTTTTTTTAATTTAATAGCTAGTAAATTATACTGCTGAGAAAGCGTTATTGAAAGATGAAAGCTATGTAGGTTATAGACATTATGACTCTCTGTGCTTGTATTTTAAGTTCCTTGAAAGGGGTAAAATGGAAAGTAGAATAAAAAAAACTTCATTTTAATGGCTTTTAATGTTTAGGATTATGCTAAAGGCATATATGCCCTTACAACAAATGATGTGTTCAAGTTGTTGCACAGAAATTATAAAAGACATAATCTTCAAGTTTGCTGTAGCTTCTTCGAAATATACGGTGGTAAGGTTAGTGCTGCGGAATTCAGGATTCTGTTTTTTCTTTTCTTTTATCTGTAATTTATTAGTCAAATATTAACCTTTTTTGAGAGCCAAAAACTTGTTTTTCTGATTCATTCGGCATTTTTGAATGCAGATATAATTGTAGGTCTTTGATCTTATCGGAAATAAGGCGATGTTACGGGTGTTAGAAGACGGTAAAAAAGAGGTTCAAGTGATTGGATTACAGGAAGTGCCGGTTCATGATGAAAATGATGTTGGTATTTCCAGTCTTGAACATAGTATTTTGGCAGAAGTCACTTGCTGCACTTGTGATACTACAACTACTTATTTTAAAGATATTTGTGTTTTCTAAATTAGATTTCTTATAAGAATGGTAATGCTTTAAGCTTTTCCAGCATAGTGAATGTTAAATTCCAGGTACTAGAATTGATAAAAAAGGGAACGGTGATACGGACGGCAGGAACAACTTCCGCTAATGCCAATTCATCTCGATCGCATGCAGTGTTTCAAATTATTCTTCGTAAGAAGTAAGTTTCTTTTATTTGTCATTTAAATTGTTCTATAAGAACTAACAGTTTAATATTTCTTCACATATCCCCTCATCTGTATAATAAGACAGTTTTTTACTTGGAGATATAGAAATAAGTATGGGAGATAAAATAGACATAAAGAGGTAAAAGAAAATCCATGGATGAACAATCTCTCTGTATTTCTATGTAGTACATAATTTTGATGATATTTTTATTTCAGAACAGAGAAGGGGTTATTAGGTCGTGTATGGGGGAAGTTTTCTTTGATTGATTTAGCGGGTAACGAGCGCGGTGTTGATACAATAAATACGGATAGGCAAACTCGTATGGAAGGTTCGGAAATCAATAAATCCCTTCTGGCTCTTAAAGAATGCATAAGGTGAGCAAAAACCTATGGAATTTCGTTTCTGATTTAAAATCGTACTTGCCGAACACTACCAATTGTTTTCAAACATTATTTTTGCACTTTCTCTACTACAGAGCAATGGGTCGAAATTCAGCTCACGTTCCATTCCGAGCTTCCAAATTAACACTTGTTCTTCGTGACAGCTTTATTGGTTCAAATGCAAGGACGTGTATGGTAAATCATTTAGCAATTATTTTTACGCTTATAATTGTCGGAGTTTTTAGGAACTGCACTTGGCCCCAAGTTTATACGTATTTCCGGCTACATTATTGTAATTACAGATAGCAATGATTAGCCCTGGCATGTCTTGTTGCGAGCATACTTTGAATACGTTACGATATGCTGACAGGTACCTTTCCTTTTTTTTCAAATTCTTTGTCATCACCTAACATTTACTCACGTTTTCTCGTCTTCAGAGTGAAAGAATTAGGTGCTGAAGATGGATCAAATACACCAATGGAGGATGAAGAACTTATGTTGAACAATATTGAAGATTATGATCTCCTGCAGTCAAGAGTATGCGGTTTGAATTTAATTAGAAATTATGACTCCGATATCGTTTAGTTGTCATCGTAGAAACTTTCTACTAAATCAAACCAAGAAAGTGCGTTCAAAGCGATTTTTCTGTAATGAAATATTTGTCGAGATGGAATATTTGTTTTGCAAGATTTTTTTGTTTTTTCAATTTCTACTGCTGTAAAAACCTTGTATTACAGTGGGATATACGTAGCATAAAGGAATGCTAATCAAAATTTAAATTTTTATCGGACGATTGTCAGTATGATGTTAGTACAGCATAATATTCGAGCAAAATTAAAGCAAAACGAAATAAATTTAAAAACTGGGAGGGAGATCCTTTTACTCTTAAAGGATGAGAAATCCCGCTTTTTTCTAAAATTTTCCTGTGTCCTGACTCATCTAATTGTTTATGTTAAATATGACCCACTAAGTTTTAGGAACAAAGCGATGAAAAATATCGATTGCAGCGAACATTACAAAATATATCTTTAGCTGAAGAGAAGTCTTGTAATGAATTGACTACGTTGTACGAAGTAAGTCAAGAAGTTCTTCACATTCAAAGCTGTAAAGTGTTGTTTATATTTAGGATGTTACTTTTCTTTTTACTTTTATTTGTAATATATAATACCACTCCAATGCAGCACATTTTTTAGGATGTAGAGAGAATAAAGGCGGAGATGGCATCTTTGTTGAAACGGCCTAGTAAGGTAGATTACGATATTGATACATTTGCTACCGATTTGCAGAATTTTGCCCGTGAGCAACGTGATAGATACATACGTTTGTATGGTTAGTCTATTTCTTTGCATTTTTGCCTTATTTTATCTTTTGATCATCTTAACTCAGTAAAAGAAGCGAAAATGCCTAAGCCTTTGAAGTCGACGCTTGGAGTGTAATAATATTAAATAATGAACAGTGTAATAGGTTGAAGCGGTTTTAAACCTGTAATACGAAAAGACAATGGATATCTTTGCTTTAGAAGTGAAATCATTGAAAGTTTGAATTTTGTTGAAATCGCAATGAATTTGTAATTACTAACTTATATAACAAAAGATGAAAGATATAGGAATGAATTGTTGCGATTAATTTTAGATAATGCCGAATGTCTAGTGTCAGAACTCAGCAAAGAATCTGAAATCAGTAAGAAGCAAACAAATCATAAGCGACATTAAATCGCATAGATGTAATTCTCAAAACAGTTGGACGTACCATACATTATTGCTTGTTTGTTTCTATTTTCGTTATTGCATTTGTTAAAATTTAAAAGAAATATCAAAACATCCTGTGCTTTGTCTGTTCATGTTAAGATTTCATGTTTTTTGTAAAATTTAAACTGTGATTATTTGTTCATACTCTTTGAACTTCTTGGTAGAAATTTCTGCCAACAAGTTTATGCATTGTAATCTTTTTTGCGTACCATTTTTATTCTTCAGTATGAGCTCAAATTTTCTGTAAAGCGTAGGGGAAATATTCTAGTGATTATGGGAATGTCATTTATCATGATTTCCTAGAATTTTTGGTACCCTAAAAAAGTTGCATAGATTTAGGAGTATCCTTGATTTCTTATCTCACGGGAGTTTATTGTATATAATTTGTTCCATACGTGATCAGTTCAAAACCTTAATTCATGACACATGAAAACGGTTTGCATGTTTGGGCACATCCCGTTGATTTGTGGGGAATTAAGAATAGTACATTCAAGATTTGTTTCTTCCATACGATACTTTAATAGTCAAATGTAACTGTGACTGTGAGTAATGAAGGTTCATAGAATGGTTGATGTGATAGTTTTTCTCGCAATGTTGTGGCGTAATCCACTGCCTCTTTTAGTGAGTAATTACTTTTCAAACTTTACATTTGTGATACAACTTGCTGCTTTATTACTGAGGACAGCTGTTCCATGTATTAATGGGAAGATATTTGGAACTCAGTATTAGAATTTTCAAGTGTTGCGGTACGAGTGACTGTTGCATATAATGCAAATTACTTTTGTATATAATAGTGAAGATCATAATATCGCGAAATATCAATGCATTATTTTGGAAGGACTATTTGTTTTTCGAGAAAGTTGATGTCTACTTTATCTGGTAGGATATATTTCAAGGACGGGTTCCTGGAAGAATTAAGTGCTTTTCATCATTTATGATCGTCATTTACTTATACTTTTTTCTTATTACTGAATATGGATGCTTTACATGTGCAATTAAAATGAATTTAAATTGAATCTTGTTTTTTAATTGACAATAAGTTGCAGAAATTTTCACAAATGCTAGTTATTACCTGCGTAAATTGAGATCTCAATTATTTATAATGGATAATATCATGAAATTATGTATGCCCTGGCGTGCATTGCTTGTGATTTTTTGAAAGCGAAGAAATTGAGATTGTTTTGCAAGTACGGAAGTAATGAATGTAACTACGTGGAAGTCAAGGCGGAATAAACTTTGAATGCACGTAGTTTTGAAGTGCTGAAGGTGGAGGTTTTGTTTCGAAATGATTTTGGAATTAATCGTCTAAACGATGTTTTTCACAGAATAATTTTCTGGACAATAACATGAGTCGTTCGAATCATTCGTTGAAGTCACTAGCGGCAACATTAAATGAAGTTCATGCTCATCAACAGAAGCCTAGCATTCCTGTAACATTTAAAAATAACAATCCAGCTGATAAATTGCGCCCAGGTGGGTTCAACCTCGAAATTCATTCTCTGTTAGGATTTGACACGCATTTTTAACACACAATGCCAAGAGCAAGTTTTATTTCATGCAGTCTAACATAAAAGGTTTAGGAAGGCATCGTTGTGATTGTCAAGCTAGAGTGCATAAGTTGATCCGGAATTGCATCAGTTGTGGACGTGTAGTATGTGAGCAGGAAGGAAGTGGACCGTGTATCTTCTGTGGTGAGCTTGTCTGCACTCGAGAAGAACGAAAAGTACATTTTGGCACTTGTATTTCACAGTAGTGTAGTTTTTATTTGGAATAAGATATTTTGTTACTGCTTGCTTTAATTGTTATCTACAGAGTTAAATTAATTTCAACAGTTTGGAAAGCCTTCTGTTGCAGATTGTTTTTCAAATCACACTGATTAAGAGTTGTTCAGGAAAACTATAATTATTAAACATCAGTATGTAAAAGATTAGTTACATTACTTTTTTCTATCCTTAGGGCTGAAGGACAATTACTTTTTGACTCTTTTTTTTTTCTTATTGGCACTTAGATTTTATATAACTATCATTTTTATCCACAAAAAATTATCCTCTGAATAGTGATATTGTAGCTTTTGAATCAGAACTCAAGAAGATCGGTTGAACTGCGTAATAGATTACTGGGATGCGGAGGTGATGAAACTGTTGGTGGAGGAGCATTTTCCCTGGCATCAGTCGGAAGTGCGCTAGCAAACGCTGAACAATACAAGAATAAATTGCTAACCGCAGATTCTAACACGTAGGCTCATTCGTATATTTTGATTATAAATTATGTGGCAGAGAACACGGGTAGCCCTGGTTGCTTTTTTAAAGACAGTATAAATTTGCTGAAGAAATTAATTTCTCGTGTCCAATTGTTTTAGTGAAGAAATTTTAAGCTTAAATTGAACAATTTCAGAGAAATGAGAACGCACATTCATGACTTGGAATCAGACTACTATAATATGGAAAATAACATATATTTAACGAGAGCGGTTAGTGCTGTTGCTTTTTGGGATCACCAAAACTATTCGCTTTTTGATACTTTACTTTTCAATAGTGATTTTTTGTAACAAGTCCATCTCTTGAACAAAGAACAGAATGCTATTCATAAGTGGATGTTGTTTAATTTTTCGCGCTAATTAAGTAATTTAAATAGTCTAATCTAACTTTCACATAAGTGAACTATCATTCCCTATGGGAACACATGTTTTTACAGGAACGAGAAGCTATAATAGCTCGTAAAGAAGAGTTAAGAGAATTAAGAATGCAACAACGACGAGCGCTTATTGTAAACTTCGATTTGAAAAAAGCCCGTGTTTTTGAAGTGAGCGCTCCATTTGGGAGAATTCTTGAAAATCTTAATTCTACTTGTTCTGGCTAATTCATTGTGAATCAGATATTCGTTTATTCATTGATCGGTTGTGTTTCTGGGTGATTTAGGTTACATACTAATATAACTAGAAGGGAACATACCTCAATTAATCAGAGGAGAGGAGTAACAAATTTTGCAAGGTGGAAATAAGATTGCTTATTCAAAAAATAGGTTTGCTTTCTGCTGGTTGTTAGAAAGGAAAGAGAATGCGGCAATAAGGTAGAACTATGTAGCCCATTTAATGCAACTTATAAAAAATTGGCTGTCTAGAGAATTACGCCTTTGCTGTTGAATGATGTAAAATGGACATTGACTTTCGCATCAAATTAATAATTTCTGGAATGTTTTCTTTGTTGTCGAGCAGTATTCTTCCGTCTGTCACTAGTAATTGAAAGCTCTCTGTTTCAGTTATTTTTTTATATACTTAATATTTTAGGTTGTGATACATTTAATACTTTGTAGATTAGATTAGAAAGAAATAAACAAGGCAAATTTATATCCAGAATATTTTATTCTTATGAAAGTCGAATAGACTGTAATGGTAGCATTTTGGTCCTACAATAATTCTTTTCTGATGTTAAACATAGTACTTGAATATTAATTTGAGGCCACAGAAAAATATGATGATACACGTGATCCTGTAATCGAATCAATTTTGTTATCTTCGAGAAGAAGGCAACAAGCCGAAACATCAGTGCCTATAGCGAAATGGACTCCAGATGGATTTGTACCAAAGGTTCATTCTATCTTTTCTTTCCACTCATGTCACTGTAAAGTGGAAAAAGTTTTATCAAGGAAATTTTTATTTTTACCTCTTTTGTAAATTAGATCTGTACATATATATCTCTGACAAAAAAGTAAATTGCAATCATGCGAAGATGTTTGTAACACGATCAGTGTGTCTGTGAAATGGGAACAGCGAGCTGAAAAAGCTCTTTGATTTATTCATAATAAAATTTTGTTCCCTTTACACAAACAAATTTCTTGCCTGCTTCATTTGATCCGATTATTTTGTACACAGTTATCAATACAGATAATATACTGGAAAGAACATAGTTGTTTGCGATATAACCTACCAGTCTTCGCTTCTTCCAGTATAATAGCCGAAAGGAGCAGAAAAACAATCAACAAAATAGCAATTATGAATGCGAAGTGGAAGATGAAGCATTTATAATGTTAAGTGATGAGATGATGTATATGAAAGTGGCAAAAAAGGGTTATTCGATGGGTATTGTTCAGCCTATTGCAACACTGCTAGCTTATGGATATCGAAGGTTTATCAGCATCTTATTTGACTGTTACATACTTTGACAATGATATTGGAAAGATATGTGAAGGAATTTGACGTCGTTTTTTGTAAAGGGTTGTATACTGTGCTGCGTTTTATTTTTAAAGACGCTACAATGACAATGGATGTGTTGCTTGACAATAGAACCAGCACTAAACAAGTAAACCAATAAATAAAGAGGGTAAGTGGGAGATGCTTTGCAGGCACATTCCATGGAATGAAGATGTTGATATTAGAGGACCATTACTTATCGTCGCGAAAGGCAAAGTGGTTTCAAAAAATGAAATCGAGAAGGAAATCTCACATTCTTGTTCTCTTCTTGGTGGTAATCATTTATTCAAAAAAAAATTACAAAATAGGGTACAATTAAAAGGAGCTACCCTACAATTTTGTGAACGCTTTTTACTTTTCACTTTCTGTATTTGGCATATATTGAAATAATTTTTGCGGTCTTTGAAATTTTTTGGCACATTTCTATTGTTCTTTTTCTTTTTTTTTTCCTTTTTTTCGAAAACAAAATATTGAACTTTCAGATAGTATAGAAAAACATAAGCTTCCGTCAGAATTTCCTTCGGGCGCGATTGTCGGTCGCGCCCTGCTTACTGATTGTTTGTCAATGAACGAATATGAAGAGAAGGTAATGTTGATTGATAATTTGAAATAAAGATGTTTATTATATAAAGTGAGGTGACATTTATGCTGATTGGGGTGTTTGTTTAGAGTTTTGATAAAAGAAATTGCCGGTATAGTATTAATGTCGTGAAAAGACATTCGAATTTCTTTAATATTGTTAATTGTGCTATAATTTGGTATCAAGTCCAGTTTTATATTTCAATGTAGTGTGGCATAAGTTTTAGATAATACCTTTTAAATTCTGATTTAGATAATACAGTTTTTTATTTGATGTACCAAGCAGAAAAGAGCTGTCAGCAGATGAGTCTTGTGTGTACTGATAGGAGCTAAATAAATGCATGCAAGTCGATGCAAATAGATTAGGTGTAATTAATTATGATTTTTATGCTGCCGTTTCAATGAAACACACGATTGTGTCATGTTGCAGTATTCGAACAGGGAATGCTCTGCTACCGAAGGACCTTATGTGCTAATATTCGAGGTCTTTGAACCATTGCTTGTACCTATTCCTCACCTTCCTCTTTCGGATGGTATTTATCAAGTTGACAAGCAATTACTGACTGTCATAAGACAAATTCTCGAACCGATATCTCTCTCTTGAGTTATTTCTATTAGGTTCAAATTATGTTTATGGATAGCATGCAAAAAGGTTTTTAGATAACCTTGTGCTTATTTTGTATAGTCAGCAAATTATGTGGGCGCGTGTCAAGACACTCTAATTTTCTAATCTAGTTGTTTTTGCTTATTTTAATTCCTGTGTAAATACAATGGGTACGCCTCAATCTCGAGGTTTAATACAGTTTTATTTGCAGTTGAAGTTCATTATTTTGTTTTGTTGAGCGGGAAGATGCAATAATAGATGCATCAGCATCAAAAATAAAAAAAAATGTGATTAATTAGATGCACTTCGATTACCCTGTGATCTTCAAGATTTTATTTGGCATTCTTTCTGATGTAGGCATTCACGTAATGGTACTGTTTTGAAATTTGTGATTGAAATTACTGTAGAAATACACGATGATGTTTGTTTTTTGCCGTCTTCACAATTAAAACCAAATCAGATAAATTCATGTTGCTAACCCTAATGAAATTACATATTAAAGTCGAAGGACATTTTTTTACTTAAAAAAATAAATAATGTGGACTTAATCGTTTGGCTAAGACAAAGTGCTGAAACATGATAAAGATTTGAGACTTGTAGTATGTAAATTCCTGCTGGATAGAAAAGTAGGAATTCCGTTTCATGCATTGTTATTTATTTTTTTTTAAAATATCAATTGCTAAAATGTCCTGAAGCTCATTAACACTATTATTTACTACGATCGTTTCAATGAATGAATTGAAGATTTTTTTCATAAATATTTCCGACAATTTTATTTGGTGATTTTGTTCCATCACTCATTTCTATGGTTTGTTTGTTTCCCAGTTCATCTGAAGGAAAATGAAGTTAAAGTTAAGAAAAAAATGTAAAATGTAATGAGCACAATTCGAGATCATAATATCCAAGCATAAGTTGATTTTTCTATCTTTGAAATTATGACATTGGGTTAGATGATTAGTCTAAGGTGGAGGTGACCAGCTCCGATTAGCCACTTCACCAATCTGTGAAAGTAATTCCTCTTATGCAAGTGCTTCCTCAAGTCTAGTCAATACTAAGGTTGCAAATGCACCGCTTGACTTGGAAAAGTTACTGCAAAAATCTGTCAACTACTCCCATCTCCCTCTCCGCTCCTTTTCAAAGCCTAAGCCCATTCATTACAGGGTTGCAAGCTATGATAAGGATCTTCCAGTGATTTTCGGCATATGATTTCTTTCATTTTTAAAACGATGACGGATTAATGCGGCTCGGATAGGTCCTGACATTGTTAGCTACACCTCCTTAAATTTGTTTTCTTCCTTACAGTTCGTTATCATTTTTCACTACAGCAGGTTTATCTATCATTGGACAATTTTCGGTAAACTGTGATAAGTGGTAATCCTTTCCAGAGCACGTCCAGGACACTTTGAGTTTGGAAAATTATTCCACGGTAATGGTCGTTTTGCAGTGCAACTTGATATTTGACAAGCTTCGTAAATTCAGAATACCTTCCTAATAATACCTTCCTTGCGTGCTGCTAGTTTGGATGTAGTTTTGTATAATACTTATTATGTTGCAGGTCATTTTATGCATACTGCTGGTCTTAATATTGATGCTCGTACTTCAAAAGCGTATTTGTAATCTCTCAGTGTGATTGTTGGAGGTTTATCCCTGTATTCTCTGTGAAAGATAGAAAAGAGTAGAAGATAATTTATTAAAAGCTTCTCTTCTGTTGACTTATTTCTCGAGAAATTTTGAGATAACAGGCATCTTCAACGAAAGCGTATCCAAGAAAAGGAAAACTGGTTAATAGTCGGTAATGTGACATACGTCGTAAACGAAGCATTGCCATTGTCTAGAGGGATAAAGGAGGAAGGTTAATTTTAGATCGCTGTGGTAAAAAGAAAAGAAATGCCTGCTTGGAGCCAACATCTCGGACTTGATGACGCAGAGGTAGGAAATGATGTACCACTAATTTGCTTGGATGGCGTGTGTATGTTCAGTATAAATCTTCATGTGGTGGGGAGTTAAGTGAAATCAATACAGGATTCAAAAATTCACATAAAACGTTCGTGTTTGATTTATTAGCGAACCTTGAGGGTCGTAATGTGTCAGACGACATTGATGATTGCCTTATTAGAGTGGCCTATCCCTCACAATATATACCACTTCTACGCTGCTAGTGTTTCTAGAAGAAATAGAATCAGTAATTGTGTCTGTTGGGATTTGAGTATAATAAACGGAACCTCGTGAAAGTAAAAGTATGTGTATATTCGAATATTATCAGGTGATTCAAATGATTTGGTTGTGGAGCCTATCTGCAACTTTTGTCATATTTTGGTGTATTAGTCATGATTTTATTATTGCAGTTTCACTATTTTAATTTTTAAGAAAAAATTGAGGTATATCCAAGTTTTTTTCCTTCGGACTGATTCAGTTATTTTTATAGGCGGAAAAAGTTGAGAATCGTGGACGGAATATCGCTGTTAAAACATTAGTTGCCGCTGCAGTTTACCCGTTAGCACATGTAAAAATTCTTTTCCAACTTGGTTATGAACCATTTCCTCTGACATCAGGAAAATTTTTGTGGTTTTTCCGCGAAGCATATTTTCTTCCTAATGGTTTCAAATATGGTATGTATCTTTATTGTATCTGTCGCTGTTTGCGTTTTGCTGTGTTTCGGAAAAAGTTGGTGGAAGTTTGAGTCTGATGTTAACTTATGTGATTTTAATTCTCAAGAAATTAATTGTTCTGTATATCTGCCACCATTAAGACACCGGTATTTAATGGCTGAACGTTATTTAATTTTAGCCAGAAAAATATATGACCGTTGCGGACTATGCCGACTTTATGCAGGCATCGATGCTTTTATAGTCTCACAGTTAACTTCCGGGTTTATCGATCTTGCTACAAATGTTGTTAGTTTTTGTTATAAAATAGCAAACTTACTAAAAACCCGCAAAGGCGATCTTGGAAATGAACTGTGGTGGTGATAATAGGGCTCTGTAAGAGAAAGTGGTTTAAAAAAAAAAAGTTAAGGATAGATTCAGCAAGATTCAATATTGCTGTGAAATGAAGTGATCCAAAATGCATTTAAATATGCATAGAAATACGCTAAAATAGCTTCTAAACATGTAGTGAATTAACTTATTATACATATTTAATATAACTTTTAAATTGGAAAGTTCTCTTATATAGCGTAAGAAGATTGACGTGAACATTCGTTGCAACCAGACAGTTCTAAAGGGCTAATGGTTTTTGCGTATAGTAAACGCATAAGTTTCATTAAATTGAAAGCCTAATAGTTTTATGATGAGTCATTTGCCATTTGTTTTTAATATGAATAGAACTTTTTGGTGAATATAACTTTCATTTTTGCAGTATATGGATCGTCATTATTCCGAAATTGGTGGAAAACCGATTAACCTAGACAAAGAAGAATCAGAAATGAGTGATGCGGAAAGTATGCGTCGTGTTCTACGTTTCGCCATACGAGAGAGTATTTCTCGTACTGCTGCCACTATTTTTTCACGCCCATTTACTGGTGATTTTTTCTTAAGAGTTTGTTTAAGGTATTTAAATATTAGGAAGTGTAATGATATCGATGTGGGCATCTCAAAAATTTCAGTGATTATGATCAGGCAGATTGCTCAGATTGTTGGTGATGAGCTCAAATATCATAACGTGTTATCCTCCTTGCGATTAATTGGCATTGAAGAGGGTCCGAAAGGATTGTTTTCGTTAGTTTTTAATGTGTCCTTGATATAGATCGTTTTTTTTACTTTTTTTGATAAAGGTAAAGCCAGCTTAGCTAAGTTTGTGGTCTTTGCGACATTAATTTGTTTTTGTGTGATTGTGCAAGATGTATGTATTATTGCAGAGGCTTAATCCCTAACTTGATTGCTGAGTATTTGTCGATATGGGGTATACAGTTTGTACTTTATGGTATTGAACGTATTACGTTGCGTGCTCAACAAGATGCCATTGTAAGTTTGGTATTATTCAAAGTGTTACGTTTGGCTTTCAGTTGCTCGTAATTTTGATTTCTCGGAAAATCGTGAGAATATTTTATAGAGAATACTGTTCAAATTATTTGATAGTCATTAAAACTTACTTTAGCATTTATTCGGTTTACGTTTGATGTCAACAATTATTCCATGAAAGTGTATTATTGCAGCGTTCCAATAACAAAGAAGAAGAGAATTTTGTTGTTTCAACACGTAAATTGCTGCATTTGATTGCACCGCTATTTGTGAACAGTTTCACATATCCATTCCAAGTGGTGTCAACAGTGATGGCAGTGGGGGGATCTGGGTGAAAAACTTTTATAGAATTTTTATTTACTTTTCAATCAAAGAACAATGAGTTAAGAATGGTTGGCGTTATTTCTTTTCTCAATGAATCCACTGTCAGATTGAGCATGAATCGACGTGCGTAGTTTAATACATGTTGTGGTCTTCTGTTATCTTCATTATTTGGTGTAGGGAAATTTCTTTTTAACTTGATGAAACTTTATTATTTGAACACATTATTTTTCATGAATTTTTCATTCATTGCAGACTGTTGGTTTCCATGTTGCCTTACAGTCCGCCGTTTGCTTTGTGGCAGGACGCTTATGATTATCTGTTGCCAATTAATGGATTAAAACGTGGCTCAAGAATATTCTGGCGCGAGCATACTGGAGCTGTTAGTGTGGGTGGTGATCAAGAGCTTTATGCTGCCAATAAACATTTTGTGTATGTTATTCTTCACCATGCTGATGACTTTTATAGAATTTATAAAAACAAATTTATTAAATTTATGGTAATAGAATTTATCACCCCTCTCATTAGAACAGAAAAATCTTTTAATGCTTATAGGTTACATTAAATTTGGTATTCATTAAATTTTTCCTTACTACTGAATGAGGCCCATAAATGGAGTGGAAATATTGATAGGCACGAGCAAAATGTGACTAGACTTTTATGACTGGATAACCAGTCAGTGATTAAAGTGGTTGAAGAATGTTCGTCATGCATTACTCGTAATTAGTGATTAGTTAATCATTATTTTCAGCTGATGAAAGAGATCGATGAACGCTGCAATTTTCAAGAATTTGTGTGATTTTTCACACTTATGTTGCGGCATTTGTGTATTAGATGTATTGTAAATGAGTAATGCTATCTATTTTTTATGAATTTGTAGAAAGTTAAGGTACCGTTGATGATAAATTTTTGCTTAAAAAACACATGCTCTCGCGTCTTGGCTGTGGTTTAATTTCTATAATGGAAGTAGTGGAAAGAAAAGTGCCACGTATGGTTTGATTGTTAGTTGAGGATGAGTTATTTTGGTTAAAAAATAAACAGTAAGAATAGCTTTAAACTTGAAAACATCTTCCACGAGAGATCCGACTAAGTCGATTTTTCCAAAGATTTCAACGGTTATTCTTGACGTGCTTTCGTTGACCCTCTTATCGAAAGGGTGCATTTACACTAGCTCTCACTTCCGTACTGAAATATGATACGGATATTTTAACAAAATCTATGGGGCAAGTTACTGTTTTGTTCTCGCTCCTCCTTTCCTTTTGCTTCAAAACAACTGAACTTGATTTTGCAATAATTTTTTCCAGCTTGGTAAATTTCTTGAACGGTACGATGAAGGTGCCGCACAGATCTGCGAGGTAATTGATTGATCCTATTGTTCTGCACATATTCAACTTTTACTAGTATAAATTTAAATATTTATTTAAATGTGAGATTTCCTGGAATGTTTGTAAAACTATGATGACAATTTACGATGAATCAATCAGTTATTGTATGAGTAAGACTATTGTATGGTTGTTTTCTTAGCAGCCAGCAATAACAGCAATGTTACTGTGTCATGAAAGTGAGGATCAGAACAACGCAGGGATGATTAATGCACGATCTCGTAAATTTATTGCTATCAGATATACATGCACTGTTAATGACTTTAAACTTCATCATAGTCCAAGGATAAGTGGAGATGAGATGGTAAAGAATGGCATTTTTTGCTTCACAAAATTTTCTATCATACAATGCATATGGTACACACACACACACACACACACACACACACACACACCACACATACTACGGTTACCTGTGGAAGAAGGATTAACCTGAGGATATGTTAGTCAGGCTAGAAGCATGAGTTGTATGAAGAAATGCCATAGCTCATTATATGGTGGAAAATGTCCTAGCGAATAAGTTACAAGTAGTAAAATGAAGACTTAAGTGTTGTGCTGCAAGGTATCTGATGAACGTCGTTCTAGCAGGAAGTGCAATGCGCTGGGAGGATAGAAGTGAAAACTGTCTAACAGCTATTTCAGTATCGAACACGAATTCATACGAAAGAGTACACGACGAGTCGATGCTGTCGATGAGTAGCGCTCCTGGTTCCTTTCACGTTTTCTTTTTTGTCACTTCAAACAACTATTGTGATAAATTTTCCAAAAAATTTTTCAGCTTAATTTTACCTAATTTTTATGCATAATAAGTAGCCAAATGTTTGTGCGTGTGTGTGTGTGTGTGTGTGATTCACGATGTATAGCTGAGAAGATTATTTTCCTTCATTAATGCGAAATTTAGAGAAATTTAAAGAAATTCAAAAGTGCACAAATATCGTCGCTACGTAATGTGAGGGCACAGATTGCACTAGCAACTCTTGAACAACACAAAAGAAACTGATGAATTAGGCTTGATAGACTGCACATAGGTATCACGCAGGAATCGTCAACTGTGAGTAGTACCGTTGATAGTTCGATAAATTTAACTACCAAATTATCATCATTTTCAACACAAAGTACACACGAAGACGTAAACTCAAAGTTGCATTGTTCTTCCATAGAGGTATGTTCCACTCAATGGAAATGAAAATGCAAATTTTAATGCAATTGCATATGAACTGTGATTTAAATGTAATTGCATCATATTTTGTACGTTTTTGAAAAAGATTTAAATTTTTATGATAAATCATTGGACAAATTAGACTGCAAATTTAATGCAACAACTATTCTTTTTTAGCGAATACATTTAATGCAAAATGATAATTATGATGTTTTTGCAAATAAACTGATAACACGTCTGATTAATAATCTACGAGCCAAGCACCTCCGCGAAGGTACTTCTCTTTTCACTAAAAACTATAAAATTCCCTCGCATTTGGATCAGCGCATTTGGTGCAGGAACAAAGAAATCACAGATAGGTCTCATCAGTAGTAATTGTAATTCCAATTTAAATTTAATTATTAAAATGATTAAATTTGCACTGTTAATTTTTCTTCATTTTTAAAATTAAAACGGTTAAATGTAATTATAGATGAGGCACGGGTGATTCTTTTGAGACGTGGCGAAACTGTTTCGGAAGTTTTCCCAAATTGGATAACGAATGCTTTTGATGACTCGAACCTCTATGTGTAATAATTTCTAAATCAAATTAATTATATATTTTTAAAATAAATTTTACGTAGCGACGCAAGCATTATCTTCCGTAGAAGGGGATCAATAAGATTTTTCAACTAATTTCATTAAATTACTTCCCTAAACGATATGTAATAGATACTTTGTACTTTTCTCCTATCACTCCACTGCTGTTGTGGAAAACGATTTGTCGACTTCCTAATTTGCAACAGTTCCAACAGAAATAGTTCAATTAAAATATATCATTCAGCATTAAGACCGGCACTGTAACTTCTAAAATCAATTTTTCGAGCTATCAACCGACCACTAATTAGCAATTACAAAGGTGAACGTGGGTACTTCAACTTTTCTCGGGAATGAAAAGTAAAAGGGTGAAAGAGAAAACATTCACAAATTCCTAATTTCTAAATTTGAATTTAGAAAAAAAATAACTTCTCCCTCTCTTTTTTAACTAATTTAATGTAAATCTTTGAAGATGGGCTGTATTAATGAAATATTCTTTTTCTTCAGGCCGTACGACCTTAATATGCCTCATACTTTGCAAAAACGTGAAAGACACAGTGATTTTTTGGTGATCTTTTTTTTAAAGCTCTTAACCTTTTGAAGCATATTAACTCAATTTTTAATTTATAACTGCCAAATACTCGGAATTGATAACTAATAATCTGTTTGATAATTCAACGAGTTGCTTTAATTAAAAAAGTTCCATCGTTTGCTAAATGAATGTCGGATGCCTTTTTGCATTCGAATATAACGTCCTACGCAAACATTCCCCTTTCTTTCAATTTGGCAAAAGGGCGGAAATTGTATTACAGGTCGATCCACCAATGACGAACATTGGCGCACATTTCGCAGCTCAACTTGGCTTCGCAATGACACAAAACTTGCCAACGATGGTTTATTCAGCACCGGAAATGGCAGTGATAGAAACTGCTCAACAATTTATCGGTGCTAGTCAGACAAACATGAAGTGGTTGGTCGAGCCAGGTCTTGTCAGATACTTCTCATCCGATGAGCACAGGCCAAGTACTTGTTAACTATTAAGTTAAAAAGTTTTCTGCACCATTTTACTTATATTCTAATTTGAAAAATGAAGTGAAGCTGTGTTGGAGAGATTGGTTAGCCATCAACGAACACGCTATTAGCGCATATTTTGCATTTGAACTTTGGTTTTACAATGACTCGAAATATCTTGCAAATTCCATTTTATTCCTGAAATTCTATTATCTCAGCGGATACCAGACTGCCTTTAACTAAATGAATGAATGATCTCTTTGATCACACAATTCACAAGCTTTTTTCCTCGAAGATGTAAGTAATTGGATGATTGATAGTTCCAGCTGCTCTAACGAGATCTATTGCTTATTTCAGCCAATCATATCTAACAATGATAATCATCAAAATATTTTCCAGTTTTCACGGTAGAAATTCAACATGGAACTGTTTGTACAATGGAAGAAATTAACGACATCATTGGGAAAGAAACAATTGATGAGTTTGAGAATAGAATTGCAAAGGTTTACATCTCTGTCCTGTGCGATTCGTTCTTTCATGATTCTTACCTGAGGTAGACGATGATACCTCACTTTTCAACCATTCTTCAATTTAGGTCATCTCAAAACTTCAATTTCCACGTAAGACAAGCACTGTTGTGATTGCTGAAGACTGCGTTATCAACGCCATTGTACAGAAATTTATCCGTAATGGTAATCAGTTAACCACAAAACAGGTGAAGATATTTCACTGTTACTGATATTTCACCGTGAAAGATTTAAACAAACACCCACTTAATTTAATCATTATACTGTAAATTATTGCAGCGTTTAACAATAACTAAGCGAATACCCCAACTTGCATTGATACATTTCGATATCGATAGTGAAGGAAGATGGAAGCCAAGTTCTGCATCGTTACCTGGTTTACAAGGTGCTACCCGCACTATGTTTAATCAACCTGATATCAACTTCCTGACCAGACCGACGCATGACTTTTGAAGTGATAGTTCTTCTGCTCCAGATATTTGAGACAAGAGATGCTAAAGCAAAACTTAACTCTTCAAAGTTTTGAAGTGAACCTGAGTTCATTGCAGCGAATTTTGTCAAAACCACTCTAAATTACATTAGCATTCTAATTTATCGGCTTGCAATCGATTTATGTGACTAATAATTACATACATTTTGATAAATTAAAATATATCCCCCCCAAAATAATGAAACGATGTTGCATTTTCCATTAATTCAGATTTTAAATTCAATCATAGCTGAAAGTTGCGAATTACGCGATCATATTCGGTAACAATGCAGATGTAGCCTCACACAGAAATCAACAGTTCTTTTCTGTTTTCGGACATAATTAAAAAAGCATGCAATTGAGCGCTGCTATTCATTATCGACTACATATTCATTCAATACATTGCATCCTATATTTAGCCAAAAAATTCTCATAAAATCATTAGCAAAAATTTATTCAATATCAGATTTAAATCATAGGTACTTCTGAATTTCATCATAAATTGCCAACACCAGTGCGCCACCGGTACCTCGGAAAACATTTGACAATGCACCTTTGAACATTGCATTGGCTCCTTCGTTTTTAATTATTTTCATGGCGCAATCAAAAGAATTCTGCAACAGTAATACAACGATTTCTTTGCTGTATTATTCCTGCACTTGTACCGGGAAATGAGCAAGCTCCGCAACTTTCAAAACAAAAACTAGTAAAATTTCTCTCTCAAATTACACCAGTTATTATTAAATGGTAATTCATATTGCTCACTCAACTGTTGAAAATTGTCTAAGCTAAATTTATAAGTCTCATTTTTCTGACTGGAAAAAGAAAGTGAAAAAAGAATCCTGCTTTGCATTAATAAACGAGAAAGGAAATACCTCAAGTGTAAAAAACATTCCACACATTCACAATGGTACAAAAAAATATCTGTATAGGAACACAACATACCTTGTAAAGAACATCTTTACGCCCAGACTGCATCATCATTCGACGACGTACAGTGTCCCAAGGATATGATAATATACCAGAGCTTACTGTGACCACTTGAGCAATCATCCAAGCAAAGAAGAAATTCAGTTTCTTCTCAGCAGCCACCAACGTCTTCACAGTATCAAACATACCAAAGTAAGCCGCACGGTAAATAATAATTCCTTGCACTGATACCAGAAAGCCTCTGAAATTCAACAATGAAGTTATATTGTCAAGGGTTAGGTAGGTTATCGTAAGACATTTAACAAATATGAGTGTAACAAATGAAAATTTACTAAGTTATTTTTTAACTTCTCATTTGCCTTTTTCTGTCAAAAATCTTTATTTGACATTGTGCACCGCTATTCCACAAGATCGTGATATGTTGGAAGACTAAATTAACTCAATTCTTGCAATTTGTTAATGAATAACAAATATTAGAAAATGGAGAATGCCACATAGACAAATTCATCAGTTAATTTAGAGGATATAGAAGAAAGTAGGAGAAATTTGATAAAGGATTCAAAAAAAGCATAAAATGTAATAGGAAGTACGAAAAATAGTCAAATTTTGGTTTTAAGAACTTGAAAGTTTTTAAAATCGACAACATACCTATACAATCCAACCATACCATCAGACTTTGCAACTTTCACAATACAATCTGTTAATCCCTTGAATTCTCGACTTTCACCTTTGCCAATATCAGCAGCAAGTCTTGTTCTAGCGAAGTCTAATGGGTATACGACGCACATCGATGCAGCACCAGCAGCACCACCAGCTGCCAGATTGCCAGCAAAAAATTTCCAGAATTCTTTTTCCTTATCCAACCTGAACGAAATGCAAACAATTCTCATTGATCCGTTCGAATACAAGTTACATTGCGTGAATGATAAGAAGTACGGTGCAGGAATTTGTATATGATGATAAATTCAACTAAAGCAAAATGGGTTCGCTTTTATGTGTATTATTGAACCATAATATCAAAAATATAAAAAATAGGATTTACCCTCCCATAAACATCTTTTTGAATGTATCTTTGAAGGCGAAATTAAGAGCCTGTGTGGGGAAATATCGGATTACATTAGCCAAGTTACCCCGCCACAGAGAAGTTATGCCTTGTTCTCGAGGAACTCGAATCAGTACATCAATTATGCCCTTGTAACGCTTCTCAACAGCGATCGTTTTTTGGGCATCTTGCACCTGAAGCACACCATAATTGAATAACAATTGAAGTACATTATATTTAACTTGCACCAAGGTTAAAATGAAAATAAGGTACAAGAAGGATACAAAAAGTGCTGTAACTCGTACTTGCAACAGAATTTTCACTCTTTCAATGGGTGCAACTGCAGTTTTTGATATTGCAGCGGCTGTGCCACCTGTCGCTAAGTCAACGAAAAACTTCGTCGGGTCAAAACCTTTAGTATCATCCTTTTTTGGTTTATCAGTTTGTTTGACTGGAAAAAGAATAATTACGTCGTGCAACTTTACTCAGTATGTTCGTAAAAATTGACCTAATATATGTATTTTACAAATCCACTTAGAAATGTAAGACAGGATAATGAAGCATTATTTCTGGCTTTTATTTAATCTGATATGGGGTATTTCTTGAAAGTTAGGATAGCAACAGTTGAAAGTCTTTAAAATATAAAAATAGATCAGTCAAAATTTCAAAAAAAACGAAGACACTGCTAGGAGTAGTTGACTAAGGTCACAGATCTACCAATGTAGGCAAAATAGGAAGACTGTTGCACGAATATGTCAAATCATCATCTAGCGTTGCACTGCATCGAGTGAACGATCAAGAAAAAGTTAGACTGATAAAAATATCATTACTAATGAGATTTTATGGAAAAAGTGCACGGAAGGGATACTCCATTTTCAGAGAAGCTTTAATAGAAAAGCTTCACATCTTTCTTCCTAGCAATTAAACGAATGTCTACTATTTCATTCAAAAAATTTAAATTAATACGAATCGAAAATATGTGCAAAATACTGATGTTCTTAAATATGAAACATTCTCAAAAACCGCTCGAACCTCAACCTGCTAATAGCTTAAAAGAAGACGTAACTATGTTATAATTTTGGCATCAGCGATGAGATGTGTTACAAATAGCGATGAAAGCTTGGACTTCTAAATTTACAACCAAATATCATTAAACGTTTCTAACATTTATAATTGAGTGAATCTCTCCTATTTGCTGTGAGATAAGGGATTGAAAAGTAACTGTAACTATTAAAACGACAAGATACATTTCAACTACATTTTATATCAAATGAAGTCACGGCCATCGATAATAGGTAACAGTCAACAATTTTTCTATCACATAAATGAAAATATCCTACGTGAATTTCACTTTCACACAATATTTCCGTTTAATTTCATGTAGAAACTAAAACTTATCATTTGGAAACATATTTTTTTTAATATAGTTTCAATTTCTAGTAAATTTATGGAGAAAATGCTTCACAATATAAATTGAAGTTAGAAAATTGAAATTAGAGAAGATGATAACCTTCTGCCATTTCTCTAGTTTAAAAATGCTCGGAACCCTTCGCGATTTACTTATACCTGAAATTAATGAAGCTGATATAAGTCATAGGAAATGTCTTTTATGACATTACTGCACTCGCGACGTCACACAGCAGTCCATTATTTGTATAAGTAACAAACTGCTTTACTCTCTGTGTGTGTGTGTTGATTATCAGTGAAAATTTCAATGAGCTAAGTTAAATTTGAAGCTGCTATTAACAATGGATATAGCAAAGCAATTTTGAGTACCTACGCACGAATACGAACAATTAATGTAAAAATGTGCACTTAAAACCGATCGAAGCAACCGGCGGCAGCTATGAAAAAAAAGACAGTGAAGAGAGAATGAACAGCAGCAATGCCTGGTTGTTCACAATTCCAAATATTCAATACTTACTATTTCATTCCATAAAAATAGTTTAATGAGCGTACCACTTGGTTGAGGAATTGCGATCGTGAAAGAATCAGTATTCTCTTCTCCAACTAATTTAGTAATGAAATCTCGGGGAGGGAAAAGGTCAAGGTCTGTTGAGCAAATGACCTTTACCAGAAGTGGTGCACTATCACCAAACAGTGACTTATGACGGAGGGATTAGCAGGTTCGTCAATCAACAGTATCTCGTTGCGTTAGGGCTTCACGTTAATAAGAAGAGTTTCGTCTTAACAACTTTCATGCACCGCCACTCATCTCAGAAAAAAATTCACTCAACTTGTATTCTTTTCTAATTTCCAGATTAATTCAATTAATACCAACAACTCTAAGCTCAATTCAGGATCAGAGGGACAACACAAATTAGTCCTCTTCAGTTCTTCTCTTGCAGGAAAGTTCAATACCACAAAAAGTTCACGGTAAGTCCAACAGCTCGAGCAGTCGATGACGATAAATGCAGCACCTAGAAGTTCATGCGAAAACAAGAGTTAACGTGTGGAAGAATTATCATCAGAAAATCACTGAATCCGGAACAGAATCATATCCATACTCCCCACTTCTAACAGGAAATAAGCGAATCCGGAACGGAATTACGTCCACAATTCATCCACTTTCCCCACACCTACCCATATAGACAAGCACGCACACACACAATACATAAGAGAGTGTTATGATGCCATAACGAACGCTTCTGTGGAACGGAAAAGAAAGAGAGAAGGTAACAGACTACGTAGGGAAAGACAAAAAGCATAGTACAGGATGAGACACACAACTGCACTTCTTTCATCCGTCTGCTCTGCATTGCACTACTGATTGCGAAAGGGCATGGTGGGGGAGAGGAGGTACTTACTGATGACGTACAGACAGGGGTGTTACACGCTTCACACGCGGAGGGTAAGCTTAAGCTTTGCGTAGCAATAAGAAGACGGCTGATGAAAGAGCATTATCTATTGTAATTGCTTTTTTTTCCATAAAGCAACACAACACGTAATTACACGTTAAGCACAAGTGAGCACTGGTTTCCAGTATTCCCGTATCATGTCATTTCGGCGTCTAACTTCGTACGTTTCAGTACGTTCAAGTGTTGTCCTTCTTGACAGCATCAGAGCACTTATTGCTTATTTTTAATTCTTTAGAAATTCTCGGCCGCAACTTGTACAGTCAATGACAGTTGTCATCCAGCGGCCTCATTAATGACAGTGGAGAAAGTAGTATAGTGAGATAACACCGCAGGTGTCAATGTACTTTGTGTTTGATGAGTGACAGCTGATTCTATCCTCACCTCGAGCATCTGCTACAACTAATCTTTGAAACACTAGTCCATGTAGCAATAGCGATCAATCTACGGAGAAAAAAAAAAGCGGCCAAGTTTCTAGCAGGAAATGTGAGCTTCTTCGACTGAAGAGAACATTCGTGAAGGTTAAATGTACGTTGGAGAATGAGGAAGTAAATAGCTCTAATTAAAATTGATAGAGTAATTTGAATTGATGATGAGAATGCTACAATAGATTACTGTACATTACTATAGAGTAGTAAATATGCGTGGGAGCATAGGAAATAAGAAAATTCATATGAAATTTTTGACACGTTGCAATGACGCAATTAAATGTACTTCGCACTGACTAATCAATCGTACATCAATTCCTGCACGGAAAAGAGGTGTGCTGAGACCTAGCCAGATTGACCGAATCTTTCATCCATTCAAATATCATTGGATGAGATAGGAATGAACATGTGAAAAAAAGTATTAATTTTACATATCATTTCTGAAAGAACGAGCTTTCATGTTTCACACTTTCATTAGTTTAAATTCATACCTGGCGGTTCGTAAAATATTAATCAGCTAAAGAATGGAAAAAAATCGTAGAGAAGGAGAAATGACGGATGAGAAGCAAAACTGGGTGCATGCGACAAAAAAAATCACATGTCTTCCGTGATCCACTGCATGTTTCCACGCCAACTTTTTTGAATTTTTAATTTTTGCTATTCGAGCGTCAGACAGACTTCTCTCCAATTCCTTTTGAGACTTCCGTCCAGTGTAAGACAAATATTTCAATGTCATTCGTATCAGTTGAATGGCGTGAAATGAATGCTATCTTTGCTTAAAGAAGGAAGAAAAGGAAGTCAATTAATGCAAAATCATCACTGATTCTCTCCCACGCTTCTTGCTTCATTATTTCCAGACAAGAAGTAGCACTGGAGACGGAAGGCAATAGTTTGGGACATTGAATACTGTCTTGCTCTTCAAAAATTTTCGACATCTTTGGAATATTTCAATTCTTGCCATCAACTATTTTAATTATTCATTTTACTAATTTATTAACTGTATATAATTAATTGTTCTAATTCTTGGCATTAATGCTTGAAAGATGCTTGATATGCAACACCGATATTTCGAAGGAATTAAAAAGAATGAAAAAAAAAAGAACACAAAGCTCAGCAAGAAAGATCCCTTGGTCTTTGGTGTGCTTCATTTTTCCTTGCCTAATTCTGCTGAAGTTATTGGCGTTCAGGCTATCAAACATGTTCACAATAGTTCAGGCTCCATTTATTTGGTAATTCAATGCCTGCTCACAGCTTTCGTGCAATTTGCATATTGAAATTCACATTTTAGTGGAAAGAACTGTTTCTTAATGAGATGATTTGATTCAACGAAGTGAGCTAATTTCAATTTCAGTTAAGTTAATCGCAACGGAACGAAACGACCCCAGCACGATCAGTTCACTCTAATCAGATGCGCTGACTCTAATAGGATGACTCTAGCTGGGAATGCACAGCACCGCCACTCCTCTTCATTCCCACAAAATTTGACTTGACAGGAAAATTAAATTTCCTAGCGCACCTCGAGGATAGAGATGTGCTGAGATTCCTACGCAAATCGTCCCAAAACCAAAGGTTGTAAGACAAATTGCTCTAATTTTATTGGTTTAGATTGCTGCAATCGTTGGGAAGGTAGATGGGATCGCTCGATTATTTGTTTAAGTTTACTTCAGTTCTCCTCATTTAGTGAGCTCTAAAGATCAGGAGGGAAGATGAGAAGAAACAGGTAGGAAAGAAATGGAATAAGCATAGGTAATCATTCAAGAAAAAGAGTGTGGAGCTGATTATAGACTAAACTTCAAGTTTTTATTCTGTGTTACAATAACGTCACAAACTTGAGACTTGTTTTAAATCATGTTTTAAAGCAATAGATTTTCAACAAAGAAATCATATTTTTCTAGTATTACTCATGTATATCTCCACTTTCTAGTAATTTATATTTTTATTTCATTTGTAGTGTTATTTCTAGTAATTTGTTCTGCCTTTCTAGAAATTCATGTTTTTATTTTATTTCTAAATTTCCAAAATCACTACCACTTTTTCCATTTCAGTTGATGAGCAAAGTGACTTCAATTATAATACGTTTGGAGATACAAACTGGTGCACGGTTCATTCAGTTCGAGTCTGCCGGTTTTAACGGTATATCAAATTTGTGTGATAATAGAAATGGCTGTAATTATTTCTGGATAGTTTTATTGAGAGTATGTCTACAGTACCGAAATTTTAGAAACGAAAAACAAAGTACAGTCTGAAAGAAAATTAATGGCTCAAAACGGGAAACACAGGAAAGTTGATGAGCAATCAAAAACTGAAGAGGCTTTGCTGCAGACTTCTATAAATAAGGCAACGGAATCGGTTACGTTGTTTCTTGGAATTTATTAGATCGTGCTGAAAATACTTCACTTAAGGGAAATGCTGCAGGCATTGGCTTAAGCTGCAACGTAATTTTGCTCCATTATATTTATTATGATGCCTGTTTGAACGCATTTGAAATATATTCTATTGAAGGTCATTTAGGTTGAACGAGCATCGGTGCAGGCACAATGCTTAGGCAATCGAAAATACACCGAAGTAGTTGTACAAACATTTTGTAAGGATCAAACAACGTTGAATAAACAGAAATCCTTCACTACCGATGGTCAAGAGGAATCTTCTTCCATACAAACGGTTTCCTCCGGTTCTTCTCTCTCGTCAAAATCGGCGGGTGAAGTACCCGGTTGGTGCTAAATGATTAATTTATTTCAGATTTATTAATTTCTAACGTCCCTCATACTTATTCTAACTGATCATGCTTAAAAAGTTACGATACGAATCTAACGAGATTTGCTAGACCTCAGTAGGGAATGATACTTTCATTGACAAATGATATCAATTCTAAAATATTATATACCAGAAAAGTCAGAACTACATTCATCCTTGAATATAACATTTTTCCAGATTTATGCAATATCTCATTTTTCTCTGGAAATCCGTTTGTCGAAAAAACATCCGGAATTCTTCATTTTTACAAAAAAAAGTATGTTCTTCCGATTTTTCGAAATTCAATTCAGCAATCATGGTGCCGATTTATATTTTTGCAGTTTTAAAATATGAAACAGTTACGTTTTTATGTATAAAACAGCACCTACCTTTAGAGAAACGAGCTCAACAGCTACGACAGATAATTGTTCAACATTATGCATGTTAGGAGTTCCATCGTTACTGTCATGTCGCGAGCTTCTAAGATTTATTGCTCCAAGTTCAGAGTATATTGTAGCAATGAAAGTGATACGTGATTCAACACCAAACCAGTATATGGTTATTATTAACTTCCGATCTCATGTAAGCACAAAATTTTTATAATTTTTACTTCAGCATATTTAAATAAAGATTAGGCCGAATATTACAACTATATCTGCTTCTTTTTTGCTGTTATACTTGTAATTTTGAAGCGCCTTCATTGTAAAGAGCGAAGTGTAACAATAAAGGTAAAAATATTTTGAAGTTTTTTCTGCTTTAGGATGCTGCTGTTCGTTTTTACGACGAGTACAATGGTATAACATATAATGCAATTGAACCAGAAGTCTGTTCCCTCGTTTTTGTTGAAAAAATCGAATCGGTATATTTTTTTTAGTTCGCCTTCATTCCATCAACACTATCTGTTTATTACAACTTTCCTTTAATTGTCATTACAGTCGTAAGATTCATGTTCTTGTAGTAAAGTTAATTTTCCTGAAATAGCCTTATCACATAATATTAAAAAAGTCGGGATGGAGAAAGGAAAGAAGAAACTTATTTTATATTCCCGGAGGTTTGATTTTCTAGATTCATGAAGAAGCTGGTGGTAGCCTACCTGCCGAAAACATGACGGAACTACCAACATGTGCAGTTTGTTTGGAGCGTATGGATGATGGTGTGCTGACTATTCTGTGTAACCATACTTTTCATGCTGAATGTTTAGAGCAGTGGGCAGATACGACGTAAGATGTAGTTTATTTAAATACGTTAATTTTTTATAATTGTACTCATTTATAATACATTTTAAAGCTGATTTCCATTAATATTTCAGGTGTCCGGTGTGTCGGCATAATCAGACGCCTGAATTGGTTGCAGATCAGAAATGCTCTGTCTGTGGAAAAACTACAGATTTATGGATATGCTTAGTTTGTGGAAATATTGGTTGCGGTCGATATGTAGAGGGTCACGCTTACAGGTTAGCATCTTAAGCTATGTTAACTGATGAGCTGCATAGGATTATTTTAATTGTGCATAACAAGCCTTACTGGATCGTGATTGTTTTGCTCAAGGATATCACTTATTTTACACGTATTTGACGAATGAGCATTTCCACAACCTTTAGCAAGGAAGACTAGGAGTAAAAAGATAAAGGTCACTACAATATTCTTTACAGACATTTTGAAACAACTTCACATACTTTTACTCTGGAAATTGGCGGTGAACGTGTGTGGGATTATGCGGGTGATAACTATGTGCATCGCTTGATACAAAGCTCACCTGATGGTAAAATGGTCGAATACAGGAGAAGTGGTGTATGTTAATTCTAATTCAGAAAAGGCAATTTAATCTGAAGAGTATCTTAATGTAAGAACTGACTTTATTTATTTGAATATCAAAATAAAGAGTGTATTTTTCTAGGAAAATTCAGGCGAAAAGATAGAATCAATTCAGCTAGAATATACTTGCTTGCTTACGAGTCAACTAGAATATCAAAGAATATTTTACGAAACCAAAATGAATGAACAAGAACGGCTATTCAGCACGTTAGAGAAACATAATCAGGCTCAGGTTTCTTATTATATGAAATAAAGAATTTTGTTAACGGCACATCAGCAGTGCTTGATAGTGGATGAAATGCACGCATAAATGCTTTAAGATGTCGCTCTCAGAACGCTAAAAAGTTTCTTTTTCTGTTCCTGTGATAGTGATAAGTAAATTATTTTGTAGGTTGATGATCTTGAAAGAGAAGTCGATGAAATACGACAGGAATGCGATGAATTGAAAAAATCGTTGGCTTCCTGTACGCAACAACGGCGTAATATCGAAAAAAAGCAGCAAAATACTCAAAATAAATTGAGCAAAGTAACATTTATTTTCTAAAATATGTTTAGCATTGTAAATCATCGAAATTATTGAATTATTATATGTTCGTAAAAAATTCGAGTAGGAGTCGTCTGATCTTTAAGATGCTGAAGTTATAAAACTTTTTTTGTAGGCACTGGCAGAGTTAGAGGAGGAACGTGCTTTAAACAAGTCATTGCTGTCCGATCAGGAAAAGTGGTCTGTAAGATTGGCAGAAATGGAAGCCAAAAATACTAGCTTACATGAAAAATACGTTTCAGTAAGTATTACTTCCAGTCACCAAGTTTGAAAGGTCTTGACTTGCTTTCTATGTTTAAACTTTTTTTTAGACAGTGAATGATCTCAGTGAACAAATTCGGGATTTAATGATGCACTTCGATGCTGAAGCAAAAATACAGAACGCGGTTGAAACTAATGAAGTTACTGAAAAGGTTATTCTGTTACATATAGTCGTAGTAAACTGAAAACGAATGTGCATACGTTTTCTGTGTCTGTGCCGGATTAATAACTAACAGCGTTAGCAATTCGGATTAATGTCATTGCTTCGCTGATTCCTAGAATATACTGACTTTTTGCTTAAATGTTTCAGGAGATTAATGAAAGTCGAGTAGTTGTGGCAAATCCACCCCAGCCTACTCCAGTAAGAAACCGAAGGCGTAAGAAGAAATAATTTGGACATATTATTGAAATGTAATAGAAAAACATGCTTGTTTTTGTTCATCTCATTCAAATTAGGTATGAGTTTTTCGGAAAGCTGTACAGATTTGAACGTATTGTGTTTCAGCAAAAAACTACTGGTTCTTTCTTACCATTTTGAAGCGTCACAAATCTCATCTTCATATTTGGTGTCTTAGCATCGGCTTTCCGGCTTTCCACTTCTTTGAGTGGTTTTTCGTTTGTGGAAGATAAAAATCTTTTGTGATTTTTATCTTCCACAAACGAAAACCTTTTTGTGTTCACTGTTCAGAAAAAAATATATATATATGTATATGTATATGACAGTAATGGTTTTGAAACTATGTCCGTAATTGTCAGTAAACAGACGTTATCAAAAATGTGATCTACCGTTATTGCAAAAACCATTTTTATCCCTTTTTTGCTAGATCATCAAAAATATATCGCTTTCAGGGATCGGTTTTACTGTTTTCACACTACTGCTCATTTTCCATTGTTGCTATCGCGTTAGTGTTTTTCTCGATATAATGGCCTAATTTTGAACAATGAAGTTCATAAAACATGTGATGCAACTGTGAAGGCGTTTTGACCTTCCAATGGTGATTTTTCACGACGGCATCAAAAAAACGTGTATACAAAGTTAAATTTTAAGAAAAAGATAACAAATGGGAGGTGTAGAGGATTCAGTGCAATTTAGGTCAGCACCATCATCAACTGGATAGCGAATAGCACAATGTAGCAATGGCCCTGGGTGGAATAAGAAAGTGTTGATTATCTCCTAGAAATGCTACCATTTTCTTGACATCATTTGCGTTCCTCCAAATATCTAACTTGTCCGCCATATCTTCGTCACTTTGAATATTTTTTTTTCGAAAAAGATTCACAGTATTATCTCTCAATTATCTTGTTCACTTTTTGTTTTCAGTGGAAAAATTGCTTTGAAAGTGCAGCGTAGAAGCATTCCTGTGATCCTAAGCACCACAATTTTTATAAATAAGGATGTCATGTGATCTGTGTCTTGTGCCCCCCCCCCCTCTCCCCTCTTCACCAATTTCAGAAGTCAGTTCTGAATCCCGAAACAATTCATTCTCTTTGTGGTGACAGTGTGATAATGAAAGAAGAATATTAATTTTGCTGTAATATTTTTTTGTAGAGAATGTAACAGTTTTAACGGAAAGATTTAAACGCCGGAAAAGAAGTTTATGTTGTGGTTGAGAACTGATTCATCTCATTGAAAAATGTGCATTTTCTATGGAAAAAAATTGTGTCATCGGAGCTTTATTTAAATCCTTTTTGTTGTTTTTTTTTTAAGGAATCCACTTCAGATCGTTTTGCTGATCTGTTCGTAATCGTTGCAATAGAGGAAGCTTCTATCTGTAAGAATAGAATTGGATCCGAAATAATTCTAGATTTTAGATTTTCATCATAAATCATTATCTCTCCCTCTCTCTGTCTGTCTGTCCCTCTTAAACTATTTCATTTGATGACTCATTTCAATTCTTTTCAAAGTGGGACTTTTCGAATAACCGTAATTTTATTTTAATAATGATTTAAAAAGTAAGCTATCAAAATTTCAAAAAAAAAGGTCAAAATTTCCTTCTTACAACTGATTTTTCAGAGTTTTCAACTTTAGGTAAAATTTCATAAAAATAGCACTTTGAGGAGGAACTTTAACGCATTAATTTTAATGTAGAAGTAAAGTTCATTTGATATTGCTGTTGACTGTATCAGTGATAGGAGCAAACGGATGACCCGAGGAACTGCAATCAACGCTGCTCACTTCATCATTTTCAACATTCAAAAATGGAAGAATTGTCATTGTCATAAAGCTCCGATAGTCATGAACTGTGAGAGGCAATTAAATAAAATTAGCAATTAGTATGCTTAGTGTCGTACAGTACTCCGACGTCAAATCACTTAATAATTCAATTTTATAATCGTTTTTTGTGCTCAAATTCATGTTTTTCAATCATTTACGACAATATTTTACCAAATTTCATCTCTGCACATGACAATTATTATTATTAATATCACCAATTCAAACTATCATTTTCAATTTCAAATAACCAGCTACTCAACTATCAATAATTACATAACCATTTTCAACGTATGGTAATCATTTAACTCATCAATGCAACTCGTGCATTCAACAGTACCCCAAACTGTTAAATTTTTTTCAAATATTATCCTTAACAAAAATTTACGATTTTGATGGAATGTTGAAATGAAACTTCTCTATATTGATTAGTTATAAATTCAAATTTATCATTTCTGATAAATAGGTCAGTGTTCTCAATAATATTCGCATCTAAAAATATGTGCATCATTTCCTCACTCATTGCTCGCACTTTGAATTGTTAGTGATAACTTCCTCAATCATTAATTGTGCTGCTTGCTTTTTCAATTTACACTTTCTCTTCAAGCGTTTGCTTTTCCCCTGTTTTCTTTCCTCAGATAATCCTCACAACTCCGCAAACGATCAAATTACATCTCTGTCTGTGCTTCTGTAAATTACCGAAGTGATCGAAAGAAAAAGCTGAATTCCAATGAGAAATGAATTTCACCAGCATTTCTAGTATTTCGAAACTCAGTTGAAATGATTGTTTTTAATGAAGTCTGTCTATCGATTCAGTGCATCCAACGTTATCTTTTGAAAATCCACCCATTCCACATTCTCATAGAGGTAACCACAGCGAATTGTATGCACTCTCATCTTTTTAGCTCTTTAAATCAGCTTGCTTACTTCCCCCCTCAGCCTCCAATGCTTCATCCTTCTCCATGGAAGATGAAAGATCTTCCGTCACTCACCACTTCTCGCACGCTCTTTTGAACTGTGTGCATTTGCAAGCGAAAACATTTTCAGGAAGAGTTTGGATGATATTGCTGCTCTGCTCAGTGATGATTGTGTTGTAGATATTGCAGCAAAGTGTTGTGAAATTTAGCTTAGAGAGGGGTTTCCGGATCGTGAGCCACGCCACCAGTAAGCGAGCAAGTGCCTCCCAACTAGTAGTGTTGTTGGACAGTTCGACGTATGGTAACGAAGGGGAAGTAAAATAACGATTCGGATGATACCGGACAGTCCTAATGATATTGTCCGAAACGGATTGATGAATGAAGTAAGTGTGACACTTCTCACGCATCACTATTGTTCTATTTCATTTCACAAACGAAAAAGGACAGAAAAAGTAGGTAAATATGAGGGTAATGAGTGAGTTTGAAATGATGAATAATTAGTGCTCATTCGGTGACCTTAATGGAATATGCAAATGAAAGAGCTGTTCAACTTATTCATTCTCAATGATCACAAATCAAACTTCGTTTCAATGAATCGCTATAACGTTGCTCTTCTCTCCGTTGCGAATTGATAAATTTGAAATGAGCCTTTTTCCGGAGGACTTATTGACTCATAGAAACCCGCACGCCCACATTAAAATTATAAATTCTCAGGAGGTGTCGGGTAGCAGTTAAGTGATTTGTTTATTCAGTGAGGGAGAATGCTATTGTTGATTACATCTACCTGTGAATAAGGAAGGCTGTTGCTTACTCATCTCGATGATGACGAAACGACTGGTTTGTGCTAAACTACCATATCCATCTGAAGGACACCTCCCATCCTCTCCCCTCTTCCTCCCCCTCTCCCTCTCCTCTCCTTTCCCTTCCGCTACACGAGTATTCATATGATGATTTCTGATTCGTAGGAATGCCGGTCAAGTTTTCAAAGCATTCATTTTTAAATTCATTTCTCATTTATTTGTTTAGTTTTAAATTAACTTTTACTCGAAACAGTACATGTATATATATATATATATATATATATATATATATATATATACATATATACATAATTACTTGTTGTCAATAAGTCCTCTCTAAAAAGTGAGAATACCGAAATTTTGTTTACGCAATAACACGCACCACTGATTCATTTATCAGGTTCGGTTTGCTTTTTTTTTTAATTTTTTATTAGGTTTTTTCATATTTTATGAATTTAACGGAGTAATTAATGATTATCGTTGTTTTAGATTGATAATGTTAGAGCTCTCTATCCACAAGACTTCATTCAATTAATTTTGTGCGAAGAAGATTATGAGAATGTCTTTTTTTCCATCTTCAAACGTGATCTTATTTCACACACACACACACACACACACACACACACACACACACACACACACACACACACACACACACACACAGCACCCTACATCACAATACAGTTACAACACTCTTCATTATTTTACACTTCCGGGTATTTTACAAAAAATCGTCTTCTTCTGGCGTGGAGAGAAAGGAGAACGATTCTGGTGCGTGTAATAACGTCTGCAATGATTGAACGTAATGTTTGTTGCAACCGAAGGATTTTGTCAAATTAGGTTAGGGACTATTCGACGAGCAGTGTCTATTCCCATGTCGGTTCGATGCACTATTTGTGATTTGATTGAAATAACTTGCTTCTCGTCTAAAACGTGAATGATCGATCAGGTAGGTAGGCAGGCTATCGTCGGCTGCTAGAAAGTTCTTTACCACTTACAGAAAGCAGAACAGTGTCGTGAAACAGCTATAATGATAACAACAATTATTGTTGTTGCTAATTATCCAAATGCTTATTTATAATTATTTGGTAGGGCTGTGAAGTGTTTTGTGAGCAAATTTCTGGAAAGCTTATCACATCAACTGATAAGCGCTTGTTCGAATTTACTCTTAATGTTTTCTTCTTTTGATAGAGTACTGAGAAGCAGTAAAAAGTTGAAATCGATCTCTTGCTATGTTGTGGGCCTAGCAGACAGATATGAGAGATAACATTGAGATCTCACCGATCGTTTGTTTCGCTTCCTTTCAAAGCACTCGTGTGGTAGCTTGTGAACCTCTTTCGTGAATTTAAACAGAAAATTTTCCATTTTCACGTTCTCGTCCTACTTCTTCATTTTACTCACTTGACTTCTGTCAATAGGACGCTTTACTTTACTTTACATTTCACGTATTGTTGCTTACTACGTTTGTTTTGCCACGTAAATTGCGCTTCCCTTCAAACGATTTGTTTTCTTTCGCAGTTGTGCTCTCTCTAAGAGGCAGCGTTTTGCAGAATCGATTGGATTGCGTAATTTGGCAGCAAATTCAACCTCACAAACAAATATGAAAATTCTCGTTTGGTATATTATTGTTCATTCCTATTTGATGTCATATTTTTAAATGATTCATTCATTTATAAAAATTCCTTTATTCATCTGATTAATTTCTATTTCAGTTACTAGTAGGCAGGCTTCCCTTGCATTAGATAACAGAGATATTCAATACAAAGAATAGCCCAATTAAAAGCAGCAGTTTTTTCAGTAGTTTAAATTTAAGCGTTAGATCTAGTTTTGCACTATTTCACTTACATTCAATTATTCGATATTCCAGTAAAACAGGATAAGTATTATTCGAGATCACTAAAAAAATAGTGCTATAAACAATTTTTAATATTTTCAACCGAGACTGGAAATAATAATAATGGGCTTAATTACTAGATTGAAACTTTCATTTGTTGTAGAACGTAAAAATTTGCTGTTTTTACTTGATCTCTCTCACTATGCAGCCTCGCTATTGAACTAATCTGTGTTAGTAGTTACTTCATAAAATTTCACTTGTCCAAGTTTTTAAGTGTAAAAGCGGTTCACAACTTCTCTTTAAAAAAAAATAATAGCAAGTCGATAATACTATGTAATTCATGATTTAATTTAGTTTTTTAGTATTTAATTTTAATTAGTAATTTAATAGTTAATAGTAACGACTAAGAAATTAATGGAATATTTTTGTCAAAATAAAATCAACAAAATTTTTTTCACTATGATATTAGCGGAAATTACGAATTATTTTTTTGATACAGTTTGTTACTGTTCGCGATAACAGTGCTGGAGGCAGGCGTAGTGAAGAGGTACAACAAACGTTTCGCTGGATTCAACGTTGCTGGAGTTGGTGGAAGTGCGGGATGTGTAGTCGTAGTATGATTTTTAAATATGCTTGAAAGATTTTATAGCAATTAAGATTGTACGTGATGAATTTGTGGAAGTTGACAAAAAAATTGAAATATACGAAAGATGATAATCAAATGTTTGAAAGCTATTTTAGTTCACCGAAGAAATTGATAACTTATAGGATAACAAACTGTTTGCTAATGGTTTGTTCCTTCGAGAGCTGAACCCTGAAGAGCAGAGAGAGCTTGGACAGTACGTGGAAGAGTCCAAAAAATACAAGGAGGTGAAAAATGTTTTCTAAAGAATTTTAAATTCTCTAATTTCAATAAGTGCAAAGTTTCTAAGTCTTCTACATGCTAGCAAAGCCTCTCATTCACTGTTTCTTCATGCAACCGTATGATCTCAACATCATGCTTTGCATAGGATATTTCTTCTATTCCATTTCATTTAAACCATTTCATCGGGGATGCCTTCAACAATTAAAATTTATAAAGTGAATTGTGCACTTCTGTAGGAGCTGAAGGTATCACTGGAAGAGAGACGCAAAGGATGGCAGTTAGCGCGACAGAGTGAGAAAGGTGCCAAGATTTTATCGTCGCTTACTGAAAAGAATTTACCGAAACCACCTAAAAAACCATCTTTCTGTACCGCTGCTGATACCACTCAGTACTACTTCGATGGTTGCATGGTTCAGGTGTGTCCATTAAATTATTGATTGCGCGAGAAAAACCGTTGATTGGAAATCTGGGTTGTGTCGGTGTGGATTTATCCAAAGGTGAATGATGAATCATTGAGAGGTGGTAGCAAACATGATCAAAGTACTACTTATTGCAGAACAATAAAGTGTATGTGGGACGAACTCAAGTGCGAGACCTGACACCTGAAGAAGTGAAGGAGCTGCAGGTATTCGATGCCAAAATGACAACTTATCAAAAGTATCTCTCCTCCTCCATTCAACAGGTAACAAACTTCACGATTTCACTTCACGTTAGTTCATTCATGTTCCTCCACTCCTATATCTTCTCTAGAAGGATTGGAGTTGCACATGTGAGTGGACACTCTGTAATATGTACTTTCTAGCAAATGGACAGCCTCTTTGGTGATAAGATAAGTCTGTTGAGCTTATTCACGGATACGCGTACTAGCTTCTCCTCGCAATCATCCGAGACGACAGTTGCCTCAACTACAACTCCAGTACCAGTTGAAGTGCCAGAAACGCCAAATTTCTGCATTGCGATCTACTGACGCGGTGTAGACGAGAAACTGAAATAAGCAACGTTACAGAAGTTGCTGCGCATATTGTTTGCGTTTCATTGTGCATATGATATCGTATTTTCGCACGGACGTAACACTATTTTTTATTCTTTAAATTTATTTTAAAAAAAAATTGTTTTGGTAAGTAAAAGAATTGCTTCCAAACGTTCACTCATCACCACCACACAAAGAGCTATTCTTTGACTATCGCTAGTTAGTTACCTTCGATCATTCAATATTCCGTTAAAGTTAGTTTTATTTCCAAAATTTAATAAATGTTCATTGTTCACCTATTTTTGTCAACCTGTTTACTGTGAATAGCTCTCATTGCAAATCCACAACAACCGTAATTACTGTCATTCACCAACAGTAATAGCAGTCAGCTGCTGGCACTAACAACTAACAATGCCACTAACTTCGATCTTCCAGACAATCTAAGCCAATCCTTTCCAAACTAACGTGTTTTCATTAAAACATTTCCTTTTGCGCTAACTTTTAGAAGCGGAAAAAAGGTTATTGCTAAAAAAAGTATCCAATTTAGCAAAAATCACCGTTGCTTAATAAAAGCTTATAAAATAAAATAAAAAACAGACATACACACACGCGCTTATATGCCTCAAAGAAATTAGTGAGGTAAAATTACGCTTGCCGCACGATCACTTCCGCAATCAAACGAGTAAGTGAAACGAAAAAGACTTAAGTTACGCCAGCGCGAACTGTCAAACGCAAGTGCGCAAATCGTTACTCTCAGACAACGATGGGAGTAAACCGGAACCGAACCCCTTTAACTAACAAAGACCACACAGAGCAACCGCACAGTGCACGCCGGCCCGCCAGGGCGGACCAACTGGACAAAATATGAATCATGCTTAACCCTAGATCAGCAATACGCCCACCGCTCAGCGAACATAAATTTCCTCCAAGCAGCACTGAGTGGTTTCGTGCAGCGTAGCTTACAGTTCATTGTTTTTTTCTCTTCCGTGTGTTATTTCTCTATCTCTTTCACACACTGTCAGTTACACTGAAGTTTTTTTGAAGTGAAATTTACAAACAATAGCGGTATTGTTGAAGCAGTTGCGCACATCTGTTTGTAACAAATAGCTCATGAAAAATTGCATATTCTTTTGCACACCTGAGTTGCGTGATGTTCACGTGGCTCATTGACCAATTCTATAAAATTATAACCCTTTATTGCTATGCAAAACATTAAATTATTTAACGAAATTTGTTATTTCACAAAAAATGAACGAACTAATATTAATTAGATAATTTGATAAGAAACATGAAGTTAATTATACTTTCCAACTGAAAGCATCAATTTCTGTGCAATTACAACTATTTTATCAAAAAAAAGTTATAAAACACAATGTGTACGTTTACTTAAAATACTCGCATCATTTTTCTCCAACCATTAGTAATGGTAAAAGAACATGCGTGACGTGACGTACGTGATCAAGTCGTACAATTAATAATGCAAAAAGTTCACAGAAAGGTAGCATTCAATCTTACTAATTCTAAATTTGTAGCAGGAAAGTAGAGGATCTCGTAAGCCAATCATCGTCTAATCAGAAACGTTATTAAGCATAAGGCATTGAATGATTGTTGCAAAGCACACGTTGCAGGAAGAGATGATCTCTGATAATTTTTCGATTTAATAAACTACCTTCTTCAGAGGACTGAAAAAAACAGTTGTCATAGACGTAACTGCCCACGTAACGTACGAAGGTTGCCCTTCTTTATTGACGTAACAGGTAAGGTAGGGTAAATAGATTTGTAACAACCAATAGCTAATTCAATAACAGCGAATGTAAGGCTGTGTGCTTATAGAGTAATACCTAAAATTGCAAGAGGAGTATATGGTTGCATTTTTGGGAAGAAAATTAGGAGAAAGCAAGTTTGCAGTGATCAGAGGCTTGCTGATAACGCATATCATATCACGTCACCTGCACCGGTCGGCAACATCAGAAGATTACAATCTAACAAATTTCCCATGCAATGTTACACGTATTTAATTTGCCAGTATCATCGGTTAATACAAATTTCTCCTTAAAATTTGTTATTTTATTTTGAAGATATTTACCTCTATTACCATCACATTCATAGTAATAATAATGATGAAATCTAAAATTTTAAAATAATAAATGATTTCTGTTGCCTGGAAACTATATTAGTTCAATGAGAACAAAATTCACAAAAATGCACCAAATGATAAAAGTATATTTCAAAATGTCAAATTTCAAATAAAACTTAATATTTGTATTTTTCGTTAGAAATGAACTGCATAGTTTGGTAAATCTGAGAAATAAAATTGTTGTGAAATTAAAAATTTGACAGCAAATCATTTGGCTGACCAAATCGCTCATTTCAAGCAATTAAGCCTGAGCATTTAACAAGGCGATTTTGCATACGATTTTTTTTTAAAAAAAAATGCTATTTCGAAAATGATGATAAACCATTTCGGCTCTCTGGCATTCCGATGTGCTGAAAAGTCTGAAAACTTTTCAACTCGTTTGATCAGAAATTTTCCATATCAATTGATCGCATGTGCAAGCATATCAAATTTTTTCCATAAAACTAATTAAAAGGTCAGTTTATATTCTAAACTGAAAATTGATGTTATGCCACTTAAGTTTCATTACGTGTCTTTTTTTACTTCTTCATTTCGACCTTTTCGTTTCCCACTTCGTCGCGATTCTTAAAATATTTCCAAATTATGCATCATTTAAGTTTTGAACATTGGTAGCTTCAAATTTAGCTTTTTTGCAATATATTTAGTTCAAATTTGACCTTACCCTAAAATCTATTCTCGTGGTGGGATTAAGGTAAGAGGAAATGATCTAATTTTTTTTTTGGAGTACAAAAATACATCTGAAAAATTTTTTGACTGCGCGGATCATAATTATGTAATGACCATTTAATGCTCATTTGACTTTTTTGTTCAACCATGGCGCGGCGATCCTTTCGCTATCCTCGGGTTGGCTTTCTAATGCCGCTCCGCTCCACACGTCCTCAATTCTTACCTGCGCATCCCGTTGCGTGATTCGCACTGCGGGTGGTCATCTCAGGACATTGTTTTTGACGCAGCGGCAAGGCAACATTCAAAACATCCGAAATGCAACACGTATTCTTAATTATGCAATTAAACAATTTGACCGTTATTAATTAGATTTTTATTCCACTTTTTTTTTCATTTATGCGGAAAAAATGTGTTGCGAACAGTTGGCAAAAGTCTAATATTTTATTCCATACAGAATTTTAAGTGTTTTTTTGCTTATTTTATCATTAATTAAAATTTAATTAAGTGTTAATAGTTAAGGTATGGCTGAATTCGATGAGCCTCCATTTATGAAAGAAATGATGTGAGAATATTTCGCTAAGCTCTAAGTCTTTTCTACGCTCTTCCATATCTAGCAAAAGCCCACAATTCATTAGATCAATTAATCGAAATTTCACTTATACGGTAATAATTCAATCTCTAAAATTCTTCAAAGAAATTCCCTTATAATAATATAATTGAAGCAATTGAATTTTTGCGAGGCATTTCGTACGAATCTTGCAACATAATTGTAGACCATTCATAAAAGTTGGATTTAACTTAAGAAAGAGAATTTTGTGGAGATTTTCCTCACGCCACATCTTTACGTACTTTTAGCATCCTCTCCGCAATCCCCCATCTTATCATTTTGAGTATGCAAATTTACAGCAAGTGGGGACAACCATCAAGCACCTTAGTAATGTAATTGCTTTTTTCTTTCTTCAGAGTGTTCATTTCAGGATAAAAAAAATGCCGCATAAAGGGTTAATTTCTGGATACTTAATTTGAATGGTTCAAAGGGTTAGGAAGCAATTAATATGCTAATTATTATGTGCATCCTTTCAAATATTTCAATCAGAGAAGCCGATAAAAACGATAGAAGGAATTATTAATAATTATGAAGTGACGAAGTTTATTTCATTCTTTTATTATCGATGAAAGGAGGGCTGATTAATGCATAATTCATAAATATCATTTCCTCTCTCCTTAAGTGACCACCGATCAAGATTAGGTCATACTGTAGCTCTGTAGCTTCTGCATTTATATGTTAAGGTTTGCTTTTGTCATACGTCATGCACAGTATTGTTTGTATTCTAATTCCCTGCAAGAAAAAAAATTCCAATAAAATTAAAATAATTTAAATTTAACTTAGCAAAAACAAAGTAAATCAAAAGGAAAATAACGAACAACTGAGGAAAATGTGTTACAGTGATGATTAAAAAGATTGAAAATTTTAAACTGTCACTGCTAGCAATTTTAATCCCAATTAAAATTTATAAAATTAGCGAAATAGTGGAGCAAAGTTGTGCTTACTTTATTTATTTTCAAGAGTCAGTCATTTCTTTGACATTCATGACAGCACTGTGACAAATAGGTAAACTGTTCCAAGTCAAGCTTATTGAGACAAATCAAATAAGGTTGTCAGTGAAAGGAAAAACGAATAATTCCGCTTCTCCTCTTTTCGCGCTCTCTTTTCGCTTTCTATGACCAACAGAAATGTCTAGCTACTAGGAATTATTAGCGCTCAGTGCACCTAATTTAGCCGTCTAATTAGGATAGTAAACAATGAATAGGTTGACCCTGTTGACCTTTTGTAAATTTTCCCGTCCAGTTAGCACGCTTAATGATGATGATGGATAGGTGATTTCAGTCACGTGCAATCTTCACACAATCTTTACAGGTTGAGTGAACGCTTCTCATAGGAAATTTTTTTCGAAAAAATAATTTAAATTATTGTTGGCAATTGAGAAGCGAATTATTGTTGGCTTACAATCGTTCATTTTGAGTAAAATTAAATTTAATGAAATATTCGCTATTCCTTTTTCATTCATTCAGGTTTGTAAAGTGAAAGTTTCACTGAAACAGTTAAAATTATTTTTGCAATTTATGCAAGCAACTGTTAGCTACCATTTCATTCACTCATTTCAATTATGCATTAATTGTGACGTACGATGTCTGACAGTTGTACGATCGGTGGACGACGTTTTGGCGCTCATTCACTCAAAATTTATGAGTTGTTAACGAGGTGGAACACATCCATTAACCATTCCATGCTAATTACGCCTTGATCGATTGTGATAGCATCAATGGACGAAGTTGAGCGAGCGGTCAGCACTAGCAGTTCCTCATCAGTGACACACTAATTTGCATATCTCAAAAATATTGCTCATTTAGTGTAATAGAAATGAAGAAAGAAAAAAGTAATAAATTTCACTAAATCTTGGAAACTTAAATTTTCAATTTTTTCTGGCCTAAATAGTTTTTAGCAAGCCGACAGCATGCACGATGATTAGTTGAATTGTATGATAGCCTTCCTCGCGCATTTCTTGTCCGCTAAAATCTAAAGTGACGTGGAATCTAAAATGACGTAAAATGACCTTTGTTGTATTTCTAGAACGTTGTACAGCTACAGGCTACAAGCTGCATACTTCAAGCTTTTAATTCTATCTAAAGCATGTACATTCATCCCACAGATGATTTTGCCGATGACCGACTGCGCTGTGATCAAATCGTTTATCCGAGAATTTAATTACCGCTATTTAATTATTTGTCGGATCCGACTGTGTAATACGATCCGGTAGACCGGAGTGGTCCATATTACTCGTAAATGTTTGTAATTATCTTTTTATTGTTGAGGGCATTGCTATTTTAATAATTATCATTAGGAAATTTATTTTACTCTTCAATTTTTTTCCTTTTTTCGAAAGAAATAAGGAGAATTTTTTTTTAAATTGTCACTGATTTTGGCCTTGGATGTGAAGTAGCAATTATTCTACTAATAGCAATCTGCTAAAACTGCGAATATCTTTAATTATCATTGATTTTACATTTTTAATTTCAACTTCCTCTCCGCGTTGATCGCACGCACATAAGGCGTGTAATTTCTTTCAAATAGTAATTTTTGGTGAAGAATTGTTTATTTCTTCATTAAAGCAATCTGAGAAAAACCCATTATGAATTGCAGAAGCGTTCGTCACGGATGATGAGAATCGAAATGAAATGGCTTTTCCTAACCTGTTGCGGCACCCTTTGACTTCAGTAAACCTTTTTTCGTCGGCACGTGACCAAGGAAAAAAAATGGAATAATTGACGAAGAAACAATCAGTTGAAATTGTTCGAAATAAAAATTCCAATACTTTCACTTTTATTGTTTATTGATAATAAACGAACACGGAATAAATGAAGAAACGCATAGCTTTTATAAGAAACAAATTCCTTTTTTTTTTCTGAACCTAAAACTATGTATTATTTTTAAAATTGTTTTTTTTACAAACATATAAATTAATTAAACCAATCAAAAGTAATTCTCTTCTTTTGAATTTAAAATTAAAAAAGAAAAGAAAAATTTTCAACAAAAAAATGATGAAATTGATATGATTGGAATTTTATAAAAAATTGTGGAAAATAATAGGAGTGATTGAAATTGAACAGTTTTTCGTGGTTTGATGGAAAGTGTTAGATTGTTTTATAAGTGTGATGTGTTGTTTAAATTGACTACCTCTTCTCTTCCCTCCCTCTTAGCACATTTAACCGGAGGAACTGGTTCCTTCTTTTTTTTTCAACAAAATTTTCAAATTTGCAGATGTTTGAAAATGCATTGATGCATTGACGCCCTACAGTTTCCTTTATTGAATTATCCAGTTAAGCGATAAATCGCCTTAATTTATGAACAGTTTCATGATAGACTGACTGACTAACTGTATGGTTTAGCACTGTAGCATACAACACCTTCATTTGTACTTATGGCTAATTAGGCTATTAGATTAGCTCAATTTGTCCCAAATAATTTACCATTTCAATTGTCAATTTCACTTGAATTAGTGACCTTTTTGATAAAATTTAAAACAAAAAAAAAGATGAAATTAGCATGTGTAATTTGTGAAAAACATTTTCCTTCTTTTTAATTAACAATTAAGCGTTAATTAATTGGTCTACCTCTTGGCACTTCTTGCATCAGCTAAAATGTAGCAGGTGAAAGCATACTTTGAAACAGGCAGAGATCAATCAACATCACACCAATATTGATGTCTATCAGTGGTACTTCGATATCGTGAATTAATTAATCGCTGGCAATCGCGATCATCGTTTGTTCGGATGAGATTGCACCTACTCTGCCTGTTGCGCTTCAAATCTATCTGAAATCAGGATGACATCTGCTCCTCTCCGCCAAACGATGAACTTACTCATCATTTTGTTTAATTGAATTCGTTTGTGGTTCAGTTGAATTACAGTTGCTATTAGCGCTATAAATCCAAATGCATGCAAACTGAAACATTTTAAAATTTGTTGAAGAAATTTTAACTAAATCACTCACTTTAAATTTGTTAATAAGAGAGGTAATAAAAGTAACAATTCGAAATTAGCTATTCATATGACATTTTATACGGTAATGTTTCTCAAATAATCTTTCTCATTCATTCGGTGGTTTTTTTTTAAATTAAACTGAATTATTTGATCAGTTCAGACTCATTGAGGCTTATCTGCTTGTTGCCCACGACAAAAATGCAATTGCTATGCAAATTACAGCCTATGAAATAGCAAAAAGAAAGACAATAAACGTGGACAATTCATTTGAAATGATGTTTGATCGGAAAGGGAAACTGACGGAAAATTAGGGGAATTGCATTCAGGCCCTTTATGATTCATAATTTAAGAAAAGATGGAGGAAAAAAAACTTAATCTTTTCTCATGACTCATCACCCTTTCGAAATTGAACGAAATGAAATGTTAGCTTGCGCACTTGCCATTCGTTGTTTTAACATTTTTCAAAAATTTCACTACAAATACCAATTTCATCTAAATATCAATCTCACATAAATATCAGTGTCGCCTTGTTCTATCTGATCAAATCATAAGTTTTTTGATGGAAAGCCGCCGATCGTTGATCGATGCTCAAATGAGCTAATGCTGATAGAATAACTCTGCCATGCTTTACTTTCTAAATTGCATTCAAAGTTAATTGGGGCTTCTAATTTTATGCTTCGTGTGGAAAAATTTCAATTATCTGCTCCATGCACCATCAGCAATGCAAGAAGAGAGTGAAAGGAAGCGTGGCGCTTTTGTCAACTTTGCTAACGCTAATCTTTTTCAGCCTGAAATAGACGGCAAGTTGTTAAGTGTTGTAAAAGTTGCAGAATGCTCGAGGCGCAACATTCTTGTGGATATTTTACTGCCAAGCAAACATAAATAAAACAAATAGTCTTAAGTGGCAGTGGGAAGCATTCGGAGGACGTTTGCATGTGTGGTAATCCATCAAAGGATACACGAACGCTAGGGGCGTGGTTGGCTTCCAAACTGCGCCTGTTTCACTCAACACCGGTCGGTCATCTTCGCATGAAACCAGTCGCGGAGTGGTTCGCTCTTCGGTTCACGTTCACCTGATCCATTCCATTATTTACTTCTTCACCACCTATTACTTAACTCTAACTCATATCCAATCTACCTAATAATTCCTGAAATTGTGATTTAAAAAAAAAATTGAAGTGCAACCAATGCATTCTACAGTTGTAATTCAGTGCTTTTCGTTATTATCTTGATTAATGCATGGTATTACTGTAAGCATACGCTTTCTCATTTTACAAACAACTCTTGTCAATCAATCAATCAATCAATTAGCTATTTGATAAATTTAATTCCACTTAATCATTCTGTTGAGATATCCAAAACGAAAGGCACACATCGTCGAATAGCACAGCAAATTAGTAATTTCAATAAAGTTTGGAAAAAGGTCACTGATTCTTTGAACTTACTTCACTATTTTTGTTTCAGATTCCGTTGCAAGTGTTATCGTCAGGGAAATTTTCAAAAATTCCACCCGCTGTTAAGTACCATACGTGTACTTCAAATGAGAATGCGAAATGCCTTCAACGCAGTGTCTAATACTGTTGCTAGTGGTAATCCTACAACAAGTCAGGTACGACTGAGAAAGTCAAAAGGTGGTGGTGCAGCGACGAAATTACCACATCAAGTGCTCAGGAGAAATGAACGAGAAAGAAAACGTGTGCAACAGGTAAGATTTCGTCTTAAATTAATTTTTTCTTCTTTTTATTTGTTTCAACACCCCCGCTCAACTGTTTTGCAACTGTCAAGTGAATTTACTGCCTTGCTTAGCAACGGATATGTTCCTGAAACAAGTACAAGTATGCAGATAACAGGCTAGCACTTTAGGTAAATCTTGGATTCATCCATCTTCGTGATCGAGTACCACATTCAGCAACCAGCAAGAAACTGAGTAAAGTGGAAACACTTCGTGAAGCAGCCCGGTACATTAAGCATTTGCAAGACCTGTTGCAAGGTACGTGCGACAAACCATTCGAACCTTTGAGTACCAATCAAGAACCGCGACACTGCAACAGTAGTCCGTGTTTCTCAGAGAAAAGTCATTATCCTTTGCCGGATCAGACAACCGATACCTGTCAATTCGGCTGTAGCAGTGAACCATTTTGCTATCAACCTTCCCATATGAATAGCTCTTTTTATTATAAGTCGCCAACTTCATTTAATTCAAGTAATACGGTAGTGAAATCTGAAAATGAATCGTTGAGCACGTCGTCCTCTTATTCGCCCTCTTCTTTAAATTTCAGTGAGATTACACGGTTTCAACGAACCGATTATGTATTGTGATAGCTCATATGCTTCTTCATTTGCACAATCATTCGAATACTATGCAAATTTAGAAGTTTTAAAAAGTTGCAAATTGTTAAAATTTGAAAAATGAGTAACCTCCTTAGTTTCACACTAACAAAAATTCGACGATGCAAAATAGATTGGAGCAATTTGTTGTTTAAATGTTTCCTACAATATCAAATTTTTGTCATCAAAGTTTGAAACGAATGTGCAGAATTATTAGCAAATTGTTAATTTTGATATTTTGAATATAAATTTGTGACATTTCACAGTTCTGTATCTTTTGCCTTCACTTCAACTCACTTATAAGTTACGTAAGTGCTTCACTTAATTTTTGTGATACAGAAAGAATTTCAAATAATCATTGAATAAAATTTAAATGAACGCATTTCTCTAATAGTTGAAGTTAAACAAAAACGAAAACGATAAACTTTTGTACTTTTTTTTTTCAAAATTTTTACAAAAATTTAACAAAAGGATGAACAGAGCACTAATGCGCTTTTTATTGTAATCATTACCGTTGCTGTTTTTTCCTTTTTTTTTGGATGAAAAGGGAAAGGAAAGAAGTGGACGTGAAAAACATCAATCAAACTTGATGGTATGAGTTTGGCAAGGCATTGTTTCTTTGCAGTGGCATTTTCGTGTTATTACTCTGTTGACTTTTACAAAATTTTCCTTTCATTTCAAAGTTTGAAATTTAAATTTTGTTACAAATAAGTAACAGTTAGAGCAATATGATAAGCAAAAGAAAAGCGTTGTAGAATTTCAGGATTCAAACAGGTGTTTTACATCGTTTCAAGCTGTAAGCTAGAAAATCCAACAGATCAAGTATGTTAAGTAAGAAAAATCCAATTTTACACAAATAATCAAAAAGGTCAGAGGGCCGTTGATGGCATACGATAGCAGTAGCAGATGAGTGATGATGAAGCAGGATTAACGAGGTGGATAGATAGATGGATATTCAATCACGAAATGAGCGAATGTATTCTGGATGAATGCAGGGAGACGTGAGCAATGAGTCTCATTGATGATGACTCATTTACTTAGAGAATGGTTAATAAGTAATGAGGTGACATGAAGCTCGAAACTTTACTTCTATTCCAATTGAGGAGGAGGAGGAGGAGTGGGTTGATTGATGAAGCGAAGAACTTTAACATTTAGTTCAAGTTACGTTAGATCAGTTTCACCTCCACAATTTAACAGCTTTTCAGCATGCTAATTCCATCAGTGAGTTCAGACAACTAATTTCACTGAAATTTTTTCAGAGGTAAAAATTAAATTGAAAAGAAAAAAATATAATTCGAAAAATTTTGGTAAATCGGAAAAGAGCACCAACTGAGTATGCTAATTATTTTCGTGTACCATTTTTTGGCGCATGTCTACTACTTATAAACATTATAATTATATTAATAGTATGTATCGCAGGTGTGCGCTAGGCCAAATCTTATTTTCAATCGAACGCAGTAGACGAGCATTTTAACATTTTCATGATTACGGCGATATTTCAACGCTCAACAAGATTATTAATAAGAGAGAGAGAGAGAGAGAGAGAGAGAGAGAGAGAAAGAGAGAGATTCCCTTGTTTTACATTCATAACGAATAGAACAGTAAGTTTCCACCCGAAATGTGCATATTCAATCGAAAAGTTAAAGGATATATTATAGCTTTGGCAACAATGCTCGTCATAATGACTCGTTCATTTAAAAATATTTAATTCATTGTATATTAATTTCAAACAAAAAAAAGAAGAAATTATTGCCTTATAGAAAGCTTTTTTTGCTTATTTTGCATATTTTCTGTTTCGCATATTTTCTGTTTTGCATATTTTGACCTGATTACGGCTATGGTAGCCCTTTTTTCTTATTCGTCAGGTGATCAATGAAATAGGTAATAAATAAATTAGTGAAAAAAAAAGAATATTGCAGATGCTTGCATTGATTATGCATTATTATTTCGTGCAGCGCTAAATTGCGTAACGCGCAATCATATCACGTAAATTGCATAGTGCACACTATAAATGTTCTTTATATCTGTAATTATTGAAATTTTGATGGAAATTTGGTAGGAGTTATTGTGTGGAGCGCATTGTGAGCGGAGGAGGAAACGATATGGTTGGATCGGAAGTGACGTAATTTACTAATTATAAGGCTAACATCAATTGTTCTCCACCCTCTCTCCACTTGTCCTGACGATCTTTGCTACTCCAATTTATTATTTCCAAAAATTGAACTGTTCAACAATTAGTGAATTTATCAATTTAATTTATTTCAACCTTGCGAACAGCAAATATTTAATAGCTTCTTTTTTCCATACAAATGTAAAACGGTAATAGCGCAATTTGAGGTTAGAGGTTATTTGAGCATAAAAGTACAACAGTCTACCATTTCATCTCTTCAGCAATTAAAAAAAAATTAAAAAATGTGTGAGAGTATTTTTGCTGTATTGAAATTAATAAAAATGACATTTTAATGCAAATTTGATATTTTGATGTAAAATTAAGCTAAAGTTCTGATTCATACTTTCCACCAAAGGTGAAAGCACAAATATCATCGTATCAAACATTATGCCATTTGCACTGAAATTTTAATTCCAAAATGTAAACATTTAATTTGCTTTTGTAGATTTGCAACAATATCACTGCACAGATAAGTGCGCATAATTTACGAGCTAAATTATTGGAATACATTTATGGAACAAGAAATTTGATTGCAAAAACGAAAATTTCATCACACAATGATAGCTGTTAGTAAGTGATAGGATACAGACACACTCCGCATCCTTTTACCTTTACCACATGCTGCGCAATTGTCGCTTCGTATGAGAGTGTGTTCTAATAATAGTTGGCCTCATTATCGAGCTGTTGTCACCCATTTTTCGCATAACAGCGACATAGTAATTTGAAAAACAACAATTGAATTGAAATAAACTATTCGGAGGTCAGTGATGTCCATTGCTCCAAGCAATGATCAATCGTTGATCGCTGATTGATGTCATCGAAATAATCCCACTGAAACTTTTAACAATGCATTAGTTACAATGAAACAATTATGGTATTCCTTCCTTTTTTCACACTCTAACTTTATTGAAATGTTGCAACAACAGGTAACTGTTCGGGGGAAAATTATAAAACTACTCAAATTATTAAAATTTTAAAAAATTTTCTAAATTTTAATTCTTGTAAGAAAGATAAGCGATTGCCATTGCTATTGGTTTCATTTGATGTTCAACTGTTTATGATTTTATCATTAGCAGCATACGTGCAGGAAGGAATTGAGTATAATTTAGGGATAAGCGGTAGAGAGACCTCCTGGCGCTGTAGGTCATGTTTCACCTAAACTGATTGTACAATTCCCATGCACTCGAGAAGAGAGGTCCCACTTCCGTTACTACGCTTCATCCCTCTGCTATTCACATTTTTGCTCTTTCAGATCAACAAATCATTAAATCCTATTTCGATTAAAATTTAAAAGCAAATTTCAATTTCAATTTCACCCTTTTTCTCTTTACGAAAACAAAAATTGATAAGCAATCAAATATTTGCAGTTAATGCATTCTAATTTGATTTGATTCAATAATTGACTAATTGAATTAACATAGGATAAATGAAATTTCAACACCATCATACGATATCCAATCGATGAATTTGAATACACAAAAAATGATATAGCAAATTAAGTGGCACTTAAGTGGTCTTTGTTGGTTTACACGTGAAGAGTCAGCGAATGATATTATTATTATTATTATTAATAGGAAAAAATACGCGATATCACGGATGAATTGGTTGAAGAGATGTTGAATAACGGATATCAGGAAAGCAGGTGCACCTCAATTCCCTCTCCCTCTCCCTCTCCCTCTCTTGCCCGTCCTCTTCTCTCATTCCTTCTCCTTTCTTTATTTAAATTGAATTACTGCGAATTTTTCACGTTTTAACTAAACTTACTATTTCAATTATTTGTCTACCGTCGGAAAATCACGTTGAGTGATGAAAGTGTGCATTATATATGCGCATTTTAATGAATGATATATTTCGTTCATTTTTTACCAGTAATTTCTTGTTCACCAAAATTGCGTGCACCGTCAAAACTTGCTATTTTACTTATTTTGTCAAAGTGGCGGAATTGACGTTGACCAGAACAGTAATAGTATAATTACAGTCATATCTTTACCACGTTACGTGTATTACGCGGAATTTGTCCATCGTTTTAGGACGAACATTTAACGAATAAAACAAAATAAAATACCATTAATTTGAGAGCTACATTCATTGGATCATAAACGTACCAATGCTAACAGCTACTGCTTTGATCAGTTCTATTGTTTTATAAATTTTTGCACAATTGTTTGAAAATTACAATGATATAAATGCTATCACTAAACTACTGAATTAATTAATTGATTTTGAGTGAACAATGAAATGTGCAGTCAGCCATACTTTGAAATTATTCGTTAATTAATTGTGACAATCTGAATTAATTAAAAACATCCATTCACAAATGCCAAGCGATGTGGGATGACGTGTGACGAACGTAAGAAGGAGCAGCGTAAGCAGTCGTTGCTTAGCATGGATTGATGATGGTGAAATGAACGTTAATTGGGTGAGTGCAATAATGGACGATCATAAAAGGGGCGATTGCTTGCTTTGTTGGTTCTGAGATTGGCGGATATCTATCTGTTTGCGCAAATGTCCTCTCATAAAAGTAAAGTGTCAGTGTGTCACCTGCTTAGCCGTAGTGAGAGCATTAATGTGAGAGTTTTAAATGTTAGTGGTAGAATTGAGCGTTCACATATCGCACTGTGTAATTTCACATTTCTAGCATAAAAGTGATAATATACTGTAGAAGTATGATCTGCGAATTATTGCCTGGTGAAATAACAGTTCTTCACTCTTTACTCGATCAGAAACTTCCGGAACGGAGCACTTCAAGTAAACTTATTTGTTATCATTAAGCTTGTTTGCTACCAGTCGCGAATATTTATTCAAAACTTTCAAGTAGGTTTGTCTTTTGCGGTGATCGATGATTGATCTCAATTTATGAAAGCTCTTTTGGTGCAAAGCAGTAAGTTAAACAGTCTTTTGCAGCCTCATCTTCAACTGCTCCGATTCTTTTCATCCATACTTTTCAATCGACAATTCACATTTTCTGGAAATCATAGAGATCACATCAGCATCTTTAAGGTTTCTTCAATATGCATTTATTGGTTATCACTAAGCTTGCCTGCTATCCTTGAATATTTATTCAAAATTGTTTGGCGCATCTTTCACTACGATCAACGATCTGCTTGTAAATACGATCAATCGATCGGATCGATTCATGAATGATTTGCAGATGGCACTATGCAAATTAAGACAACGGAAATGTTTATGCAACGTATAGAACTACTATTAACCTTTATTACGCCGAAAAAAATTCATCCAGTGGAATGGAAACATCAGAGGGATAAGTGAGTGACCTTTGAAATTGACCGAAATAAAACCGTAAGCGATGCGATTACTATCTGTAAAAAAAGGGATTACCTGCGGTAAGGCTCACTCATTATCAAACAATAAAAGGATTGTTTTCCATCGTTTCAAACCGCTCATACTACCGCTCATTTAGCTTCTCGGAAATCTTGTTTGGTTAAAAATTAATTTTAGCAAAATTATACAATTTCAAAATAGTCATAAATTTATGATGCATCACTGAGAAGTAATCCTTAATTGCTTAATGATAAAGTGGAGAGAGACAAAGGAGAGAAAGAGAGGGATGAAAAAAAGAAATTAACAAAGTTTATATTAAATTTAATACTAGCATTATTAACGGACATGAAGTGGGCGACAAAATTCGATGATGCATGGATCTGAGGAGTTGAAATTTTCGTTAAAATTGTTGATGGAAAAGTGTTGCAGCAAAAGAAATGAATAATAAACAAGCGCAAATGGCATAAATCATGAAGTGCAATGCGATCGTTCGAATTCTTTCCACTCGATGTCATCCTTCCGCAATTTAAACACTCCGGTTATCTCATAGCAGGAATTAATTAATGTTGACCGGGTTACGCCAGTTATTACTTAATTACCGTGTCTGTCTCATAAAGCGATCGATCGCCCAACAATAGAATTAATAACTGACTAAATAGCATTATAATAAAACACCGTAATCACCAATGATAATATCCGCTCCGATGTTGGGTGAAAATTACGGCATTTCAATTTTTTTTTTGTCTTTGCTAATTATCACAAAAATGATTATCCTATCAGGCTGAAAATTATCAAATTAACATGAAGTAGTGAGAGAGGGATGAGAGGAAAAGAGAAAGGTTTCGGCTTACCTTTTGAAATGAGTGGTTCGGAAAGCGCAATATTTCTTTGTAACCGATGTTGACTGTCTTATTTCCTACGCTCCTTATCCTGAACTCATTATTGCTGCACCGTTTTACCGCATTTTTAAAATAATGATGAAAGGAGGAAATGCAACAGCTGCGTTTGAAATTGCTAGGTATTTCCTTTTATAACCTATTGGAAGGGAAAATGAGAAACAGATTGAAATGTTTCGATGAATATTTTGCTACAACATTTTAGGGATCTTCTTCATCTTACGGTGAGAGATATTTTTGGAGCAGTAATTTGCATACCATCAATTAATGAGCGAGTAATATTCGCGAACTCACTGATATCTCACTCATTTTGCATTAATTGTTAACTTATTCAACTCGTCATTGCTCGTCATATCTGCCGCAACTTAATGGATATTAGCTAATAGCTAACGAAGAATTTTGCTTTAATTACGTGCTAGCTGAATTAATGTGATTTTCCTTTCTTGCTAACAGTTATTACTATCACAGTCATTGATGATTGCACTCAGATAGTATCATAAGCAATGTTAATGTGTTATTAGCTTTGAATGAGAGAGATTAAATGAGTAGATGCGATCGGTCAGATAGCACTAGCAACTGCACTGCTGCAAGTGGACAGTGCTGGACGTGGACTGACTGATCAGAGAGATGCGCTAAACGAACATCGATCGCCGTGTCTCCTACTGTGCTTGTAAACTGCAAGCGAGTTGCTGCTGATCGCATCTTCAAATGAAGTTCGGTGAAATGAAAGAGCATGGAATGGAGCGAAGCGAAGTTTTAATGGTCAATCACTAGCACATTAAAAATGAGAACGAATAAAAAAGCTTCTTCCCTTTGCTTCCTTTCCCGTAAGGAAGGGATTGCATATTGTTATGGTCAGGTCATCCATACCTCTGCCTACCTCGTTATCAATCGTAAATTGCTATGTGTAGAAATAAAATTAGCAGATGGAAGAAACTTTTTAACAATTCCTTACTGCTCGAAAAATAGATGATATTTCGCTTCGGCTTTGGCGAAAGGAAATGAATTTCATTAATTGAAGAAAGCGAAATGATCGCTTCTTCTTAAATCATTCGACAGTATGCTAGATAGTGCAATTAACATGAGGTAAGGGTTAGAATGAAATTTCACTAGAAATCATCTGAACTAGTTAGAATGAGTGATATTAATCACCTAGTCTGTCTATCTGCAAAATAACAAGCCGCCTGTACTATCGATGCACGCCCATATCTGAATATCGAAATACTACAAGCATCAGAATTCTGTCGAGATAAGTTTGATTCTTGGAGATAAGCTAAGTTGTTATCGTAAATGAACGTAAAGTACTACTACTACTACTACTACTACTGTTTGTTGTTTTATACTAATTAACGGATTACTTATGCACGTGTGTCTTTATCCTCCTACTTTTTCATTCTTGAAGAACAAAATTGGCAAACTATCATTACTTGTTAATCCATAAATTGACAGTTTGCGCCTGATCGTTGATAATGCGAAGCACAGAGTAAGTCATAATTATTATGCTTTTACCCGTTTTTCTACAATCACTGCACACTTGTCACCATTGCTCACAATTGTTCCAAACAACCAAATTGTCTTTTTTTGGAAAGAACCATCGACGAACAATTGACCGTGAAATTTCCGATGAAAGCAGAGAAGTTGCTAAAATTTCGGGAGCTATTGTTTTTGCTAATAATAATAGTAATAAGTATGATGAGACCTTCCACTACTGCAACTGTCGAGAAGCATCAATCTTGTTTAAATGAAATTCAGGAAGATTCAAAAGTATGTGTTCTTTAGCAATTAGAGAAATTTACCTTTGTACAGATTCATTCATCTATTTTACACTGTTTGATTTAAATATTAATTTAATTAAAAAATTTGAAAATATTTGCCACTGGTTATGCGATTATTTGATTTTACTTTTTCATAACTTCTTTTCATTTTGAAAAAAATTATATGATATGCTAATTTTGGATAAGTCAGTTTTGCCATTGATGTATGAGCAACTGGCACCACCAGTAACAAACAGACAGATCAAACCGTACACGTCCAGCACAATGCAAGGACATCAAGGATGATGAATGCATTCGTCCTCTAACCATTGTCCACAGCACAACGCACTATTAGGTGGACTGCTTGGGAGTAGTATAAAGCGTGAAGTGTTTTGCACTTCCCTAACTCTGCCACCACCGATTAATTATGCCGTTGAAATATGCATATTATTGTCGGCATCATGTCTGTCTTCCCTTCGAAGTAACCAAAACAATAATAACACACGTAGGCTTTCATCAGAAACAAATCTGATACTTTCCATTTCCGGAAACGGAAGAAGGATAAAAGTGATAGGAAGGGTGTTTGACATTCACATTTACTTACGAAGTGCTAATTTAATTCGAAATCTAACTATTTGAAATCTTCATTTAACAAATTTCTTAATAACATAACTTCTATTTATGAAGCAATCAGGAAGACGGATGTGAAGAAATACACGTACGTGTAACACTTTGATTAAAACTTCATTACCCGTCGAATTCCAATTTTTTCTGAGCCAAAAAAAATCGATCGTAGAATTTCGCGATTTTATTTTTTGTTTGTTTCAAACAGATCCATTAAACTGATGATTAAAAAAAAAAGAAGAACAGGAAAAATCATTCTTCATAACTACAACACAAGAAAAGATTGTGAATGTTAAATGAGTAATATTAAAAGTGCGACAAGTGCGCATTTATGAAAGAGCATAAATATTTTAATACAATTAAATTAAATTCAACAAAACGTCGTCGAAAGCTCAACTTATTATTTGTTTCTTCGAACGGAATTTTAAGTCGTTCATTTTGTCGAAAGATCCTCCAAGAGTCATTATTTACTTTGACTGAAAGATTAAAAGATTTAAAAACACTTGGAAAATATGCAAAAAAAAATCTTCCGTTAAACTAAGCTATTTAAATTTAGAGTTTGAGGGAATTAGAAATTTAAATTTGTAGTCAAATTTGAGCTTCCAAACTTTTCAATATAAAAAACATCTTTGCTAGTAAGCTTCAACAATCGCCTTGTTTTGCAAAAAAAAGCGCAATCTCGTTTATCATTTTTCAAACTTCCATATTTCTCAAATTTTACTTTTCGATAATGAAGTACTTAAGTAACGTTGTAACGAAGAAATTTTTTAAGAAGCTAAAACTTTACGTTTCATTTTTCATTCCTTGTAAGCCATTCAAGTAAGCTTTATCTTTTGCCGAAAACTTTTCACAAAAGCATTGAAAAAATTTTAATAGCATCTTTGCTTAAACATAATTTAAAGTGTTTTTAATTGCAACAGTCCACTACCTTTCGAATGATACCAAAAACTTACGAACGCTTCAACACATTGGTACTTCTCGGTCCAAATGCTAAATATGCAATACATTTTAATTTTAATTTTTATTTGTAATCAAAAACTTATCAATAAAAAAGGCAAATTCCATCAATCAGTTTTTAAAATTTTCAAAAAAAATTTTTTTCCCAAATTACTGTATCTTACCGGGAGGATGTGATTCAAATTGCTTTTCCGGCTTAATACTATCATCCATTGAACTGTCATCCCTGTTCTCAAATTCCTGTTGGTCATCATCGTAGTGCCCTGCCTCTTCTGAATCTCCCTCATCTGATTCCTCCACCTCAACCGATATCTTCTCATCGCTTGTCTCAGTAACTTCTGCTGAGGTAGCAAAAAGTAATAGAGTAATAATGAGCACCCACATCACACCAAAATTTCCTTTTATCTCAAAATTTTAATTCATAAATTATTGAAGAAGAAGAAACGTTTGCATCACGCAAATGTAAGTATGCAATTTAACATCGCATCTCCACCTTAGAAGAATGAGAATAACTGTTTAAAATTTCAAATAATAATGCTATTAATTTTAGTTGCAAAGTAGCAAAATTATTGAACTGAAATTAAGCGCAGTTTCCTTTAAAAAAAACTTGAAATGATGAAATAAACGTTTTATAAACAATACGCTTAATTAAAAAAATAAAAAATTAATGTGCTCCTTCGTGTAACATCCAAAATATGAAATGATTGGCCAATTGAAGAAACAAATTAAAAAGTGATTTTTCAAAAAAAAAGAGATAGACAGGTTTTTTGATAATGTAATGAATTAAACTAATTTCAACGTGATCATCACATTTTCATTGTTTTTTTGAAGTGAAATAGAAGCAAAGAAGGATAGGGCAATGAATTGTTGATAAGTAAGAATTGAATTATCACCAAAAATATTTTATTACTGCAAAAGTGAGCAATGTGATAAGCAGCAGCAATGCTATCAACAATAATTTTCATGGGAATTTCCATTGAAATTTGTTAGTTTAACTTTTGTCGTTTTCCACAAATCAATCATCAATCTGCTGAGAATAATTTTGCAAAATCTTCCACCACCGCATAGCCCCACCTTTACAGTTGCAGAGACAACGGTAATATCAAAAAGTCCAGTGTTTAAATTCATTTTTTCCAAAATTAAAATAATTTTTGGGTAAATGTAAACATTCCTAAAGAAATTAAGCAAAAAAAAGAAGCTGAAAAAATTAGTTAAAAAAAGATTTCCGCCTTGGATGCATTCTATAATGCTTTTTTGAAATGAGTAATTAGAAATGGTTGTGACATCTTTTCTTTCATTTATTAAGGTCAAATGTCATCCATCACCTTTCTACCTAACGACATTTTACTTTTAAAAGAATTTTTGAAGGAAATATTTGACGAAGAAATTGACAAGAGAAAATGTAATTTTTCAAAGTTTATAACTTATTGATGTTATCTAATCTTTCCATTTGGAAGAATCATTGATGTGGAAAAAAACGAATTATTTGGTGAATCTTTGATAAATTTAAATAATGAAAAATAGACGGATGAATCATTAAAAATAAATAAATTTAGAGAATTTTAAACAACACATTTTGTCATCTTTTTTTCTCCATCCTTCATCTCTGTGCTTAATGCTGCTACAATTTTTCTGGAATTGAGAAGTAAAAAAAAAATGTTTTGTTTTTATCTTCCACGAAAACAATTAAAAGGAAAGGAGGAAGCAACGGTGTGTTAAATTTAAAACTCTTAATCAACCAGTCCTCCGCTTTTCTGTTACCTCTCACAGCGTATTACGTGCTAAAATCTTTTTTGAATTTATTAATGAAAGTCATTTCAAACTAAGCAATACTTGAAACAATAAAAAAAAATAAAAATAATGCTGATAAACGATAACAGAATAGACGATGTTAGATGACAGGAAACCTGAATTGACGACCAACGTCTATTTTGTCAGTGTTACGCACCAATTAACAACATTCTTCCAAACGAAATTCAACATTTAAGACTAAGGAGTTTTGGAATAAAGCCTACCATTTCATGTGTTTTAAAAGAGCACTGTACCTAAAATGGATATTCAGGTTATCTGTATCTCAAGAAAGTAGCCTAGTAGATTTGTTGTAGAAAGCGCAATGTTGCATTGAGTATATTCGAATTTTTTAATTTACGATGAGTTAAATGATGATTCAATTGAACCTATTCAACTACAACCTTTCATAAAGTTCGCAATAGTTGATGAGTTCATAATATTTACTGTCCTTAGCAGATCCACAATCTTCCTTACTTACAGTCCTGTAAAACGTGATCGAAGGATGTGAACAGCATGATGGCATATATGAAAGAGACACGACAGTATGCAGTATGACAGTGTATCGTAGTATATATGACAGTATGTTTAGGTATAATAACCAATAAATAACTTTCCTGTTTGTAATTTGTTAGGTAGAATGACTGATCGCTTTGCTTTCAAGGAAATAAATGTAATTAAAAATTATAAGTGGTAGAACACTGTGAGCTAAAAAATTACAATTTTCATATTTTAGAAATCTAAATTTAGTTTAAAATTTTCTTTCAAATGTCTCTCTTAGTGCTTATTTTGACCATTCTAACCTTTCGTTTCGATTGACGAATATTTTACACAATTCAAGCGTTTAATGGATGAACATCGGTTACTTGTCTTTTCCCTGTTAAACTTCCTCCGTTTCATTAGACTTTCTAACTTAACTGTCTTATACGACAAAGAAATCAGTTATCAAGAAAATAAAACTTTATTTTTTTTAAAAAAAATTACAATGTGTTCAATTTTATACGCATGAAATTTCAATTCATGTTTTTATGCTAATTGTTTTATTTAAATTAGATACTTTTGGATAATTTGATTTCAAACTTCCAACTAATACGTGCAATTGCTACCGACACCGATAGCTGCAAGAGTAATTCATGAAAATAAACTGTTTTAACGATTAGTTTACTGAAATTCGGTGGTAGGACAGCACCGTCTAAACATTTTCCTCCAATTTTTGTTCCGAGAAAGTTTGTTATATTTGTATTTTCTTTTCCACAAAGTTAGCTGTCACACCTCAAGTACCCTCATTGCTATAATTGTTGAGAAGTGAAGATGGCCTAAGGTGTCGGGGATGGTTTCTTTCTTCGCTTAACCTATCAATTGCAGAAGGTGCAACTGGACGGTGGCCATTTTAAGACTTGCGATGCTTTGAAAGCGAGAATTCCTTGATCATTTCCAGCCTTTATTCATCATTTCAAATATGCTAATCAGAAAAGTCAGGTGTGACGGACGTCGAATCATAGATTTTTAGAGAATTGTGTCCAGCAAAATTTTTTCATTAGCAATTATATGATCACAAATTTGTTTTGCATCACTGATAGTATAGATAGGAGAATTTAGTAGGAAGTGAGTTGAAGCAAGCAAAAACGGATAAGCATTGATTAGTTAGTTGGTTAACTAATTAATTAATCAATTAGTACGAAATATCTGATATCGATATTGAAAGCAAAATTTTCCTCTCAATCTTTTATTTCAGCATTTACTTTTTCATCGCTAGCGTCAAAAAATCGTAATTATTGTATTTTGCAAGCGTCGTTGGTGCGACACTTATGACGACGGATTTAACGCATCCTCGATCTCCTTTCGAACGGGCGCACTCAATGCTAAACAGATTAAGTTTAAAATTATCATTAAAATTTCCGCAAAAAAACGTGATAAAATTGCAATTGTCTACGTGAGAGCAAAGTGAACAAAACCGTTCATTCCACTTTTTATGAAAAACAATAAAGCATTAAGTGCTCTTCAGATAGGTGATGATAAATAATTTTTTTTGAATCGAATTGTTTCAAAATTTGACGTTAATTCAAATTTCGAGAAGTTTTGTAATTCCGGTTTTTAGTGTTTTGAGACTCTCTACTATTTGAGAAACAAGTTTTTGCATGAAGTTTAGAGCGAAAATTATGATGAAGCGTTGTTTGTCATTCATAATCAATGGAAATTTTCAACTATCAATATGTTTTATGCGTTGGAAAATATTTCGAAAACAACGAAAAATTAACAGTTTGAAGTCTTTGGTCTCTTCTTTTTTTATTCCAAAATTTCGAAATAATTGTAAATTTAGGAAAAAAGGGGCTTACATTCCATGATAGCTTGAATTCGCTCCCTCTTCACGTGATTGGTTAAGGACGGATCGCTAACAATAGCAATCATCTTTGCGTCAGCCTCTTTCGCTTCTGGTGAAAATTTCGCCACTGCTGCGTCATGAATTTTTTCAAATTTTGCTTGTTCTTGCTCTTCCATCTGCTTAAGTCTTTCATGTTCACTCTGAAATTTAGCTTTTCTTCATAATTCACTTAAATATTAATTTTAAATAGTATTTGTTTCATACAGCAATCTTCGCTTGTTTCACTTTCAGTTTAAATTGTCATAATTTTCCTCGCTCATCAAAGTTACAATAATTAGAGTTAGAAAGTTCATTAAGCTTTAAGGAAGGTAGGGACGAGGAAGAGGAGGTGGGAAATCATTCCAAATTGCTAAGCATAATTTCTGAAAATGTACTGAAATTAAATCAGGATGAAACGACGAAAGCTGTTACACCTATTATCTATAGCATTTTTTTTTCATTTAAAAAATTGAAATTGAAACGAACTAGATAAGGTTCACCAAGTCTACGCATTAACTTATCCAACTCGTCGGCAACTTGCTGATTAGTTTTTGAGTCGGCATCTTTCACTATGTCCAGATATTGCTGTACAATGGAATACGGCGCATTGATCAAAAATGGTGGAAGTATGGACTCAGGGAAGTTTAGGTTAGTATCTCCACCTTGTTGAGCAATTGCTATTCCTGCTACTAGGCCAATTGAAAGTAAAATAAAATATTTCATTTTGATGATGATGAAGTGACGTAGTGTGACGGAAGATGTCGTCGAATACGCTGTCTGATGATCGTTGGATCAGTTAACTGTAATTATAAAATTTCCTTTATATCGATGAAATGAAACGTCAGCGAGTGGCAGAAAGGGAGGAATTATTATTCATCAAAGACGATAAAGTTAGGAAAGAGTGGTAGGAGTGCGTGAAATGAGCAAAATTTTTAGGGGCGGCGTCTTTTTTCTTCCTCTTTTTTCGTTCCATTCAACCTCTCCTACAACTCTCCGCATAAGTATCACCGGCATTTTATATCTAAACTACCTACACGATACGATACAAGCTTCCTGTATGAGATAAGAGGTTGAATTAATTCATTTCATGACTAATGAGAAACAGATGATCAATACTGAAGTTAATCGCTCTTTTTGTGCACACCAACTTCACAATTATCAACACTTAATTGCGCTGACAATGAAAAATTATCATTTTAAACGTGTTTTCACGCATACACGACATGAATATACACTCATTGTTCGTGAAATTACGAATCATTACCGTAGCCGTTAGTGATCTCGCATAAATCAATCCTTTTTTTAAATGCTCTTTTTTCGTTTTCTTTGTTTTTTAACAGTTTCAACCATTGAAGTTTTATAAAGCAATTCAACGCCGTCGATAAATATGAGAATTTAAAAAGTAATGACGTGAAATTTTTTGATTAAACCAATGAGAAATTTTGAGAGCAAACATTCAATGCTTTGGAAAAAAAAACTATTTCATTAAGTGTGACAGTTCAAGGTTAACCCTTTTGCAATTATCAAACTTGTTTTCAGCATTTTTATATTATAAACTAATTATTATCATTCTTGCACAAATTAATTATTCTACTTTTTTTCCGATTCATTTAAACGATAATTACGATGGAAAATGCGGTCGTTCGATTGCATTTGGGTCAGTGATCACATTTGTTGCATCAGCAATTTCACAACTTTGGACGACTTTACGTCATGAATCAAACAAGCGGTTTGACGTAATGATATGGAAATGTGAAAATTTGTTGAATTAATAATCACTGTGTTGTTGTAGTGTGGAGATATGCATAATTTAGCAGTTTACGGTAGGATAGATCGATGATTCACTCATTCATTTATTCAACAGAAATCCGTTGTGAAACTCGTTCTTCACGCATACATCACGCTTCTTCACACACAATTAGAAGCACAAAGCGATCACACACTTGCGCAAGAATTATTAGTTCTTTCACATTTTCTGCAAAACCTCTTTCGAAATCACTCAAATTGAAATTAACCGAAAAAAAATGGGAATTGAAAATGATTAGAAGCAAAGAAAAAAATTATTTCCTTCAAAATGTTGAATAATAATTGAAAATAATAATGTAGTAATAATGATAATAACAATGTGAAAAGGCTAAGAAACACACTTTTTCATCATTTGAACCGTAATTTTATTAATTATATATCAATTTCAAACATCTAAATCTTCAAACAAAATTTGCTATTTCAATTTCTTTATTCCTAATTTTTCTCCAACATTATTCATCCTGGTGGCGCAAAGTGAGCTCGAGATAAGCGCCTAAGCACCTCCCGCATAAATCTTTCAGTGTTCGCTAACGGCGTAATTTACCTCAACAAAACATTCATATGCATATTTTAGGTTTTCCTTCTACCTATTCACAATGTGAACGAAATTGCGGAAGTTGGTTTATTATGTCTCTGCCAATGACGGCTTGCATTGCAATACATCAAAGCACAAAAATTTTCCTTATTTTTTTAATTTCGCACGAAAAATTGCTTGTAATTCATTTTTGACCGCTGTCGGCAAATCTGAAATTTGGAGAAATGTGACATGAAAGAGTTTAGAGGAAATAAAATTAAAATAAAATGCAAAAACTAATTTCAAAAGTGTATTAAAATAACGATTGCGCGATAGTGCAAGCAAATTATTCAAGAATAAATCATTTTGTGGTTTAAATTTGATTTATTTTAATAATTTGAAAAGTAATTACTTGTCAAATAAGCTTCAAATTTTTCCTTCTTCTGTTGCGCGGACAACGTCTTATCTTTTCCAATATTAGCCAAGTCCATGTCCGCTTGCTTCGCCTCGGCTGATAAATTTTGTGCCACCGCTTGTCGCAGGAGTGTTGTCTTATCGTGCAATAGCTTTATGCTAGCTTTAAACTGATCGTACTTCTCCTGGAAATATTTCAAAAGTAAAATAGAAAAATTAAAATTTCAACTTATTCAATAACATCGATCGATTTTACACTGAACGAAAAATTGAACGCACAATTTGCAAATAATTTCTCTCTTGCAAATGTCTTCAGGTGAACATGCAGCGATGAATGAGCTTGAATTCAATTAATATTCATTTTCACCATGAATTACTCTTTCAAAACTTTCCGCCACACTACCAACTTTCTTTTTTCTCTTCCAAAGCAAAGCGAAAGATATCAGACAAGAAGTTGAAATTCGGAGAAATTCGAATGGAAAACTCCTTTTCCTATTACATTTTGCTAATTAGTTGCAATGAAATGACGAAATTAATGAGTCTTCTCGGCGATTTGGTTGCATCAGTCTGCGATGTCATTTCAATAATAATAGGAGAAAATTTGAATAAAACGTTTTCGCTGCTACCTTGATCGCTCCACCTTTTGCTCTTGTCCACTCTTCTATCGCCGCTTCCATCTGAGAGTCCGGCTTATCGATGTATCTTTGCAACAGTTCCCTCATCTCTTCTATCGTCGATTCTGATGCACCGAACAGAAATGGTGGAATGATGAATTCGCTATCATCCTCACCGTACACGTTACACACTGATGACAGTATGATAGGAAGGATAAGGAAAGCAAACTTCAGCATATTTTTACCTGTCAAAAAAATCCAAAAATAAACCTGCAATATTTAAATTAGTTTTGAACGTTTAGCAAATTTTCCTAAGGAAACTTTAGAGGCAATTTAATTTTACGAACATTTCATATTAGCTGTTAAATATCAATTGCTAGCCGTAACAGAATTGAAATCTCTTGTTGACAGTTGCACGGATACGATTGCAGCAATCACATTGTGCGTTATCTTCTACGCTGGATTTCACGTTTCATACGTAACAATGACTCCCACACGCACTAACTGATACTCTTCAAGATGAATGTCACATAAATGTCCAAGTAGAATTTATTTACTTCCTTGCTAACATATTGAGCGTGCGTGGTGCAAACGTGAAAACGTTTCGTTCGGCCTTTTTTTTTGTAGGAAAGGAGAAAATTCTGGAGGAATTTTTCTAACTTAAAACAGTGCTTTTGCTTGTTTTGATGGCTTTAAATAGCTATCGATGTGGTAAAACAAAAGATGGAAGAGAGGAAGAGAAGGAAAGAGGGAGGAAAAAAGGGATGAAAAATAAAATTGTCAAATTTTGCATCGTTGATATTATCATTATTGCTTTCAAATTTTATGCAAAGCATATTGCTTTTCAAGCTTTCCTTCTTTCCTTGCGTAAACTTTCGCTGCGCATTGTGAGCATTCTCGCAACGAAATGACAGCTGCACATTTCCCGTTCACTCATTTGCTTCTTCATTTTTGATCTGTACTTCCTGAACTTTTTCCTTTCCCCTTCTTCCTTCAGGGCATGGCAGGTGGAAGAGGATATTAGTCAGTTAGCACGAAGCGAAATTTGAATTTATACAAATTAAAAGCAAACGAAAACTGCTAGCGAAGCACTTGCTGGTCCCTTCTTTTTCACTCTAATTATTTGTGGTGAAATGAAAATTCCTTTTTCGCTGTACTTTGTTGTTTGAACAAATATTTGAATGAGAATGGAAGTGTGAGGTTGATAATTGAAAATGAATTGCTAAAACAATAAAATTAGTTTTCATTCTTTATTGTTCAACAAATGCTCGTCATTGTAACAGAAATTCTCATCGCTCTCTTATAAATGACTGATAATTAATTGGTTTATGTGAAACGACATAGAATGCTATTGTAAAGTTTTACTATGAAAAGTAATTGAATTTTGCATTGTCAGGAATGAATGAGCACTCTTCTCAGCCTTTCATTGCTCGTTGCAATTCCTGTTTGACGTTTTCCGGAAGCGCTGGAAAATTATGCATTAAGCGAATGAATGCAAAGGTAGCAATGTAACATGCGTGTAGATAAAACGTAGAAATTCTAAAATTCGTGAAAGCAAAAAATGAGAAGGATAATTGCGCCTCCGTAGCAAATTGGCACAATTAAGGCATGAGGAGAAGAGGGTAAGAGAAAAGACCTACTTTTGATGATCATATCAATCTGTTGCTGTTTCTGCACTGGCGTTAGTGTGGCGCTTTTGGCAATTGCGCTCAGTTGCATGTCAGCTTTCCTTGCTTCAGGCGACAACTTGGCCACAGCTACTTGATGCTCAGCTTCAGCTTGTTGTAGAGCACTTATTGCTTGCTGTTTGAATTGTTGGAAAGATCGCTGTAAATGTTGTCGCTTAGCTTTTTTTAGCTACAAAGTTGAGAGATTTGTTGTCGGATTAGATTCAGCCAGCTGTTTGATGTGTAAGCTTCGGTTTGAGTTGAAGTTAAATTTACTAACTTGAATTCCTTGATTCTGTCTGCTAATCCAATCCTCAATTGCTCGCTCCATTTCACTATCGGTTCGTTGTCCAGCGGTTGAAAGAAGCTGTTGAAATTCGTCGACAACTCTCGGTGGTGCACCGACCAAAAACGGAGGTATTGCTTGTTGTTGCTGCTGCTGCTGCTGCTGCTGCTGGGCAATAGCGCATGAAATAAGTAAGCTAGCAATTACGAATGCCTTCATCTTTCAACTTCCCTGCAAATTGAATTAAGTAAAATAACCGAGGCAGTACAGCGCCAAAAGCCTGTAAGTATTAATTGAAATAAAATGCGTCATTGAAAGCCTGTAAATAAGCGGTTGTAAGTGGAAGTAAATAGTGAAGTAGTACGTGACTGAAACTCTCTAAATAGAAATGAACAAAGTATGTGGAAATATATGAATAAACAACAACTGTAAATAGTAATAAGTAAAATGCTGGGCTCAAAATATGTAAATCAACACCTTTAAGTAAAAAATAAGTGAAATATAAGAAATGTACGATTGGGTGTCTGCAAAGAGAAGTGAATGAAATACGTGGATTAAACAATTCTACACAGAAATAAGTGAAATCAGTGGCTGAATAATTGAGAATTGAATGAGTGGAAGAAATACTGAAATGTGCGATTAAATACGCGTAAATGAAAACGAGTAAAATACGTAGAGCTGTATGATTGAACGTGTGCAAATAAAAGTAAGTGAAATACGTGGAAATGTGACTAAGCAGTTGTGGAAAGAAATAGGTAGAGTAATTGGGAAGGAAGGAGTCGTTGTGATGTAAGTGAGGAGGTATTAAAAATGTAAGAAAATTGCTAGTTTCCTTTGGATGAACTGGAAAAGTGACTGTTTGTGTAAAAGGTACTGTTTTGTTTGCTGGGTGGAACCAGAAAGGACATCCCGGTTAACATTTCATATCATCATCATCATCATCGGTAAATGAGTCGTTAGCGAAGATGGGCAGGTAGGTAGGTGGGTGGGTAGGTAGGTAGGTAGATAGGTAGGTAGGTAGGTAGCAGTGACAAAATTTGACTAAATCAATCATCCCTTCCTTCCATTCGGTGTTCTTTGGCAAAGAGTTTCATTCACTAATATGCTTCTTCGCTGTCTACGAAAATCGTTTTTCGTATGGGAAAAAAAGGAAGTGAAAATTACAATTTATCAACTCGTCAAAAGGAAAAAAAAAATTACCGCAAAAATCACTTAAGCATACATTTATGATTACTCTCAAAAAATTGCAATAGTCGCCTAAAATGCTCGCTTATTTGCTTAATTTTGTTGTTTAGCTTAATTGATAAACAAATTTTTCAGCACCAAATTCTTCTACGAATTTCACTTTAAATTCTCGGCAAAAGTCTCGTTTTTCATGTTTGACATGTCTTGTCGTTTGTACAAGAAGGAATTTCCATCCATTTTTTTCCTGTTGTCGATTTCTTCTTCCTCAGATGTTTACCAAATTACCAGTACTTACCAGAAATGATCCGGTCGAGTTGTTCATGAAATGCGGCGCTGCAGCACCGTCGATAATGTACTATCATTTCTTTTTCATTGGTTGAGTGAATGAATTGACGCTTAAAAACTGGTTGCACCACTCATCATTTAGCAATGTTAATTAAATTAAATTAAAATATGTCGTCGTTGTACGCCACGACAAATCATTGTATGCTTATTTCTTCCTCTCTCTCGCTCCACTCAACGAATACTTCAGTGTTGTGAGAGAGAATTCAACTGTTTGTGGTAGTCAATATCGCTGCATCACAGTTGTAAGTGTCAGTTTGAGTGGACATTAAACTGATGAAAATGTCGATGATAGGTTGTTTTTAAGAGAAATCATAATTTCTAAATTGTTCACATAAGCTAAGACTTAATTAAACGTTAAAATTAGAATAGTGGATAAAAAAAGAATATGCTAATATCAATGGTGGAAATTTCAGAAAACGAATAGCAACGACGATACTTGCGCTGATAGGTGATTTGACACTGGCAAAATTTGAATATTATCCTTTTATGTTTGACACTTTCAGTATTTTTTCGTTTCACTGAAATAAGCAATCCAAAGAGTCAGCCTTTGCTGAATTGGAAGTTATTAAATAGCTCGTATTTTAATCCAATCAAGTTTTTGTAGATGAAATATTACTTGTAAAAACTATAAATGCATTGATTTTATTTTTAGTTTGGTTATTTTTACATTCGCAATATTGAAACATTAAATGGCGGTATGTCATTTATCAATTTAATTTCGGCAAAGATTACTGGTAAGAGTGAAGAGATTGGAAGGCAAAAGTGTGGAAGAGGAAGTTAAAAATCCAACAATTATTTATTGTTTTCATTGATTGAATGATTTAAAAAGAAAAAAAAGTGGTCCTGGGAGAATTATTCATGCAAAAAAGGATTTCATATCAAATTCAGTCTTTTTTATTTTTTTTTTGCAAAGAAATATTGTGAAAATTCACGAAATCAGGAAGCGGAGTTTTATTTCAAAAGAAAAGAAAGACAGAGAATAAAAATGCAAGTGGAATTCGGAGGATAGAAGGCGGTTAATCGAATGTGTATCTGAACTTGAATCTGAACTTAAATTGATGACAATTTTATTGAAGCACAATGAAAATAACAAGTCAGTGAAATTTTTCTCTCAAATCGATCTTGTTGAGGAGTGGATGGAAGTGTTCTCATTTTTAAATCTGAATATTATTTCATGGTGCGGTAGATGTACATTTGCGCCATCACCATTTATCATCATGTCCTTTTTCTTAAAATTCATGAGTGGCTAATTTGTTTTTGAACAGGTCATTTTACACATCTTTCCTTCGTCACCGCAAGAGGAAGTTTTTTCTGCTATTAAGGCATAAAAAATTTAACAATGACATGTCAACTTGCTAATTTTAATGCTGCAAGTTTACTTCAGTTCTTCAAAATATCAATGAAAAAATTTCAGACTTCAATTTTTTTTCTTTTTTTTTTCAAGAAGACAAATAAATTTAAATATTATAAAAATTTCTGAACAAATTATGATTAACAATTTCATTTGCCTCTCTTTTTCAATGAATTTTTGTGAGAGTGAAAAAAAAATGCCAACTTAGAAAAATTCTAACTGCAAAATTCTAGAAAAAAAAGAAATCCTAACTCCCTATTCTAACTTAAATCCTTAATACTTAAATCATTAACAATAACTGATAATTAAATACAGTGCTTTCGGATGATCGCTTACTTCCACAGTGACACTGAGCATCGATCGATTCTTTATCAATCAGTGTCAATGTAAATTGATGGAAAAAAATTGCATGACTCAGTTGACATATTTCAAAATTTTTTTTCTGTGTCATTGAAATTGCAATGTCTTAGCGATCGATCATTACTTTATGTGTTCAAAGTGGACGTTCCGATGATAAATGCATAAAGAACGGATGTGACATTCAATAATACACACTGTTCCTCATAGCTATTCTCAATCAATCAATCAATTAGCAATTAACTATAATGAAATTCAAAAAATACTATCTAGAAAGTTAAGACTGAAAAAAAAGCAAATCAGGCAAAATGTGCAAAACTATGCAAAACAAAGATAGGAGTAAAAGGTTAAAGTTTAGTCAGAACATTTTCAATTACACAGTTTGTGCTAGCATTTTCCAATTAAAAACTTAGCATACATATCGAACAGATAATAAGATTTAAATTTTGAAGATATAAGAAATAGTTCAAATAAGTGACACGGAAATACAGAAATACTGAAGCAGCACTATTCCCTACCTTAAATTTTTTTTTTATTTTTTAGACTTTCAGTTTTGTCAATTTTAAAAAGTACACATTATTAACGATACGAATTCCATTCAAAACTGTGAATTGCTCAAATAGTTTTTTTTTGGAAAAATATTCAAAATGAGATGTTTGTCCTAGCATTTCAATGATCGAAGATCTTTTTCTGATGTGCTTCAATCTAAATGAATTTTAAAATTATGAAAAAAGTCAGGTCGCTCTAAAACAATATTCTCAAAATTGTTTTTGGTCAAATTTGATTTTTTTTTTGAATTTGTTACTGTCAATCTGAATATCAATTGCAATCATTGACGGTCATTTTTTTCGGTACTTTCTCATCGTTTCATCCAAAGAAAAATTCCGTTTTTCTTTCTACTGCAATTATCCATCGATTTAATTTGCATGAATTGTGAGGAAAAAGGAAAAAGAAGAAAGTGGAATTGTCGGTGACCGAGATCGAGATCGAGATCGAGATCGAGGGCTCTCTTCAAAGAGTTCAATCCCATTCGAGACAATCTCTTTTATCTCATTCACATCTTCTTTTACTTGCTGTAATGCTGTATTGCTTAGTGAAAACTTCTGCTACAACAAATTCAAGTGGTATTTGAAGTGAGAAGAAAACAAAATTTAGTTGCTCTGACTAATTTAACTCCTAAAAAATTCGAAGCTAACAAGCAATAGAATTTCAGGCTACTAAATTTATTCATTTTATTTTCAATAAGCCCATTTTGTTCGTCCATTTCCAACGATTAGCGGACAATTTCATTTCTAGCAAAATAGCTACTGGCTGTCCGCTCAATCGTCGAACTTCATGTGACGCTGAAGTAAACATACAATATCAACAAGTCTCGATGAGTATTATCGTTCAAGATTTTTCATTAAAATGCCCACGAATTTAGAGTATTTAGGAAGCGCTGGCAGCAAATGAATGTCGCTCTTATATTGAAATAAATTTAGCAAAAACGTTAAAAATTTTGAATCAAAGATGTTAATTTCTGATTTGCTAAATTGCATATATACTTACACTTGTTAAATGCTTATTGTTTCTCTAACCCATATATTTCCGATTTGTCTTAGTTTCTCCTTTTTTTGGTTCAAAAAATGTCGACAAAGAGTATTTCACTATTTAAAAGTGTAAAATTTAGAAGAAAATCTATAGTCTCACAACAAAAAGGTTCATTTATGTATTTCTCTCTCTCTCTCTCTCTCTCTCTCTCTCTCTCGTTTGCCATGTTCATTTGTTTTTTAAAGAATGCTTCAAATTTAATTTTAGTTCACTCTTTCCACGCATAAATTAAATCATTCATCACTGTTGTTTCTCTTCCTTTTTCCTCAGAATAAAATTTTACTTTCTAAAAACTAAATTTATAGGTCTAATGAGGGAGAGAGAGAAGAGCTACGACGATTGAGGGAAATTCGTTTATGGCATTTTATAATTCCCGAAAGTAAGCAGTGGCTATTAGCAAAAGTGTATGCGTTTTCAACGGTTCATTATCGCTTCCATTTGCTTTTCAGTAGGAAAAAATGAATTCCTATAAAATTCTTACATTAAGAAATTTGAATTTTTGCACCGTAACTTTTCCTTCCTGCTAAAATCCAACTTATAAAATTTGTTTCACTGTTTGCTTTGATCTTAAAAAATTTTTATCTTATAAGTGTGCAATGAGTGCTATTTTTTTTCATTAATGTGAAGTAAAACTGACTAATTCAACCAATGGCATCATGCCGCCATCAACCTGTTATCACATCACATCACATCACATCACATCATATCATATCATCAAAAGTTCCTCTCTCTCTTGCCTTTTTGTAATATCAGCTGTTTTTTGCAGTGCAATAAACTGTGAGGAGTAGCCGATGAAGTAGTTCCATTTCAGCAACAGGGCGATGACCTCACGCCGAATTGCATCACTGAATCGGTACCGAACAGTTGGAGGTGGATTTTTGGAGCATTCTGAATGGATTCGTAAGCTTCAAACACCATCCCTAGTCGGAATTGGTTAATGTTTATCTTTTGAATTAAAATGAAATTTGAATGAAATAGAGAGAACTTTATGGGCTAAAATTTTTCAAAAAAACCACTTAAATTTTTCATTAAATATAGTATATAGTGGTTAATGGAATTGCTCAATTTGTCAACAAAAATATTTTTGTGAAAATTTTTGAAAACCAATGAAATCTATTTTAAATTGTTTTTTTTTGTCCGAATTATTCTGTTTTATTAATTTCATTCCTCTTCCAATTTGCAATTATCATTTTTACTTCTTGCTCATCCATCATCTACCCCATCCATTTTCAAGAAGCGCTATATTCTATTGAAATTATATCGGAAGAAGCGCTAACATTAAGCTTTGCGCTCACTTGTCGCAGATTGTGAGTAGCAATTGTTACTGTAAAAAATATCAATAAATGTAAAATTCCACGTTCGAATTTTTCAAGCAATTTAAAAGTGTATGAATTACAGCTTCTGTCTTAACGATACCATTCGGTATATTTATTATTACTCCGTATGTGGTAATGAATGTTTCCGGACCATCAGCACTACTCTCATTGCTAATTGCATTTATCATTATGATCATATCCGGTTTCATTTATGTTTGTTAAATTTTTTAATTAAAAAAAATAATATAAGTGAGACAAGAAGTGAAGTAAATTGAAAAAAATTTGACCTTGCATCAGCAAGCAGGCAAACTCTTTCCCTCAATGGTAGTGTTGCTGTGAAGAAATGGTTAAATTATTGTCATCTGTTTGTTGCGGCAAAGTGTGACAAAGGCGGTCTTAAAGTGGTAACTTTAAATTGAATTTAAGTCACATTAACTACCTCTCCTGATGACTCCTTCACCGATAATTAGCATTATATTAATGAAGCATCTTTAGGGATGCATATGAATGAGTTATTGTGTTCGATGCCGAAAAGTTGCTTACTGTACAATTTTACATATGCTACTTTTGGTGAAATACCAGCATTTCTGGTTGGTTGGATATCACTCATCAATTTTATCATTTCTATTGTTATTGTCGCTAAAAATTGGAGTAGCCATATGGTAATTAATTAATCAATTGTTTAAATTTTGCTTGTACATCAAATAAAAAAAACAGCAAAAAAAAGCCAGAAATGTTTGACTTACGGTGAAGGAAAAGGAGCGAACTAGTCAGAAGATGAAAAAGAACTGATAAAAGAGGTCATTACTTATAGGCTATTACTTAAATAGACTTCTTTGCTGTATTTAAATTGTCAAATGTGAGAGAATAAATGAAAAAATGGTACGTGACATTTTAAACAAACAGGAGCATTTTATACATTCATTTTAAATTCAAATTTGAGTTGATTGACAATTTTCAGAATTTGTTATTTCATGGCTTATTTGAGAAGCATTTTGCAGTGGAAATGCCTTATCATTTGGAGACAATTTTTGCAACAAAAATAGACTTCTTTGCTGTATTAGCAATCATTTGTGCAGCAATTATACTGTGTTGTAGCATTCGAGTAATTAAGTTCTCTTCCAATTACATATTAAAAAATAGAAATTAGAAAAAAATTTTTAAATATGAAGAAAAGCGAGCAAACAGTTATCTAAACTTTGGTCAAAATGACAGGTAATGGCTACCGTATCGATAATAATGGTAGTAGTATGCGCCTTAGCAACCAATAGCACCGCATTTGTCGGCTTCTACTTTGCTGATCCAAATAATTGGTTAGCGGCTGGCTTTGTCAAGCATAACACTACCGGTGTGCGTTGTGCAAGTTTCTTCTGTTCAAATTTGTTTTAACCTATTTTACACGTATGAATTTCGCCGTGGTACCACTTTTGAGCGCTTACCACTTTTGAATTTGTGATATCAACATTATTTGCCAGTTTATGAACAAAACGAAAAATTACAGAAATATTATGATTTGATATGAGAAGATTTTTTTTTGTTTTGTTGAAATCTCTCTGATATTAAATTGAGTTTAAATTAGGCTTCATAAATGAGTAAATGATAATTTTTTGGCATTTTTTTTTTACAACACATTTGCTATAGCACAGTTTATAAGTGAAAGTTATAGGTGATAAAAGGTGCGTCGAATTATTTGTCCGCTTATGTTGGCATTGAAGCGCTCAGCTTTTTAATGGATGAAACGAAGAATCCACGAAAGCGACTTCCATCACTCATGCTATTTATGATTATCACCTTAACACTAATTATGTTTTTAACAACAACGGTCATCACATTGGTTACTGATATCTCAACATATCCCAGCGATATGCTTTTTCCAGATATTTTTGACAAACTCAGTGTACCATCCGCCAAGTAAAGCTATTTCTCTTCTACTCTTCGAGCACCCACTCATCTTTAAGCAAAATTAACTACTAATATTTTGTGTAATTTGTCGTAAAATTTAACAATAAACATTTCAAAATATTTTTTAAAATTTTCAGACTTTTTTCCTAAAAGATTTTCAAAGTTTTTCGAGAAAAAAAAAAGGTGAAAATAAGATTGAAGAGGAGGGATGAAGTGAGTGCAAACGAATAAATTTCCACTTTTTTTTTCATTCAAAGATACGTCATGGCAATTGGATCGGTGTGTGGTCTGTCAGGAACAATGCTTGCAGTATTCCTTCCAGCAACAAGAACTTTAGCTTCACTTTGTGCCGACCATCTCCTTCCGCTTGCCCAATTAGCTCATATCAGTAGGAAGCGTGGCGCGCCGTATTACGCAGTGCTCTTATGCGCTCTCATCTCATCCTCACTTGTCACTGTTAATACTGCAAAACTCCTTGGGATTATTGCCTTCACCACTCCATTAAGGCTAATATTACTTGTAAGAGTTAAAAATGCACTTTACTAATTATTTGCGAATAACTGTTAATTAATTGACCACAACAATTAATGTTATTTAGGCTTGTTTGGTGTACGACCAACGTTACAACTCGAATGTTGTTGGATTGGTTTGTGAAACAGCATTTTACCGCCATTTTCATCACAAACAACGCAAACGTCAATCCTTGCACACTCAGAGAGATTCATCATCCATCACTATTTCACAGTAAATTTAAATTATACGCTAATTATGCTCCTTGTAGTGATTATCAAGTGATTCTCGTAATTTTCATTTCTTCAAATATTTGCATGTTCAATGCAATTATTTAAAATGCAAAATTAAAGTCAAATAATTGCTTTCAGTTTTTTTTTCATTTGCTAATTAATTTGATGTATAGGTGGAGTGGAGATGATGAAAGCAGTGAAATGATAAGTACCTATGAAACTCTACGAAATATCATCATAGCTCAGCAAGAAGTACGATGTGATCGATGCTTTCAAAAGGTATGCTTATGTTTTTCATTCATTACATCGTTCATTCAAACAGAAAAAAAACACGGAATTTATGCACGTTAAAACGTGGAATACGTAAGGACGCACAAGTGTGTTGCATCTCTTGTGGAATCGATCCAATAATTTTTGCGTGAAATCAACGTATGCCGAAAAAAAATATTAGCTGAAAGATTTTTATTCATTTTGCTACTCTTTCAGCTTCCATCAATGGGATTGCTGTCAAATGTGGAAGAGGGAAAAAGAGAGGAGTTAAATGAGAGAAAAAGCTCTCAGTACAGGGCGTTCAAAACTGTACGTGTTTTATTAAAATTATGAAACTGCGCTTAGGCCTTTCCCACAATTAAATTTTAGTAAATGTTTTCTTTTTCACAGTTCTATTCCGAAAAAATATTTTCAAGTTTCTTATTTTGTTATTAGTTGTTGCAATTATTACCATTCTTCATTAATTACTATGGTTATTATTATTATTATTTTTATTAATTATTATTAATACACTTCATTGTAGTTGAAGTAAAGAGCAATCGTTCATTGAATTTTTAATTCAAAAACAAAATTACGGGCATGAAAATACGTAAGCTTGCATCATCAATGCTATTTGAATTGAATTAAGCTGAAATTTTATCAAATTAAAATGTTAAACCAATCAATGTTTAAGTATCTCTAAAAACCTGAACTTACTTCAGTCCCAATCGCTAACGGAAAATTTGAAAGAAACGATAATGAAATTTCACAAAGATGGAAAACGACCATCACTACCATCACTTGACAGCTATAACTTTAGTCATAACTGTCTCAGGTCGTCATGTTCACCTTGCTCCACTAGTACAGGTAGGCATCCTTTTTATAAAATTTACTTTGAAATTATAATTCACTAATTTCATTTCTGAACCCCTTTAGGCTAATCGTTTGAGGTGTAATTAATGTCTTCTTGAAAAATTTACCATTTCTATTAATTTCAATCTTGAGTGAAATTATTCGTGCTGTAATTGCATGAAACTATTAATTTTAATTCAAATATCTCAAAATTCTGATAACTTTTACCTTTAAAGCCTTATCTCCTCATTCTCATTTCGGCTTCAATTAAACAAAAAAGACGCAAAAGTGTTAGTTTGTTGCAGCTAACATCAAAAAGCATAAATTTCACATTTTTGAATATGACATCCCGAAGATGCTGTACTGGAACAAATATCCCGCATCGATGAAGAGTTCGGAAAATTTTGACAAGACTGATTATAAGAGCTCAATGAGAGCTTTAGTATTTTTCATCGTAATTTCCATAGCTATCGGATTTCTGCTCGTGAAAACGGAACGTGACTTGACGACGGTACTTACATTTTCCTTAACTGTCTTTGAGATCGTTCATTTCTTTCATCGCTCGACTATTTTGAAAAAAAAGAGAAGTGCGGATAGGTAATGTTACGATCAGTCAAATAAAACATTCTAAATACTTTTAAAGCTTTAATTTAAATTTCGAATAATCATTTAGTGGAAAAGATGCAGTTGAGTAATCACCACTATCAGACGACAATTCTAAAGATCAATTAAAAAGTCTCATTCAGATGACGAATTGAAAAAGCGAATTTTCTTTTTGTAATCATTTCTCTCTGGTTAGATAGATACTTACCGATTGCAAGCTCTTCAAAGGTATGTGGTATGCTGTTGAATGAGTACCATTCCGATTTCCATTCATAAACGCATTTCTATTAAAGTAATAATTAGATTTTGAATTTAATTCCCAGGCATATGCAATCCCACTAATGCTATTTGCGTGCATTGCTCTCGGATGCGTTGTACTGAATGCTGCCCGACAAACGGTTAATCCAGCAAGCCGTGAACGAAGCTATAAAACACCTGTATTTCCCTACCTCACACTTTTTGCTATCTTTTTAGCCACATTGACAGCTTGTACCACCGCCGATCACATCACAGTTGTGGCGCTTATCGCTTGGATTGTTTTTGGTTGGTAACGCTAACTCTCTCTCGTTCACAAATTTTTATGAGATTAAAATGAAATTCTAACGCGTCCCTTCCCCTTCAGGAAGTGACTACGTTTAACGCGAAATTCTCCATGATCGTAAAGAAAAAAGCCGCAGGAACTTTTCTTACCTTTACGGAATTTGGTATTTGAAGGTTTTATTGTCAAAAGTATATTTCAGGACTAGTACTCTATGCACTATATGGCTATAGGCATAGCAAGGAAGGGACATGTACCGTTTAATGGTTATACCAATAAGGTACTAACCTCTCGTAGATATCATCTTCGAAATGCGATAATTACGGATATCAACAGGAGCAGCGGCAAAAACAACGAATTTAACAAATACTAGTAAGGCCAAATTTTTCACCTTCAAATTTAATATTTATGTAAATAAGAAATTGCTTGTTTTCATGTAATATAATCTTTTCCGCCAAAATGAAACATCGATCTCAAGTGATCTGATAAAAACTTACAGTCTTCTCAAGTTATGCATTCATTACTTCGCCTACAGTTAGAATCACAAAGTGTCAATAGCACTGTATCATAATCATTTAATTTATTCATACAACAAATGAATGAAATATGTCAGAGAGAGGGAGACAGAGAGAGAAAGAGAGAAGAAAAAAACAATTAGCACAATGTTTTGTGACCCTGTTTACGTCTAATCCAAGCAAAAAGATGACACTGTGAAAATATACATAGTTATCTTGTCCTATAAGATAAGACGTATATGTACATCATCGATATAGCTGAGTATTCAGACATTGACATAAATGTAATTTCAAAAGTACAGAAAAGACGGACGGCGTTTTGCATGTAATAAGCTCGATAAATTGAGAAAAATTTTCTAATAAGGAAAAGAAACAAGCAAAGCTTTTAAATTGTCTCGAAAAAAAAGAAACAATTGGCATTTTAATGAATGCAATAGTAATGTGACACTGATAGAGCAACATAATTCTGGTCGTAGACAAAAGCATTTTATTCCTAACTGAACTATAATTTAGTCCTGTACATTTGGCAGTAACATCCTTTATCTCTCTATATATTCTTAATAAGTTCAAATGAAATAATGAGGTAGAATAAGATAAGATTGAAATTATACAATGAGTATTATGCTTTATGAAAGTACAATATTTTTTTTTGTGACAGAATGAATTCATTTTTTTTTTGTTTGCTAAATTCATATTTTTCACTAAAGACAATTTTATTAAAAAGAGTAATGGATAGAACAAGCTTCCTAATGAGAAATGATGAATGAAAGCAATCATAATACAATTAATAAATGGTCGAAGAATCGTCCGAAAAAACTGAGATCATTGAGAATAGAGGAATAAGTACTATCAACAATAATAATGTTTACTCTACACAGGCAATAGAAACAACAATAACAGTAGTAACAACAATAAACCTTGTAGCATAAACCTTGTATGAATGCCATTTAAAGTACAATAATTTCAATCAGATTCTTCACTTCCTGCATCATCCCCGGAATAATTGAAATTTGGTGCTGCTGGATATCGTATGAGTGATGCTGTTGCTGCTGCATTATTATTCGCTCTCATTGATGCATTTTGCAAAGGAGATTTTGGTGAACGATTATGACTTGCTCCAGAAATTAACGGGATACTTCCTGCAATGAGAACTGAGCAGCTCAAATCACTCAACAGTCACCATCGAGATGTTCTTATAGACCTAAAAGGTTATTGGGAAATATTGTAATGACAGGACACGAGCAATGCATACTGTAATAAGTTACCGCACCAACTTGGTAAGGATGTGTGCCGTTCAACATCATCATTGTTTGCATCGGAGCTGGCGAAGGCACCGAAAAAGCCGTGGTACTTGGAGCAGTTCCAAGTGAGGTATTGCCAGCGGTACCACGTAGCAAGCTCACTGATGGGGTTGATGATGACTGCCTACTACCTCGATTTGCAGCAGCACTTAAGTCTAAAATGAATATAGAATAAACAGTATCAGAAAGATAATTGCGTGAAAGCTTTCATTTTTCGCATGTTGATTGAAGGAATGCATAAAATTAGAAAATTACCGGAATGCGAACTGCCAGGATGATTTTGCTGATGTGAAAGTACAGGCTGTGATGGACTTGCAAGTAACCAAGTCTGAAGACGTGAATAAAGCTCACTGAATGTTGGTCGTCTCTCGGGATGCTCATGCCAACATTCAACCATTAGACTGTAAAATGCTTATTCATCAAATGTGAAGCAAAACAGATCTATTTAACGAAAATTATACATAAGATTTTGGATTCACCAATCAAGCGATAAATACCTATATATATTAGTTGGGCAGTTCTGTGGACATTCCAGTAAACTTCGTACAGAAACCAATTCGATGACATCCTGATGAGAATAACTCTCGTAAGGCTGCCTTCCATATGAGTAAATTTCCCATAAAGTTACTCCAAATGACCAAACATCTGTTGCTTCACTGAAGCGACCGTACTGGATTGCCTCTTGTGACATCCAACGAACTGGCAACCACGTTCGATGCATCGCCTGCAAAAATTTTACATTATGATTAGGATTTATCGAAGTTTCCGAAAAATTGCTACTCCTTGTTTTTGCTTAATTAAAGTAGTTTATAAATCACTGGAATGATTTCTTCCAAAAATTAAAATAAAGAATAAAGAGAATATTTCACAACAAAACCTGGAAAAGCCAAATATAAAAGCTGAAAATAAATTTTCGAATTCGTTCGCTCTGAAATAGTCGCACATCTAAATTACTCTCAAATACTGGTTTTATAAAAATTTGCAAATCTAATTCTCTTACAAAACTCATAACAAACCTTGTAGTAATCTTTTTCATAACAACTTCGGACCAGACCAAAATCAGCAATTTTAATAACTCGCTGATCAGCTACAAGACAATTCCTGGCTGCTAAATCACAATGTACAAAATTCATACTCGCCAAATATTTCATACCATACGCAATCTAGAAGAGAATAGAAAAGTTATCGCATTCATTTAATATAAATTTTGATAAAACGAAATATCTTCAAGGCAGCAATTCTTTTGTTCTGCAAGGTTGACGCACCTGAAGGGCAATGCGTAAGAAATCTTCATTATCAGCAATGATCCGTTCCTGATCGATTGCTTGCTCATATCTGGAAATAATATTCGTCATAAATGTAAAATCATGAATTGCTTTCTGACAAAAATTTGCCAGAAATATTCAAAATACAAGGAAAAAAGAATTACTGTCTGTAGAAGTAGAACGACAAATACCTTCCCTCTTGCAACATCACGGCAAAGAAATCGGTCTTTCGAGAAGAATGTGCCCTTTGATTTTGAGGTTTATCAATTAAACACATCACTTTCAAGGATAAAGGGATTAGTAGTTCTCTCATGTGGAAAAATCAAAATTGATTTATTCCTTTTATCCTATACAGTTCGCGAAAATCTCACAGTCCAATGAATCAATGACAGTTTGCAACAAACCCATTGGACTTTGGTGCTCGAAGGCGCAGGAAGTCATGAAGATCACCGTGTACCATATACTCAAATACAGCACTCAGCTGCTGAGAATCAAAGTAACAAACACCAATTAAACGCACAACATTTGGATGATCGAAAGGTGCTATCGTACGAATTTCCTCCTCAAAATTTTGCCTCTCTACGGCACTACTGCCAGATTTCAACGACTTAATTGCCACCTGTAAGAGGGTTTACAGATAGATGTAGCAGAAAAAGCTCTCTCGTACAAGTGATGTCCTTTTCATTTGCCTGCTGGAATTTTAAGGATGGAAATTAAACAGGTAAAACAAGAAAAGCAGCTAACCTGCATCGGCTCGCCATTAAGAAGCGAACCATGCCAATTACCACTATGTATCACACCAAATTGACCTTCACCAATTAAATCGCCTATTTGCAACTGAAATTCATTCTGCCTTAGAGATTAAATACGCTTCCCGGTAAGAAAACGAAGCAAAATAAGCAAAGTTTATCTCTCATAATTTACAACTAAAACTACAAATAAATAGTTGTGTTAAGATAATTTGCAAAAAAAAAATTATCACCTGGCTCGACTGTATTTCAGGTATTTGATACGGCTCAACGGAAGGTTCAATAGAAGGCCTTGGACTGTACTGAGCATAACTACCAGAATGATGATGTTGCATAAAAGTATTACTATTTGTCGATGCTTGTATCAATGAGGAAAGCTCAAAAGCGGCGCTGTTCGGATCAGTGTTTGCTGTACCATTTAATTTTCGATAATATGTGCTATTTGCAGCGCTGGAAATATTTTTTTTTACAGTTTCGATATCTGTAATCATTTTCCACGTCATCAACAAGGTAATGTAACATAACTTTCACGGTTTTGTTTAATTAAATGTACCTGCTTGCAACACCGCAACCATTACAGTTTTGTAGGCCACTTTTCTTGATATTTGATAAGGAGCCTGCCGTTTCTCTACGTTTCTTCCGACAGCAACAATAACAACACAGAAGAATCAGACTAAAAATGAAAAATCCAAGACCACCGAGTACAGCTAACTGCCATGGCGATGACAGATCAGACCAAAGATCCGACATATCACCAATTATAGAGCCCTGAATATCAATTTGTCTTTCACAAACTTGAAGTATTACCACTCATACCAAATTATAAACAATTAATACAAATATAATATATAAAATAATACAAATAATTAATCCTCAGACATACAAATAATTCTTACAAAGTTTTGCTCAGCTAAAAAGAATAAGAATGCAGCAAAATATACGAACATCATCATCAATGGTTCCCATCACTGTTCGATCCCGTAAATAAGGATACATACTAACAGGACACTGAGTAATATCACAGTATTCTTCTTGTCCATTTGGATGAGCAAAACACCACGGAGAACTCTTTTTACCTCCAGGGTTACGACAATAATTCTTACTAGTTCGTAATGACGAGTATCGATCAACGTTAAATTCTCTAAAATAATTTAATCATAACAATATTCAATAAAAATTCATTATTACTCCAAAATTCTACAAATAATGTTCAATCTCATAGTGTCATAATGATATATTTAATGATATCATTTAAATAAACATCAGATGAAATGTCTAACAACAACCTTGATGAGCTTTGTGTCCAATTCATGCAACGCTTTCCAGATTTGGTTAACGAAGCATTGCCATCGTAAGTTTTACCACTATCCACATAGCACCAGTGTGGCAATTTTTTCGAAGAATCGGAAGATAAAGCAGTGCTATCCTCAGACTAAAAATGAAATATACTCTTAGTTGAATATCCACTTGAAGCTACTTACATCATTTATATTCCTGAGAAGGACACCTTCAGTAGAAAGATTAAAAAATAACCTGATCAGCAACACTAATAATTGGTATGCAGTATTCTGCTTTTGGGTTCAACGACTGACATTTAGGAAGAAGAGCTTTGGGATCATCGCCAACCAAATCATGCTCAGCTGCTAGTGCTAATTCTTTTGGACACAAATCACCCTGAAATGTAATACGATTCGCACTTTCGAGGTAGACAAACAAAAAACTTGCAAAAGTTTTTTTCAGTCTCAGTAATATAATTTAATAATGGCCAGCTTTACTAAAGCAAAAATAAAACCATACCTGTAACGAATCGCAATCTTTTCGGCAAATCGTCAATATATGAGGCATACCGGACGTTGTTCGATACTCTGTTTCAGATTCCCTGTCACATATTTTATACATATGATAGCATGCAACAGCATGTGAATAATGCTTACATTGTGCCGATATAACTGGGCTAGTGTTAATGAACATCATTGCAGCTCGAAGATTTCGATCTAAAATATAAGCTAACAATTAAATCTGATGTGCTGAAACATTGAATATTCCAACGAATCCTTTTATGTCTAAATTATCCATCAATACTAATCAATTAATTTTCCAAATGTAATATTTTCATCATTCTTTATTTTGAATGAATGAATGAATGGAAATAAGAAAAACACCAACCGACATCGTACATGTCCTCCCTATTATCACTCACAATCATAACGTATCGACCGGCGAGATATTCACGACATGCTTCACCTCGGTAGAGGACACAATCGCCAACCTTCGCATTCAACCCGTCAAGCCAACGATCACTTGGAGCAACTGGTGCATATCCCGGTCCTGCTGCATTATTTGGTACATTCCAGAGACTGTCATCCGACTCCTCCTCACTCGGTAATCGTCCTAAATTACCTGACATCGACGAACCTGGTCCCTCGAAATCCTGCACAATTAAATAACAGCCAGCAATTATCACAAAGAAAATTCATCTATCAAGAAAAAAAATCAAAAAGAAAAGAATCTTTTTTTAGAATTTTTAACAAACTTCATGTTGAATTTTCTGCTAAATGACAGATATCTATAAGAACCTCTTCAAAATATTCGTCGTTTCGAAAATTAGTAATTCTCGACAGCGACTTTCCTTTCAATTTGTTTATATTCGATGATTTTCCATCGACAACATTATTTACCTGAAATTAAATAACGAATTAGGTTTGTTTTTATGGTTGAAAATTAACGATTTAATTTAGGAATGTACTAGGAAGAATTACGACGAGCAAATATTCATTTGAAATATGCTAATAATGATCCAATGGATTACAAAAATGCAGTAATGAATTTGATTTCAAAGAAAGATTTAACGCTAAGGCTACGAGCCGTTGATTGCTTTAGCAGGATGTCTGTTCAAAAATGCTAATATAAAAGGGAAAAAGGCCGAAATGAACAGCTGCATCCGTTACGCAGATAATGAACAATAGCCTGGAAGACTGTTAAAGGGTCAAAGGTTAGCGATGAACAGATAAGCAACAAAGATAATAAATGCTTCAAAAAAAAAAGGAAAGACCGATTTTTTTATAATCTTTTGTTTGCCCGTTAACACACCAAACAACATTTTGAATTTAGAAAAAATTTTAACAGAAAAAAAATTTTTTTGACAAATTAAAAAATCCTAACAGCTTCGTTATGGATTAAAAGTTGCGTTAGAAGGATAAAGCAGAAAAATTCATGTGGAAAATCTAGGAAGAGTGGGAGTGGAGGAGGAAACGGGCACGCACCATTGTCCAAAGGGCAATTATGAAGCGATCAATGACTGATTGCGCATTTTCCACTTTTCATTTGTTAAAAAATGTATTTATATTTATATTGGATTTCAATCGACAATGCGTACTGTTAATAATTTAAAGTTTAAGAATTTAATGGTCATTTTTTAAGAGTTAGAAGCTAAATTGCTTGGCTGTCATTGATGTTTCGAGTGTGACGTGAAGGCGAACGCTTCGTAATGACTAACTGTGAGCAGTAAAATGTCTTATCAGTGTAAATGAACTGATATGATAAACAAACCAAATAAAATGTTTACCTCAAATTTTTTTTTGCTTTTGTTTAAAATATTGTAAGGCAAAGAAGAAAAGATGAGAGAATGATTTATTTGAATGTGTGACAATCAATTATTACCGAAAATTTAAAATTTCCAATTAATTTAAACACTAACTAATGTGTATATCGAAAGTGAGTGTGGATAAAATGGCGAAAAAAACCCTATTATTAGTTGTAAAAATTTTTTAAACATTTAAAATATTTACAAAAAAATTAAAAAAAAAGATATTAGAAAATATTTTATTTGCATAAAAAATTCAAATGATTATTTAGCTAACAAACAAGTGGTGTAAAATTATAGATATAATAGGAGTCATGTACGCTCACATACACACACACACACACGTACACACACGCACGTACACACACATACACACACACACACACACACACGTATACACACGTATGCACACGCAGAGAGAGAGAGAGAGAGAGGGAATTCGATTAGTTAGTTGATCAGTTCAATGAAGAGGAGGGATGAATGAATGGGTGGGTGGGAGGAAGAGATGGCTACTAGCGCCATCACTACCCCCCACTACCATTGCTGATAGACGAGGAAGGGTTGGAGCGGATCGTTGTTCGTCATCCATGACAGGGTAGGAGGAGAGAGAGTGAATCATTTCACTGTTGTTGGCCTTCTCTATCATGATGGATTGTAATTTCAATGACCGCTGCTTCCTGGACGGACGGACGGACATCTTGGACTTGCATGTCTAGGAGAGGAAGAGTGGAGGGAATGTTTGATGTGACGAAGTAGGCCCGCCACATCACCATCTTCCTGTCCGTCCATCCGTACCGTCGTCTCCGATCGTCCATATTTCGTATTCCCCCCCCCCCCCCCCCTCCCCTCAATCTTCTCTAACTGTGTTTTCCCCCTCCCAGTCTCTTCGTCTTCAACCTTATTTGATCATTCTTAATGAAATTAAATTTAAATGAAAGAAGAGGACGAAACGGAGTGAGAAAGATGTGTTTAATTTTTTAAATTTTAATTAATAATCTTTTTTAAACAAATTCAATAGAAATTTTGTTTACTTTTAAATAATTTGAAAAATACGATAGTCTCATTCTAATTCAACGAAACAGTATTATTTCTAGCAGTGCTTATCATTCCATTTAATCATTTTAAATTAAATCTAAATCGATATTTCTCGGCAGTCTTATCAAATTTAACTCGCCCCTTCATTCCTTTATTTCTAACAATCAAATTTCATAGTAATGAAGCACTGCTACAACGTTTGAAATTTGACCAATTTGTATTAATTACAATAAAGTTTTAAGTGATCATAAAGTGTAAAGAAGTGAGTGAAATGCATTTGAATAAAATGAAATGAGTTTTGTTTTAATAAACGGCAGTAGTAGTAGTAGAGGTGATAGTGCCGGTCGAATATCAGATATAATTAAATATCGTTTAAGTGATTAATTAACTCTACTCATGGAATTCGTAATATCGAAAAAAAAACGCTTTATTACAAATGTAAACGAAAAAAAAGAAAATATAAATCAACGGATTATTAAATTTTAAATTGTTTAAAATTTCTTGGGTCATTTTTCAATTGAAATATTTCATCTTGCCGATTATACGATGATATGTGATAGGATTTGTTTCTCAACAGATAGAAAATGTGTAAAATCCCTGTCAATTGCATTTCTAAAATGATCCCTAAACTTTATGCTATATGAATGCATCAAATTGGATAGCAACTTATCAAAACTAATTAATAATTTAATTCAATAATTCGAGAATGCAATTGAATAAGACGACTAATCGACAAAACGCTTATTGATTGCTAAAACGGTGAATAATGAGAGAAGAGAAGATGAAAGAGAGGTTAAAATGAAATTTGAATAAAATGGATGAAATGTCACATGAATGAACAAGCCTGATTATTTACTATTACTACTACTACCACTACTACTCCCTCTTACAAGCTCAACCATTGCTTATGCAAAATCATATAGGAGAGACATTGATACACTTGAGAAAGAGAGGGAGAGAGGGAGGGAGAGGGAGAGAATAGTTATAAATATAAGCAATAATTGCAAAAATAGTTAACTTGCCTAGTGCTAATGCTTTGCAAATCTCTGAAATTGTTGCAAAACAGAAAGTTATTCTCTCCTCATTCCTCATCCTTTTATTCAAACTGTTCGCACTATGAATTTTAATATTTATTATTCGAATAAAAAGGGATCATGCATTTGTAATAGAAGAGAAAAAAAAAGCGTACAGAAAATATGAAGGAATGAAACAAAAGAGAGAGGGGAAGGGAGGGGGAAGAGAGAGAGAGAGAGATAAAAAGCATAAAAAGAGCAGAGAATTGCTGTTCAGGAAATTGAGGGAATGGAAATTAAAGCTTTGAAAATGAACTAATATGAATGAATAGAATGATTTGTGCCTTTTTTTTTTGCTTTTTACTTTTCCCTTTACAAATATTAAATGCTAAAAAATCATTCGTCACGAGTTCCTTATTATAATTCTTTCTAACACATTCCTCTTTTTCGCCCTATCCCTCTCTTCCTTTCCTGCTTTCTTCCTCCCATTGCAACAATATCTTGTTGAAATTGAAGTGAAAAATTAAATTCGCAAACTAAATTTCAATCTATCGATGTATTATAATCTTTAATTGATAAGGACAAATTTTGTACATACAAAATCGAACGTAAACAATGTTTGTTAGCAGTGATAAACGATACTTGCAATCTTTACGAACTAATAATAATCAGTTAAGAAAGCAAATAACTCAATGTTAATGTGTCTCTTTCTTTTTTTTTAAAAAAAAAAGATGTTTACAAGGCTAATTTAAAATTAAAATATAAAAAATAAAATGGAGCAATGGAATGCAAAAGGATGGAAATGTTTGGAAAGTCAATTTTGCTTCTAATAATATATGCTTACAGATGTCTGATGATGAGTCATTTAGAAGGCAAAATTCGGAGAAGTGAAATTTAATAAATAGTTTGATTGATTAACGCTCAATGCAAGAATGCAACGGGTACTGTGAGGAATATAAACATTGTTATTCTAATAATAATAATAATAAGAAGAATAACGAAATAAAAGTCTTTGTTTCTTAATTAATAACTGAGTGAAAAATTCCTTTCCATAACGTGAGAAATTTTGTGTGAAAAATTTTCTCTTTTACTCTTTTTCAAAATTTCATTTAATATTTATAATTTGTTCGAAATTTCTTTTAATATTTATAATTTATCCAAGTTTTCATTTAACATTTATAGTAAATTTGTATCTAAAATTTGAGAAGAACTTCCAAACGAAGATTAACTTGCTGGAGCTTTAATTCAATTTTAATGTACATTCTCAGATGCTGCTATCATTTTTGCATATTTATTAGGCTTAGATAAACGATTTCAAATTTAATTTTTTGTAATGATAAAGAAATATTAGGGAAAAGAAAAGGTAAAAAGGTTCATTTCTGTGAAACAAAAAAATTTCTTTTCATTAATAATAATTTGTATTTGAAAAAAAAGGCGTTTTGTTGACATAACTGGACTGGAAGGAACGAAGTAAACAATACGATGATTATCATCCGACGACATATCAGAACAGTTGTGTTAATACTAACAATATCAGCCTCTAAACATCTCCTCTGCTCTAATTGATGATGGCGATGGTATTTAGGATTGAGGCAAAACTACGAGAGAAATTAATAAAGTGAAATAATAATTACTTACTGTCTAATTATTAAATACTAATACTTCACACAGTTTTTAGTGTTAAACAAAAAGTTAAACAAACCCTAAGAACAGCAGTGGTATTAACAGTTGCAAAAGAATTGCTAACAACACACTGATAGTATCCACTGTCCAGAACCTCTAAGTCAGTAATGATCAGTCGTGACCAGTATTCACGATTCTTTATCTTCATCTTACGATTCTTCTCCATTGGTGCATGATTTTTCAACCAGCTATACAAAAAAAAGATGGATTGACTGGACTTAATTCAATTAACTCAAAATTTAAATTAACCTTTTGCAATTGTAACTGCCATATTAATATGAAAATTCAATACGATTAGTATTTGATATAAATTTTTTTTCAAATATTTCGATAGCTACAACACAAATCATTCGCTTTTCTTTTTCAAAAATTTAAATTAAAAAAAAGAAACTTTACCTAAATTGGAGTGGTAATGGATTACCAGTAGCTTCGCATTTAAATCGCACCTCATCACCTGCATTTTTAGTGACATTGTTGAGAAATGATATCAGTCTAATGTACGGTCGTCTAGAAGGTGATGAACCGTCCTCCATGCTACAACACACAGCAAGCTCACAATTATTGTTTTTTTGAAAAACAAAACAAAACATAACGGTAAGAAAAAAAGAAGAACTAAGACAAGTGGATATTACGTTAGTTGAATTTGTCTATTTTTGTGATTCAAACATTTGCATTTTTCACGTATTTCCACTTCATCATTTTAGATATCAGCTGACTCTTTCATTTCTTCCACAAATTTATTAACAGTTTACTCCCTTTACCCTCTCAAATGCATACACAAAGAAGAGCTAGCTAACACTTTGCTTGGGACAATGAATCATTAATTAAATTTCAGCTAAAATTATACTTATTTATTTCCATAATTCAGCTGCACGATTATCTAACCGTCAACACCGTCACTTTCACAAAGCAGAAGAATCGTATTATCTTTTTTAAAATATATTTCTAAATTATCAAATATCATTTAAAATACAAAAAAAAGAACTAAAAATAAAATGCTGATAAAATTTTCAAGTAATCATCGATTCGAATAAGACGAAACGAAAAACAATTTTGCATTCAGTGAAATACAAAGAAACTTTCTTTTTTTCCCACATTTTTCATAAATATAATTAAAATGCTAAAAAAAATGTTTATTTAAAATTAAAAAAAAACTATCACTTTCGAAATTAGAAAAAGTAAAGAAGACATACACATATATTTCTAAAAAAAATAAAAAAAAAAGGAAAACTTTAGCTAATAAATAAGCCTGAGCAATAAATAAATAAACGAAAGTTGATAAATGATGCTTATTAATTTAGGAAGTGATAGGCGTAATTGCAGTGTTGTGATAAGTGGAGCATCGGTGTTGCAATAAATTTTCAACATAAAATAATAATTTGTCATAAAAGAGTTGCGAGAGACAAGAAATTTACGGCATCGGTGGTTGAGCGAGCGGAAAAGGACAGAAGAAAAGAGAAATGGCATTAATTAGGAGAGCAAAATGAAACAGTAGGAAAAAGAAAAAGAAAAATGGAATGAAATTTCATAAAATGAGAGCGAGATGAGATGAGAGAGGAAAAGAAAAGTTGCTTCTTTTCCACACTATCAATTCAAAGCTAAGCTAACTAACTAACTCTTCCTGCACAAAACTCAATCCGTTTAAAAACTCAACCATTTTCAGCTCCATCTTTCTCGTCCGGCGATCCGGTGAACCAAACAGCTCTTACTACTGCCACAAATCAATTATCAAACACTTCCTTCTCACAAATAATGTTTAAAAAGTTTTGAATTTTTTTTTTTGAAACAAAGGAAGGATGAAAAGAAAGAGGAAAATTCTTTCGTTGCAAATTTTTGCTGTAATTTGTGATGCGATCGTATTTCAATTTCCATTCCCTTAACATATCATTTCTAATTTATTGTTACTGTTACATGACACATAGCATAATTCTTTTGAATGTACCGATAATTCTTTAACATTTTAGAGATCATTCATTTGCATCATCAATTCTTCATTATTCGATGACCTCTCATTGACCTCAAATCCATTCCATCATCTATTTATGAAAAAAATAGCAGTGACAACGAGTTTTTTTTTCCCAATTTTTTTATAACAAACAGTGAAATATGATCGAATATATTTGTTGGGAAAGACAAAGGTTTTTTTTTTAAATTAATATCAGATAATTTAAATTACAAACAAATTTTGAGCAATTTGTGAAATGAAAATATTTGAAATGAATTTGAAAATATTTGAAAATGTTGAAAATATTTGAAACGAGTGTGAAATGAAAATATTTGAGAACTGTGTTACCTGTTACCCAGTAATATTGAAGTGATTCGGGATAATTCCGAAGATTTTATTTGATGATATCCTTTAATTATTTAAGATATCGCAGATTTATTCTTACATTTAATATTTTAATTTTAATAAATTTTTGATAAATTTAACGAGGATATATGGAAATCACTTAGTCTAAATAAAGTCTAAATACACTGCAATGTTAAGTTACTGATAATAAATGGTATGAATTCATGGTTGACCTTAACAAGGTATACTCTACTACGTTTACTGATATTATGAAAGGATAGTTGCTGTATGATTTCATGACCTTCGTAAATAGTTAACCTTTCAAGTGCATCGCCATCCATCCATCCATCAGCTAAGATTAATTTTCCTACAGTAACCTAAGAAATCAATAGATTTGATAGATGCAACTCAACGAAAAGACTACTTACAATTCATCGTATATGCTCTGAATGAAATAGGTAAATCTTCCAAGCAGTTATTGCTTATATTTTGAAAATTTATTTATAAAATATTACAAGTAAAAAAGTACAATAGCAACAACAACAACAACAACAATGTCATATTATTAAAAAAACATTAATGAACAGTGGATGAGCTATGATATAAGGTCACGAGAATTAATTACAAAGGATTAAGTGACCAGTACTACTATCCTCTGCTGCATTCTCCTTTTCAAAGATTTATGAGAAAATAAAGTTTATATGTTTTAAAAATTTCATCCAAAATACTAATTCACTCATTAAATTATTTATATCAAACTATAATTTTTTTGTGTATTTCTTATTGATTAAATAATGGGTTATCGACACACACACACACACACACACACACACACATACACGCACTAAGCGTTGGCGGTTGGTTTTTTTTCCTTCTATTTTGAAAATAACTAAAAATGAGTTTTTAACATTTGAATTAGAAGAGCAGAAATGAAATTGAAAAGGCATGAGGGAAAAAAAGGACAGTATGAACATTGATTGACTTCCGAGCTTCAGAGTGTCTGTCCACCCTCGAATGTCAGTGAAAGAGGAGGAGGAGGAAGGGAAAAAAGGGGTGTTGCGCAACAAGCAAATAAAACAAAAAAAGTGATTAAAGTAGGAAATGAAAATGAATGAGAATTGCAAATTGGTGGACAATTAATGATGTTTAAGTGAGCGGGGGAGGGCAGAGGATATATATCATTGTAACGAGCCGATCGGTCATGACTCTGTCCGGTCCGTTATGGCATCCCTTTTCTCTTTCAGTTAACAGCCCATATATTATACACAACAGTACCATTGTACACCATCCACCCACCCATACACACACAGAGACAGACACGATTGCAGAGTAGCATTTTAGGGTTAAGCAAAGGAATAATATAATAAGTGGGAGGGAGAGGATTGATGATGATAGTTGGTGTTAAAATACTCTCTCTCTCCCTCTCCCTCCCTCTCTCTCTCTCTCTTGGTGTGTTTATTGCGGGATGGTTCACTCTCGGGACTAGCAACATCCATCCATCCATCCATCCATCCATCCATCGAACCCAAGCCAAGCTAACCGTCCGTTAATTTCATCCCACTCTTTACTACTCTTTCTCTCCTCATTAAGCAAGCTTTTCCATCCCACTCTATCAACAAACATTCATTCCTCTAGAATAATAATCTCTCTTTCAGAACTAATCCACCAAAAGTCTATTCAACGCTGACCACTTCAAACTCATCTCGAACTAATAATTTAGCTTTCTATTTCTATTTCATCGCTCTACACACATATCATGTCGTATGTGACATTTCGATTGTCCACTCACTTTCATATCTAATCACGCAAATGTATTTTAGCTGATAAGATGTGAGAGGATTGATAAGTCAATTGATAATGCTAAATGCTCAAGTTAGCCAACTGAATGGCCAAGAAATTAATCAATAATTTCAGTCAATTAATTATTAGATTAATACATGCATATATTTCAAGTATTCATTGATCTGAAATTGTCAGCAATGAATCAAGCAAAGACAACATGAATCATCCCTAATCCTCTTTCCTGTCTCTCTTTCCCTTCCTCTCTCTATGTACATTTATATGCGTATTTCTAAATTGAATAAATCCTAATTAATTCAAATAAAATTTTTGCTAGCCAAAATTAGTGATAAAAATTGGCATTTGTTGACAGGAATACACGAACGATTAAATGAATGTGCGTAGTTCTTTCTTCTCCTTTGCTTTTTTTTTTTTAATTTTTAAAATTATTAGTTAACAAAATGAAAATTTTTGTCAATTGCTGCTGTTGCACATATTTGACAGAAAAAACGACAATTTTTGTTCTTTCCTGTTTTCCCAAAAAAAGTATTTCTCTTGTCGATCATGGAATTTATTGATGGAGTAACTTGCACCGTAGGTTTCATTCATTTTTTTCAACATTGTTCAAAAACTACCTCATCAGTCAAACAGTATCTTCCTCACTGAACTTACTACTATTTCCGATAAGCTGGAATATTATTATCGACCGGAATCATTTCCACTTCTTCTAACTTTTTCACACAAACCAAAACTGCCTATTTCACTTTCAAAAATTATCGCCTTACAAATGAATAAATATTTTAAATTATCAATTTTCTTTCAATTTTTAATTTAACAATTAATAAGTGCTTACTATTGTCACTGCAATTATTGTTGTATTATTTACTATTTTTTTTATTCGCAAAATATTAAACTATAAAATACAAATCAAAAATTCATATTAAATTCGATTGCAAACATTATCATGAATATTTTTTCCAAATTAAAAACACTTTGTAAGATTCGTTTATGCGAACGAATTATCAATTTCTCTCTAAACTTTTTTCTTTAATGAAAATGAAATTTCATGTAAAACTAATAATATAAGTTCAAAATTAATAATATAAATTCTAAAAAAATCAACAAGTCATTAATTAGCTCATTTTTTCCATTTACAACTTTCCGTTCTTTGAATTAAAGAGGGAAGTTGAGAATTTAAGACTGAAAAACGGTAATTAATATTAGAATATGATATTTGATATTTAACATTTTTACTTCACGTTTTTTTCTGAAAAGTTAGTTCTGATTTTTTATATAATACTTTTTATTGTACTTGCTCCCACTAACAATTTGTAAACTTAAAAAAAAAGGGAAGCAATTGCCGATTCATTCGCAACGTTATTTGTTAAAGTTTGAAAGAGGAAGTGATACGGTAAGTAAAATTTATAAAATACCTCTTTCCACACTAATTGCCTTACTTAATCTTTAGCTTACACACTACCCATTTATGACAATTAAAAAGTTGTACAAAATCAAAATTAATAGAATGAAGAAATTCGAAAAACCTAAAAATAACTCTTTGATAATAATAAAAGTATTTTTTAAATTAATTTATTCAAATTAATTGATGATAAGTTTTGGAGAGATGGACAGAGAGTAAGGAGGTGGAGAGCATTACGGTAAGGTAGGAGCTGTAAGGTTTACAACCTTCTCCGCCTCCGTTCCATAAAATGTGCCAGCGATAGAATAGTTTGTATTGTTGAATGAAAGAATTGTTGTTAATACATCCCGTATTACTCTCTCTCCCTCTCTCTCTCTCTCTCTCTCAATCCTGAAATTTATCGTATATCTAACCTAAAGTTTTTTTGCTGCATTCACTGTATACAATTTAGCAGAAAATAGGATTTAGTGAGCATTCATTAAAAGATTTATTGAAAGATAGATAGATGAGACGTAGTATTCATTTAAGATTGGAAAATGATTTTAGGATTCAAGTAGACAACTTAGAAAATTATTTATGATATGAAGTAGTGAAAATTGCTATTTTAGATTTCAGACAGACACGCGCACACACTAAATTTGATGGAATTTTAAAGTTTTTAAAATTAGGTTGATCAGAATCGAAAGGCAAGAAACTCACGTTGTGTTGTAATTAGCGTAAACAATATCGTAATCACCGGCTGGTTCAATGAATAGGTCATCATACGGTTTTGGTACCATATCTGACTCAGATCTCTCTTTTACAACACCAATTTCTGCACCCTTTTGCTGATGCTTTCTTCCAAATTTCAAATCATTTGACTGTTGCACTGATTCTATAAAAAAAAGGAAAAATTTAGAAATTTAAATTATTTCAGAAAAACTAACACAAAATTTACTCAGTGATATTGCGGTAGATATGAGGAGGTGAATTTTAGATTACAGCAATACGCCTGTTAGAATTATTAGATTGACTTGAATTATTAGGATGAGAAGAGATATGCACATTCCCTGCTCTCACTTAACTCATTTGGCTATCGTCAGCCATAAGAGTACAGAAAAAGGGAAATTCAAAAGTCCAGAATGCATGGAAAAATGTAAATTCATCTCCAAGTAAGAAGGTAGAAGGAGGGGTACTTTAACGTACTAATTAATATTATAGCAATTAGGAGAATTTGCCTAAAAAATAAAATGAAATTTACAAAATGTCAGTGGAAATTAGAAATTAAATGAACAATTTGAAAGAAGGAAATATTCCTTATTAAATGTGAAAATGAAGAAAAAGAAAGGATTGATACTAAGTGAACAACGTTGCATAGTTAGTGAAGTGGATGGACGGATCTCTTTTCTGGGAAGGGAATAAGCCTTTCGTAATAATTGAATAAGATATATCTGAGGAAGTGGAATACTTCAACAGTAATGCTAAAAATTCATTTTAAGTGAAATTAAACATTTTAACGTTTAGTGAATGCAAATAATAGCAAGAATAATTTCGATTTATTTTGAAATTTTTTAATAATTTGTTTTTAAATCAGAGGCTTTTTGTTTTTTGAACCAATTATTTGAAGCAAAAAAAAAGCATTAATGAAAAATGGAATGTTTGTGTGTGTGTGTGTTTGTTAATTGATTAGTTGCTTAATTTAATAAGAAATAAAAGGTAGTAGGAAAAGTTTGAAAACTTTCAGCAATAAAACATAAAGATCACATTTTACACACTCTCCTTGCCAAACAAATAATAAATAATATTTCGCTGTAATGGACTGTGGTCATTTTGAGGTGTACGAAGTGTATGAACACAATTAGTGAATGAATGAGAGTGATCGCCAATGAGCGGAGGAAACTACCGGAACAATTTTACCTCAACACATTTACTTACCTTCTATTGTTATCACTTCCTGCCATACCATATTCCTCCTCCTCCTCCTCAATCCTCAATTTTCTCAAATAAATTCGATTCACTCAATCTTTAACCGAAAAAAGACAACGAAAGAAAGTGGCTGGTCAACAGCACTATCCTTGCTACTGTAATGTTTGAGACAATAATCACAAGAATATTAGCTTTTAAATTTCTCTCCACTTTCTTCAATCGATCACTTAAACTTTCGTGTAAATGTGTTGCAATGAGCGAAAAAAAAAATTGTGCGAAAATTAGAAAACGCTAAAGTGTGGGATGGGAGTTGCACGTGAATTTTTAGAGGAATGAAATAATTAAGTTGATAAATGACGACAACGATATGCATCTTCAATGCTTTCATTTTTAAATTTTTGAAGTGCAGCAGTGATGAGCGTGGTAGTAGTAGTCGTACTAGTAGTAATAGCAGTAGTACTACAAGTAACAGTAGCAGTTAGTAGCGGTGGTGGTGGTGCTAATAGTAGTAGCAACGGCACGCACAATAGTAACCGATCAGAGAGAGAATGCGACAGGCCGTATGTCAACTGTTATTGATGAGCTGTTGTCCAACCTCCTACACCAACTATCCATCAATTGAAACATATTTTAATAAATTGAACTAATCACTAGCGGTAATGTGCACCATCACTTCTCAGTTAATACACAAAATTCTTTTTCATTTTTTTTTTTCAATTTTTACAATTTCACTCAAAATTTGAGTACCTACGATTTATACATATTTTTGAATTTTCCAAAAATAAAACTTAACAAATAATTGAAAACTCTAACAAATAGCGTAGCTCTCAATAAATCAATTTTTGTTATTTCAGGAGAGGAAATGAAATTTTAAAGCAATGAGAAATGCAAACAAAAAAAGTTGGCCTGTGATAGGCGCATAATTATTTCAGGAGCAGTTCACGAAGAGCATATTGGCCAAGAAATCCTACATTTATTGCGTGGGCTGAAAGAAACGTTTGCAAGGGGAAAAAAGAGACCAGTGGATGATGCATGTGCTTGAGGCGATAATCAACCTCAATTATCATTGCCATCGATTTTTATCGTGAAAGTGAGGGAATGAATGCACGGATAGGACAGAATTTGACAGGAGAGAACGAATCAACCTCAATTATCATTGCCATCGATTTTTATCGTGAAAGTGAGGGAATGAATGCACGGATAGGACAGAATTTGACAGGAGAGAACGGCCATAAGCCTAATCCTAAGCCTAGCTAGGCTAACTAGCTCCTTTCCCTCTAACACAAATATTTAATATCAGCACATAAATGTTCGAAATTTTATTGGAAAAAATTTTTGTAAAAGAAAACTAAATAACAACATATGTATTATTTTTTCGCTAAATATAATTCAATTTCGAAAAGCATATTCAATTTAAATTCGTTCATTAGGTAGAAGTTAATTTTTTTTTGAAAAAAAGATGATTATAAAAATCATTTTCTCAAAAAAAATATCACAATAATTACTTCTATGCGCTTGCAAAATTTGAATTAAAGTTATTTTCTAATAATTAGCGAATAGGTTAGACTTTGTAGTATACCTGAAAAGTGATGGATGAGATTTAATGGAAAAGCTGTATGGACAAAGAGTCGAGGTGCGCAGTTCTCCAATTCACTATGAAAATGTATTCAAAGCTACCATTTTCTTCAGACTCTTACAAAAATAATTTCCATCATACCTCTCTTCCTTTCTGCTCTTTCAATTTCCCTCAGAACAGAAATTTCACTCACAATTTATCGTGAAATATAGCAATGCCAAATGATTGAAGCTTAACAAAAAATCATTCTAGTTTAGCAAATGTCATGTAAAAGATGAAAAATGAAATTGAAATTTTTTCTTCTACAGTTTCAAAATTTTGTAACAATTGCCTTCATTTTTATTAACAAATAATTTGCAATATTTTATTAAATTATCTTAATATTTATGATTTTTTTCCGCAAAAAAAATTATTATTAGATTACTAATTTATGGATTTGATGGATGTAAAAGTAAATGTAGAAATGGGATGTTCCAATTTTCAATTAAAACAGCTTGTGTGGTACTTGTAGAGGTTATGAGCACTTCCATAAGAGGTGTCGATGAGGCCATCTGTCTGAATTGATTATATTTTACTGAGATTTCTGCATCTGTCTGTCACATTAGGAATATGAAAAATGAAGGAAAAAAAATTTGCGAATTGCGAATTAATAATATCAAGTGGCATTTGAACTAGCCGTTTCACTTCCAATACACTCGGGTTCACTATTCTTCAGGCTATTAATAAGCTAAATTGAATAATTAGCTTAATTTAACTAACTTTTGGCACGAAAAAGAACAATTAAAAGATATTTATGAGAGTTTTTATGAAAGCATTGATTGACTGTTATTCTCTATGAAAGAATAAATTATCCTCTCTATCACTTTATTATTTTAAATAAAAATTATTCAATGAAGATATTTTACTTCTAACTAGCTTAGTCTACCGTAACACAATTTTTGATAGTGTTAACAATGATTTTAATATTAATCAAATTTACAACTAGCAATATTGGATTGATTGAAGTGAACAAATGGAAAATTGAAATGACTGAATGAAATTCGATTTGTAAATGTATTATTTTAGGAAATGATGACACACACACACACACACACAACTAGATTTCTGGTTTTATAGGAGGAATGAGTGCCCCAAGTACCTGAGCATGTTTAATTGAGCATGATTTTGGCGAAGGTCATAACATAACACTTTCCTACGCTCTACTACTATCGTCAGAATTCATCGCAATACCTTTAAACATTCTCGGCACGAAAATACAGTATATTATATTTCAATGAAATATCAGTTGTATTACAGTAAAGTAAAGCTCATTTATTTCACACGTCGAATGAATCTAATCGGCCAATCTACGTGAGAGGTCAAATAGTTGATTATTTAGAATATAGCGAAGAATATTTTGATGTTAGAAAAGAAGGATTAACCACCAAGCATTTCGGTCAGGAAGGATGAGTGGAAGAAATACATTAATTAATTAATTAATTAATTAATTAATTAATTAATTAATTAATTAATTAATTAATTAATTAATTAATGATCGTAGTAGGAAATGACCGGATGGATTGCTTAGTAGGACGAAGAGATTTTTAAAAGCTTAAAATATGAAAAAGGTGCGCAATTATTAGGAAGAGTAAATGTAGCAAGTGATGAAATTAGAGCACTGTTAATGATTTTAACCTTTCTTCCCTATCTTTTTCAATTCAGCATTTGTTCATCTTTAATGTCTTTATGAACAGTTCTAAAAGTGTACTAAATACCTTAAGACTATATACTTACTTATTATCAAAAAGTAAAAGTTGATAGCACCAGAGAAAAGTACCAGGAACGCTGAGTCATAAAATAGATGGTCACTAATGTACCGCTGATAAAATAGTTGCCGCAAAAGAGTTCACGCATTAATTATGATGATAAATTAAAACGAACAAAGGAACATTTGACAGTAGCAATTAAGCTTAGTAGAAAAAAAATCTTTTTGAAAAATTTATTTAACACGGAAAATCTTATTGACTTTTCAAAGAGAATAAAAATGAGAAAGAAATATTAAAAATTATTAATTAAAGGTACGCCATCATTAAGACTAATAATTATAAATGAAAATTCAGGATGAAAATGTGAAATGCAATACGATGCTGTATACTTAGCTATGCTATCCCAATAAGACGCTTACACTCTACAAAGTGAATATGCTAAAGCTAAATTTTGAAATATGATATCATTTCATTTGCCACTGCCGGATGATAATGATATGATAAATGATGGTGCATCAGTTCAGCTGACTGCAGAACTGCATCACTAATTCAACAACATTTGGAAAGAAAAAACACTCAACTTCGATGATTCGGAGAGGATGAGAGACAGAGATAGAGAGAGAGAGAGAGAGAGAGAGAGAGAGAGAGAGAGAGAGAGAGAGAGAGAGAGAGAGAGAGAGAGAGAGAGAGAGAGAGAGAGAGAGAGAGAGAGAGAGAGAGAGAGAGAGAGAGGGTAGGCAAATGTGAAATTACAGGAAAAGAACATATAAAAATTACGATGAAAAGAAGGACGAATGCACAACGCTTGTAGTATTCGATCGTCGTCTCTCCGTCACCCTATTTGCTACACCCACCCAACCACGCCCGAACACTCATCCCACACCTATGCGACACGAACTTTCGCATTGCGATTGTCACAGTGAAGCACTTTGTAAGCATCCGAGAAACAAAATGGATTGATAAATTTAAATCTAAAAAAAATAAAAAATTTCTCTGAAAGAATGCTAACTGAACCAAAGTGTCTTTCTAAAAATAGAACAAACGATGGATGAAAATGAGGAAAAAGTGGTGTAAGGTAGTTAATGTGAAGACAGCATACATGTCCTCTTTTAATGAAATGTACCTGCCAACACTAACAAAGAGAGAGTGAAAGAGGAAGAGAGAGAGAGAGAGAGAGAGAAAGAAAATCTAATTAAAAAAAGAAAGGACACTGAAAATAGTTTTCCGGTATTTTTTCCTCCATCTCTCTCTCTCTCATGAGAAGTGTTTGAAAAAATAAGAGAAATGAATTAAAGGACGAGTTAGTTAAAAGTGATATAGGCATGTCACGTAAGTTGTACGATGAAAAGAAAGCCTAGAGGAAGGGGAAATAATTAATTCAGCACTTAATGATGCGAACACTTTCACTGAACAAGCATTTCATCGAAGCCTTCCTCCATCCAGTCATTCACTCCATGAATGGATAGATATATATCTAAACAATTAACACTGGAAATTTCCGCCATCGCAAAACAATAAACGGAACTTACTTTTTCAGCAACTAAGATACTTCCTATTTGTGAATTGTCAGAATTGAAATGCTAATATTTCATTTTAAATAATAAATGGATGAATTAGCTGCGACAGTGAGCGATTGATTGTTGTTAGCACGCGAGAAATGATGCATGTACACACACAATCAATGCAGCTGTTTGTTATGAAATTTCATCGTTTTTCAAATTTCCAAAGGGAAAAATTAAAATGAAATGCTAACGATGAGACCACATGGAGGAAGTTACCGACAGAAGCGCAACTGCTCTTTCGTCACCTTATATTTCGTTACCAAACTGACAACTGTAACCTGAACAGCCGAAGCAGCAATCATCCCTCCTGCCACATCGTTTCTTCCTTCAACCACTTCTGCTTCACTGTGATCGCAAAAGAATGGAAAGGGAAGAAGTGCGCCTCGAAATTTCCTACTTCATCTTCCCCACGTAATTTAATTAAGAATAGAAATTATAAATTCATCATCACTTCAGTTCTTTACGGTATGAACACCCAGCAAACTTCTTTCAATTGTAACTTTTAACAAGAATTATGACAGTTAATAAATGCATTAAAGACGACTGTGATCGTTCTCTGATAACACAAGGTGGTTAGAATTAAATATTAATTCTGTTCAACGTGAATGACGTAATTGTTACGTGAAAGGATAAGACTAATAATATAATTAAATATAATCATAATATAATTTAATAATAATAATAATTAATAATATTAATAATAATAATAAATAATAATAAATAATAATAAATAATAATAAATAATAATAAATAATAATAAATAATAATAAATAATAATAAATAATAATAAATAATAATAAATAATAATAAATAATAATAAATAATAATAAATAATAATAAATAATAATAAATAATAATAAATAATAATAAATAATAATAAATAATAATAAATAATAATAAATAATAATAAATAATAATAAATAATAATAAATAATAATAAATAATAATAAATAATAATAAATAATAATAAATAATAATAAATAATAATAAATAATAATAAATAATAATAAATAATAATAAATAATAATAAATAATAATAAATAATAATAAATAATAATAAATAATAATAAATAATAATAAATAATAATAAATAATAATAAATAATAATAAATAATAATAAATAATAATAAATAATAATAAATAATAATAAATAATAATAAATAATAATAAATAATAATAAATAATAATAAATAATAATAAATAATAATAAATAATAATAAATAATAATAATAATAAAGTTATATCAATCATTTAGTGTAAAAGAAACAAACTGCAAAGTCTATCAGATTATAATTAAAGTAATGCAATTTCAGAAAAAGAGAAAAACAACAACATTAATCAATTTCTCTTATCCTATTCAGCATATTCAATCATCGCGATGAAAAAATTTACAAAATATAAGCAAAATTTCAATCAATTCTCTCAGACTTACGAAAATCGAAGGAATTTTTCACAATTGAAATCGCATTTGCTCTTTTTTAAAAGAAAGAAAAGAGTAAGTTTAATTGCTCTCAGTAAAGTTAGCCGTGTCCATTTTCATTAAGTATTGCATTTTGATTCTCTGTCATTTTGAGCTGCACAATAATCTCTTTTGAATTTAACTTTAAACATTCATATCCACCATCATACCTCACTATTACGTCTCACTAGACGTGTAAATTATTGCTTAAAGTAATACGCCAATCTATGCAATAATGCAAGTGCACTACGTCTTCTCAGTGTTGAAATGATAGATTGGAAATGCGGCAGCGTAACAAGTAATGCAAGTTCATCCTAATAGACAACTATTATCAGGATTGATGCCAACCATTCAAAGAATTCAAATTCAGGTTCCGATTCCGGAAAAAAAGATGGCGGTGCTGGAGTGGTGGTTATAGTTGCACTTCAATAAGAATAGAAGGAAGGGTACGAGCAAAAGTATTGAACAATGAAGCAAACTTCCAGGGTAGCTTTCCGGAGAGGAGAGGGAATGTATCGAATTACCTTTCATCAATGCTACCTCCTACTGAGTTAGTGTGAATGAGTCCTTAATAGTTACTTACTCGAAGAACCGATCGGAATGCAACCAAACAGATCTATCTATCCTTGCAGAAGTGAACGATACTAGTTTTTTAAGATATGAAAAATTTGTTTTTCTAAAATTTGTTAAAATTATCAGTTTTTCATTGTTCTGCTTCAGTTCACTTCACTCAATTCATTTTCCAAAAGAATGTTTCAGTTCGTTTCACTTAAATTACATTCAATTTTTTGTATCTTTTCAATTCTTTTTTTTATTCGATTACGATCAAAAAATTCCATTTAAATTTTATCGCAAATTTATAGCGTTAATTTCTTTCATACGAGAAGTTGCTGACATATTTTGGATCGTTGAAGATAAGAAGAAGAGGAGTGAAAGGAGAAAGTGTAGAAATTGCTTATTTAATAAAAATTTAAAGCGAAAAAGAAATTCGCAAAGCTTCCGTACTTCCGTAGATAGACGCTGCTCTGCTACAGGCAAATGAGAAATTTCGAAAACTTAAATAAAGACAAGCATCAGATTTCAACGAAATTAATGCCAATCAAATCAAATGTGGAAAGAAGTCGACGCGCTACTAAATACCGAAGTAATTTGAGCATTAAGTAAGCGAAAAAATTTATCAAGAGATTTTAAAATTCCATTTCTTTTCTTTCTTTTTTGAACTAAACAACAAAAAATATGTGAAAATACACATTAAGTTTCGGTCTTTTTTTTGAGTGAATTTTTCGGAAACTACAATTTACGGTAAACTTAAATTAAATTACAATTTATGGAAGAATGAACGGTTTACTATCCTATCGATAAATTATTAGCTTTGCAAATGGATAGTAAAATATGATGACGAAATAGCACAAAATTTTGATATGTTTCATGATATTGAAAGGCACCAACAGAGCATCCGAGAAACACCGTATGAAATTTCCGGACAATTCCAGTACTGTGGCATATGATGTGAACTTTTTGTGCTATTCAACTACATCAGAATCTCAGCATGCTATTCTTGGATGACAAGGAATTTTGTAAAGAGGTGCCGGAAGGCTTTTCAGGTAAAACTCTCGAATCACTCTCGAAATTCATCAAACCAATTCTTTTCAGTGTACCTTTTTAGAAGTCAAATCAAATAGTTTGTTCAAAATTTCTACATTTTACTATGATTATTCATACGCTTCAAAATGATATCAACTTTCTTCAGTGCGATAATTTGAAATTTTTGCAAATTATCAATGGCCATAGATGCTTACGTGTACTTTCAAAGGAATCGAAGTGAGGCATTCTGACAAGTTTCAGTGTGGTAAATTCGCTTTATTATTAATAAAAACAATTTTGAGATATTACACTACCATTTCCGAAATGATTAAGCATTGAAGAGCGTTTTGAAAGTGAAGAAAATGTAAGCCTTTAGCGCTTAACATATTGATAATATGAATTTGAAAAGTATGGCATTCAGTTGATGATAGTAACATTACACTTGACGATGTCATTGTTCCTTTGAATGGTATAGCATATAACTTCTAACTTATCAATTCATTGCCGAAATCATCGAAGTAAATTATCACATACCAACAATTTAATATTTGAATTAATTGACATTAATGAATCGAAGAAAAAAAAACGAAATAGTCACCACTTTCGTAAATGTTCAAATGATATATTGCACTTTTTTTCTTCATTTTTAAAATTAAATTTCTTGTAAATCCTTCATTTCACAGTAGGTTGAATGAGAGAAAGAAGGGAGAAGGCGAAAGAGAGAGAGAGAGAGAGAGAGGAAAAAAGAAGGTAGCAAGAAAGTTCATTTGACCGAAATCCTAAGCGTTGTTGTAAACAAAAAGATGTCAACTTCCTTTTCGAAAGACCTACTACTAACAAGCTATACCACACTTTTGTAATTCACACAGGTGTAGTAGTAGTAGTAGGTTATGTTTACAGAGCAAATATGAATACATAACACTTCCGTACATCTCTCTCCCTCCTCTCACTCTCACACTGATGTACAACCCATCCAATTCAGTCTGTTTACAACAATTGTTTTCTGGTCGTTTTCAAAAATTAACTTTTATTAATTATAATGGTGTGGAAATGATTGATAACAATTTGCTCAGAATGAGGAATGAAAGAAAAAAATAAAATTACTGTTATACGAAATGAAGAGCAGAATACACGAATCAAAATGAGCAATTTGAAAGAAGAATAATAATCACCTCCTACATCATTTTAGTTCACTTTAAATTTTAATGACAGTAAAATAGTAGAGACGCACCAAGATTGAATTGATCGTCGTGATTTTAGAATTGATAAAAATTAAAAAATGATGATAGAGTTTTTGAAATTTCACAGTTCGTGCCGAATATCTCGTTGTTGCATGATATCGTACCACCCATCAATGCTTTCCATTACACTTACTTTTGTGGTTGAGTGTGTGCGAGTAGTGAAGGAACAATGGGACTTGTCGCAGTAGGAAGTAGGAAAGTTGTGGTACCCAAAAAAAAAAAACAAATAACCTGTAATTACATGGCCATCTGCTTTGGTCTAAAGAAATAATTGCACAGTGACGGAACAAAAGAACGGATAGGATTCCCCGCTGCGACTGTCATTCATTCATTATACATGTAAATTGTACTTTTTAGTTCGACGAGAAATGGTACTTTTCTCTGCACGGTCACTGCTTTACACTTTGCGATCAGAAAGATTCAGCAAATCTTTTAATTCATTTCAGTTCATTTCATTTCATTCCTTCTTTTTCATTAATTTCATTCCACAAAGTTGCACTTTTATCTCTCAGGAAACCTAAAATCAATTATTTCACGATTAAAAATCGCTAATTATAAGTCCTAAATAAAAAGCGAACACATAAATTACTACTTTGGGGTTTTTGGGGATTAATAAATTAATCTGAATTAAAGCAATTATGAATTGCTGCCACAAATTCCACTTTTCCTCCCTCTCTCTCACATAACTAAGGTCATATTTCAATGAGATAAAAAATTGAAATTTGTTATTAAAAGAAAAAAAAAAAGAAAACGATTAATCCATATGTGCCTACTACAACTGAAAATGCACATATGTTGTTGAATACAAAAAAAAAACAGCTTAAATCTATCAACTTTCTCTAAAATTCCACAGCATTTTTTTAAATTTTAAACAAATTTTCCATCCTTCTCTTACCACTTACGACGACATTTATTGACAAATAAATAATAGCATTGTTTATGGAGCATTTCCACCAATTTCCTAAAAATTTTTCAAAGTGTTCTGAAAAGGCCTCTTTGACAAATTAAAACTTAACAGATTGATGATAACTAAATGTAAGCTAACAACGATGACATTTCCTCATATCATACAATCGCTCATACATTTTCCTCATAAAATCTCACTCAGTTTTTTCTTTTTTTTTCGCAAACGAACTAACCCTCCCACTTTAAACAAATTTCCACTTGAAATATTTGCATATTTCAAGTGGAAATAGTAATTACTTAATGTGAATGAAATGATCAAAGATGTGGAGTGTCTGTCTCTCGTGGGCAATTAATATTTGATATGTTCAAACACATTATCCTTCCATGCATTATTGTTGGATGGAATTGGGAAGCAACACAGCTGATATTCAGCGGTAGGAGGAGAAGAGAATTGGAAAATTTTGTTAATTTTATAAATAATAATAATTCATTAAGAATATAGTGGCAAAAACATCCCGTATTATTCAAAAAATTTGCATAATTAAAAAAACACAATTAATTAATTGCTGGTTATCATTCTTCAATTAGTCATCCACTTTTTTTGACACCAGTTGCGCCTAGTCGCTGCACCAGCTAAAGATTCCGATATTTTCAAGAAACTGTTTTGTTATGTCAATAAAATATGTTCGAAAGAGTTGCATTTACTTGTTGATATGAATCTTCTCTCCCTCTCTCTCTCCCTCTCTCTCCCTCCCCTGTCTCTCCTGCTCCTTTCAATCTTTACACAACTAGCTTACTTGTCTGTTTAAATGACATCATAAAGTTTTTGTTAGTTTCTAGAAAAAATATATATGCATAATATACGTGCTTTGTGAAAATGTCACAGGAAAAAAATCGATGAAAAAAAGTTTAAGATAATACCTTCATTTAAAACACAGCCTGTAGAGCGTATTAAGTGCAATTTATAAATTTCAACTTAAATTTTAACCACTAATATTTCATCATAGAACACAATTCAGCCTTTCTCTTCTCACTTTCATCCATGGGTAATTCTCAAATTAGCTAATTTATCTGTTAGAACAGTTCGACTATCTGTCGTAGTGTGCTAATCACTACTATTCCATTCAACATTATTAATACAATGATTATTTTAATTCAAAATTAATTTCTTTCAATTCAATTCATTTTTGAACATCTCCTTTTATGTTACTGTTGCCTATTGTTGCATGTTTTAAGCAAAGGTTAGGAAAGGAAGCGAACAGCTGATAATTACAATTGAAAATTCATTTCAATACTTTTTCACCACCACCTTCCCCCTTCCCTCCTCCCTCGACATTTCTCTCTCAGAGAGTATGATGGGAAGTGATGCAGAGAGACTGAGATGAAATGAGATGAGATGAGACAGTTGGTGTTTGGTAACAAATGCGTTTCACTTCATCCAAAAGGCATTTCAACCAATTATTCTGACAGGTCGAGGAGAATTTTGACTGATAATTCACATAAATTTTAGCCTTTCCCGCAACATTTCATCCTTGAAAATCCTAAAACTCTCGTCGCTCAGATCGTCCAACCATAATTTCATTGATTCTTTCACTCAATCCACTATTACAACACACACACACACACACACACACACACACACACACACACACACACACACACACACACACACACACACACACACACACACACACACACACACACACACACACACACACACACACACACACACACACACACACACACACACACACACACACACACACACACACACACACACACACACACACACACACACACACACACACACACACACACACACACACACACACACACACACACACACACACACACACACACACACACACACACACACACACACACACACACACACACACACACACACACACACACACACACACACACACACACACACACACACACACACACACACACACACACACACACACACACACACACACACACACACACACACACACACACACACACACACACACACACACACACACACACACACACACACACACACACACACACACACACACACACACACACACACACACACACACACACACACACACACACACACACACACACACACACACACACACACACACACACACACGGGTGCACGGTCGCATCGCCATCCTTCCTCACTCGAACTTCAACATTTTCAAACAAAAAAAAGAAGCGAAAAACACATAACTAAATTGTTTTGCGTTGCTTTTTAATAATTTTAAATTTAGTTTAATTGATGGTAAATGTGAAGGTGAAAGAATGGTTGAAGGGAGTGAAAATGGATTGTACTTTTTGGGAGAAGAAAAATTAAAATTACTCCAAATAATGTGAAAAATCTACAAAAACTAAGCAAAAATCCTCCCTGCTTCACCTCACCCCTTCTTCGGCCCTCCAAAAAATTCCTATTTTCATTAATAAAAGATTTCTGCAACTTAGACTTACGCGATAAATAAAAATGAAATTGGTATTTCAATATTTGAAGAAAAGACAAACAGAGAGCTATTAACAACGAACAATAAAATGGCGAGATTTTTTGAAAATTAAAAGCGTTCAATGGGAAAAGTAAGTTCAACTGTCACAGTGGAATATAATTTAATTGGAAATATTAAATAGTTGTTAGTAATTAACATTTTAAATTATTACGCCTAAAAAGAGTTAAATTTTGAGAGCTGCTGTAGGATGAAATTTACAAATAATCATAGAAAGTAGGAGAACCACATGCAGCTTGTAAATTCATTAAAATACACTAACCTTTCCTAATTATCCGCTTCAGAGCCATTTTTTCGAATTTAAATGGCATTTTTTTTTCTTCGACTATTATCTTCCATTGAGCTGAGAACATACATCCTATTTGTCGTTTCCTAATTAATTTCAAAAACAAATTAACGAGCTATCGGTTAGCGCTATAATAGGAAACTTTTATCTGTTCAATATTTACTGAAGCATTTCTGAAAAAAACCTGAAAAATTTTTGAAATTTTATAAACAGAGAACAGATTATCATAAACAGGAAACAGGTTATGCGCTCATTTTTCGCAATTATTTAATTTGAACAAAAAGAAAAACGAGAAAAAACAAACAGCAAGTAGCAAACATCATACGGTCATTGCCGTATGAGACCTGTACGCTTTGATTTATGTTCTTCACGTCATTTTTTTCAAATTTGTAATTCATCACAATGATCACTACATGCACCTTACACATATAAACTCAGTGCTTAATCGGTTACCAACATAAATATCCTCCGGAACAACGGTTCAATCAGGAATGATTGAGTAGTGCTCATTCTACTTATCCTAATTTCCGAATTGATTTTAAACTGAACGCTTTGCTTGTTAGCTCAATATTTTTAACTAGCAAAAGTGGAGGAAAAAAAAAGCATTCCATGCATGCATCCATAAATTAAATTTCAACTTTAATTTGATGCTCAGCTGATAAAATATGGTAAGAGTGGGAGGGTGAGGAGAGGTGGTACGTTCAGGTGATAAAGTGGGTCCTTTTTCTTCTCGCCGACAAATTGTTCACTGTCGGACCACCGACCTTTCGGATCGGCGTAGATTTATTGCGTGTTGTAGATGATGAATAAAAGGGATGATTGGTGTGTCAGGGAGAATTAATAGCGATGTTATCATTAGTTCACAATTAGCAGCGGCAGTGCTAGCAGCATCGGTGGGGGAAGGAGTGGGAGCAGCAGCGGCAGCAGCAGCAGTTCATAAATCTAAATGACGATTGATCCCCTCGGGGCAATAAATCAAAGTAACAGAGAGGCGGAGATGACCGAACCCCCAAGGTTGCCTCACTTCCGCAACGACGTGGTTGCCGACGTGAAGCACTTGCGAGGGCACATATGACGACAATGCAAATAGATGGCGCGAATGAGTGAAGGAAGAATTGATAAGATGATCCTCTGCGCCATCGAGACAAAATGGAAGTAGTAGACATCTTTGAACTCTCTCCTTCCCTCCCTCCCTCTCTTTCTCTCCCTCTCCCTTCATTTCCTTCACTTCTACGACATCGAACATTGTGAGGGTAATGAGTTTGAGAGGAGGGAGAGGACAGTCGATGACGATAATGGCAATGACACAAAGAAGAAGGATGGAGGAGGGGAAGGATATACTGATAGTTATGATGAAAATGATGATAATTATGTGAATGATAATGATAACGATGAATATTATGACAATGATGATTATAAGGAGAAAGATGGAAGAAATTCGAAAAATTCACTGCATTATTCACTTCCTCTTTTTTCTCTTTCTTCATCTCCCTCTCCCTCTCTCCCTCTCTCTCTCTCTCTCTGCAAATTACGAAACTGCAAGATGAGATCAGAACGAGCAGGTGAAATTCAGTCAGTAGTGCATTGGAAGAAGTATGGAATGAAGAAGAGAAAGATGAGTACTGATCAGGAAGAGGTGTCGTCGTTCATTACTCTCCCTCTCCCTCTCCCTCTCCCTCTCCCTCTCCCTCTCCCTCTCCCTCTCCCTCTCCCTCTCCCTCTCCCTCTCTCTCTCTCTCTCCCATCGACGAATCGACCGCGACCCTTCTCCCCTCTCTTCCTGTCCCTAAAATTCAGTAATTCTTCAGTTTGATTTCTCACCATGATATTCATCAATCACGAACAGCGCTGTGCGCCTTTATCATCACAAAAGTAAATTCTGATATCCGTGAAGCGGGAAGGTGAAACTTCTGATATCTCATCTCCCATTCACATCCATAATAATAATAATAATGATGGATTAATAATAATGAAGGAGTTTGTCGCTATCATCACAAGCACGTCATTGCATTCGCCTGACAGTAGCATTTTCAAAGATTCCACCAGCAGCGTTTTTGTCCATATTGCGCATTAAAAAATGTGCAAGCGATAATAGCACGCATGATGAGATGTGCTTGTGCTCTTACTTAGGTGGAATTAGAAATAAGTTTAGACGGAGAAAGCATATCTAGCGGTCAAAAGTCAAAAGTCATCGCTTACTTTTGACATGAAGTGAATTGAATCACAAAATGAAATTACATATTGTCGTATGTTGGAATTTATCAAAAATTTCATTTTAATTTAATTAGTAGAAGAGCGTGGCGATATCTGAATTTTAATTTAATTAATTAGTAGAAGAGAAGTGGTACATCACAGTATGCACCATTTGTGATGCAACAATAAATGTAAATATCGACAAATAGAGCAAAATTTCCGTGATTGCCGATGGCTACTCGCAAGAGAAGATGGTCAAAGGTCATGTGGCGTGGCGATATCTGAATTGAGCTGCGACGAGGAAGATTTGCAATGACAGGTCCGTGATCGCTGATACTGTACGTCTTTCTCCGCCCGAGAATTTGCGCCATACCTCATTTCCCTTCTAGCGACTACAACTTTCCGTCATCTCATTGGGATGACGTCAGGCGATCGGACATGTTTTTAACTGATTTATTACATTGTACTGATAATTTACGTTACAGCAATTGTAACAATCAGAAAACATCCTGCATGAGTCACTCTCAAGTCGGCTGTGCTGCAGCATACTAAGTCATTAATTTATATTTTAAATGACAAAAAAATTAGGAAATATTTAAAAAGTGCAAGTATTTGGTGTGAATTTAACAATCAAACTTTCTTACTATTACTACCTTCTTAGTGTTAGATTTAATCTTCTGTTTTTGACATTAAATAAACGGAAAAGATTATTTAAATTTCATGTTTGTGTGTAAACCGTCAATTTGCGCAATTTTTCCTATCTCCAAGAATGCAGGAGGAAGAGAAAGAGAACCGGAGAGAGAGAGAGAGGGAGAAGAGGGATATCACTTAACATAAGAATTAGATATGGTTGTGTGTGTATTCGATGAAAAAGACAATGTAGCAGTGATGTTGTAAACAATCATCAGTTTGCTAGGTCGTAAACAGTTTGTAACGTACGTGATATCGTTACGTAAGTTCTAATGCTATTATCTTCATGGTTGCAAGTTATCGTCGCTATCACTATCAGTAATAAGTATCACGATACAGCCAACCATGAGGTTTCGTTCTGCAGAAATATTTACGTATTTCATCGTAAACAAATATTAGCCATGCAAATGGCACTGGAATCATTGCCCAGGTAAGCCTGTAATTATTTCATTAAATCATACTCGTTTATTCCTTCCTTTTCATTTTCATTTCTACATTAGTTAAATTTATTTAGGTTGCATATTTGATGAATATTGATAATTCATAAGAATTATGGCGAAGTTATTTTAGTTTGTTTACAAAAACAAGCTTAATTGTTAAGCATATATGATGGTGCTGATAATCTTTCAAGAGTGAAATACCGTATGGGAGTTAGTCCAAACACCTTATTTACATAAGGTGCGAAGAGAAGAAATGTACTGAGTGTTGCAGTAAATAGTAGGCCCGTATTTAGAACCCAATTACTGAAATTATAAAAGATGATTTAGATTTGATAAAATTATTATAAATCATATAGTTGCTTGCAAACATAATGAATTTATTTGAATTTTCTATTTTGCCGTGGACTAGCCCACATTTTTTTTCTCACAAAATGAATCGATTCTAAACACTTTCATACAGGTAAATAAATCTAATCAAAATCAATTTAAAAACAATAGTAAAATTACTTAAAATATCTTTTATCTTCTCAAAAGTAAACTAAACTAAATTAATCACCTGACTGCATTCGTGGGAAGCTTAGGCTCAAACCGGAATGACATATGCATTTACGAATTACCTCATTCCCTGCTGCACGATTGAATTGTAACGGGTTTTCGATATTAGCAGGTCAGCCCACTGCACAACAACGATAGCGTAAAAAAAGGCTCCGTGACAGCAATGCTCCAAGTCCTTTCGTGCGCTGTAAGTCTACAACGAATGCTTCATTGAGGAAGAAAGCACACTGGCAAATCTGTTGGGAGAAAAAAGGAAGAAAGGTCTCACCCATTGCTGCCCATAACTGTCTTCCAGGTCGTCCACCATCGGATCATCCCACTCATCACGAATCCAAAGTAACCGATGAATGTGAAATCCGTTTTCTCCCATGATAATCAAATAGGTCAGAAAACCAGCAGCCGCTTGCATCACACCAATTTGTAAGTATGAAAAATTCATTAATCTGCAAGAAATTTGAAAATTTGCTAGCGGAAGTGTTTCAGGTCAATTTCATTTTCTATTGAGTGTACTTTTCGCTTGCAATCTCCAGCATTAACACCTGGCATTAACAAGCATATCAACTTTGGCGTTTCTTGGTGGCCGTTTCATAATATCCGTTTCCGCTTCTTCATAAGCAATTGATATAGCTGGCCACTGCAAATAAAACACATTTAGAAATTTAATGCTTTAAAAAAAAACTGATCTTAATTAATTACAGCAGACAATATCATTGGTACTTTTAGCATTTGAAAATTTTGCTTTGTGTAATCGTTTAGACGGCGATCTCTAACAACCGTAACGATAGGTTAGCGGGGAAAGTAAACGAAAAGCTAAATTAGTAAGTTAGAACGATAAAATTAGCATAAATAGCGGGCGGCTCACCAAATCAGTTCCTAAATCAATGCACAAAATGGCAATAACACTCATTGGAAGTGGTATACCAAAGAGAATGTACGATAGAAATGGCGTAATCTCCGGAATATTTGAAGTAAGCGTATAAGCTATCGATTTTTTCAAATTATCGAAAATAATTCGACCCTCCTCAACGCCCGTAACAATCGATGCGAAATTATCGTCCAGTAAGATCATATCAGCCGCTTCCTTAGAAACATCCGTGCCAGCAATTCCCATTGCTATACCTATAAAAAAATATTCAAAATTACTTTACCACTCATTCAAATTATCTTTAGCGGCGAATTTTGAAAATCAACCGATATCAGCTTTTCGAAGTGCTGGTGCGTCATTAACGCCATCACCCGTAACAGCTACAACATGTCCCGCAGCCTGGAATGCTTCAACAATTTGCAATTTCTGAATTGGTGATGTTCGAGCGAAAACAATCTGTAATTTTGGAAACACTCTTAAGCATGTCAAATCAAATTATTAATAAAAATTTGTACGTTAATTAAATTGAAGAGAGTAGCAGGTGAAGAAATGAATGAAATAAAAATTAATTAACAAATGACGCAAGTTAGCAAACGCAAAAAATCTATCACTAAAGTTACAATTCAAATTTCACGTACGCATGCATAATGTTTCACTATATAGTCCAAATCTTTATTGGATAGTTTTTTAAGCTGTTCACCGTGTACAATCATTGCTTGACTTCTGTAATTATTAACTTCTGTAAACCTTTAGAGCAAACCATAAGCTCAAAAATGAATGCAACAACAATTTTAAATTAATTTCAAAACTAAAATTTATCCTGCTTAATTTGCAGTAGAAGTTAATTCAGTGCTGCGTAAAAACGCACTTCTCATCGCTATCCATTACTTCGCGTTTCAACTTATCATCATCACTTGTTATTCTAGCAATCGTACTTCCGCCCTTGATAATGCCAACCTGTTGAGCAATTGCTTCTGCGGTCAACGGATGATCGCCAGTTACCATTACAATCTGAAATTGGTAAATAAACATAGAATTTCCGATAAGCTATAATTGAGTGAAATATTTATAAAAGAGTTAGTGTTGGAAAATTTTTAGTAATATAATAGTAAAAGAAGAATTATATTTGTAACGAAGTTAAAATTGAATCTAAAATTTAAGCTTGAAAAGTCGGGAAACGGAAAGGTGGATGAGAGAGAGGTCAGTGGAGAAGTCAGTCATAATGAAGTGTAAAGAAGAAAAGAAGATTTGAATTGCTCCAACTGTGGAATTTATTATTGAAATATGTACTTTGATTCCGGCTGACTGACAAAGGCCAACGGCATGTGGAACAGCCGGTCGTGGAGGATCGATCATTGAAATGAGTCCTAGAAATCGTAGGCCCTCCAATGGAAAATTTAATGGATCAGTGCAAAATGTGAAATCCTTCGGATACTTCGTTGAGTCAAGATCCAAATCACAGAATCCCAACACCCGTTCACCCAATCCACCAAGATATTCATAAGCCTGGTGTAGTTTGAAGTTTTTAATGTGTCATATTATTATTCACTTCCTTTCAAATAGGAATTCTTTGTAAATTTTAAAATTTATTAATTTCTGAAATTATTTTTACTTGATCCTGAGAAACTTTACATTTTGTAAAGTATGTAAATCTTCTTGCGTTAAAATTTTCTTATCGCCATCCTGAAGACGTGTTTTACACCGAGCAATAATTTGTTCAGGTGCGCCCTTCATGACAAGAATGAAGTGACCGTCAGATTCTTGTTTATGTATTGAAACCTAAAACAAATTGCATTTAACTGCACACTAGCAGTAATAGGACTTTGAAAACATTTCTAATAATTTAATGGAATTTAAAGACCTGTGAGTAAGCTTAGAAAATTCTAATGCCTGAAACTTGTTAGTTGAATTGAAGGGAATTTCGCAAATTTTAGGATAGAGTTTCCGATAGGCATTCACATCACCGCAAGTGTACTCGCAGTATTTTAAGATGGCAACTTCTGATGCATCGCCACTCGCTTCACGCCTCGACAATTTAACACTCCGATTATCGTCCTGAAGATGAAATTTGGAAGTGGAAGAAATTAATGAGGAACGGGGTTATTTAATTTCTTTAACTTGCATTTTTTACTCAGCAATTTCAAAATTTAAATAAAGTGTTTAAATAAAGAAATCAAAAAAATCTTAACAATGCTATCCTATCCATCAAAGAAGTAAAAGTTATGAGATCGTCCATTTTATCTTTAACAGATTTCTTCCTTACAAAAAAAGTGTAAAATTAGACTTCGAGTAAAATTAAACCTTAAATGTAGCATTGGAACATAATGTTGCGCATCGCAAAAGCGCACCAGAAGTTCCCACGAAACGATTGAAATTCAATTCCTCAGCATTATCGTTTCCGAATGAAACTTCGTGAAGATTTATCTCAGAAATATTATCATCAAACCTGAAATTAATGCGTGAGATTAATGAGGAGGAGTTTGATGAAACTGATTTTAGGAAATCCTTGTTTGCTGCTAATTGAAAAGTTAGTAGAATGAACCACGTATGCGTGACGGTCATTCGATTCTGCGTTAATGTGCCCGTCTTATCAGAGCAAATTGTAGATGTTGAACCAAGAGTTTCCACTCCTTCTAGTTTCTTCACCAGGCAGTTTTTCTTTCTCATTTTTACAGCTGTTAAAGTCAAACAGACCTGAAATTAGCACCTATGGAATTTGCATCATAAAGTTATATGCTTGCAGTTACTGGTTTTCTCGGACAGTGAAATCTAAGAAAATTCGATCACACAAGTTAATAAATATGACTTGCTATTTTGCCGATTAATTTCTCTTTCCTTCCGACATTTGAATTTTCAAATTTCAATAAGTAAAAAATTACCGTCATAGTGGCAATAATACCTTCAGGAACATTAGCCACAATGATACCAATAAGGAACACCAACGCTTCCACAAACGTATATCCGTAAATTATACTAACTAGAAGATGTAAAAGTTTATTCCATCATTCTTACTTTCTCCAGCCTCCATCAAGGAGCTCAAAAGATTTTTAGTAATGAAAAGTTAATTGTAGGTTAAGTTAGTTAAAGTTAATTAAAAGGCATGTTAGGTATTTTGGTGAATTTTAAACAAACAAATTTTCAGCTTACTTATAAAAAACAAAATACCAATAACTGCTGCAACGATACCAATGATAGTAATGAAATGATCAATTTCTCGAGCAATCGGTGTTTTTCCGGAATCAACACGTGACGTCAGGTAGGCAATTCGTCCCATTATCTAATAAGTTGAATGAAATTATTTCACGCCTCTTCGGATTTTCATTGGAATGCTTCCGACTTAAAATGTTTGTTTCAGTTGACTTTTGCATGAACTAATGATATGCCAGATTTCGGGTGACAAATTGCGCACTGCTCTCTCGTGGCGCTCTACGACTAGGAAAATTCCCGAAGGAAAGTGTACCCAAAACTATTGGAATAATCCTTAAAACTCATTTCACTTCCTAACCAAATCAAACTTTCTCAGAGAATTAGCAACAGTTTAAATTTGGAAGAGTTCTCCGTGACGATCAGTTGCAAACTGCACCGTTCTATCGCCCGTAAGTACCACAATCCCCTTGCATTTTCCTTCCACGGCTCCGGTTCCAAAGAGTATCAGATTGCTCGTTTCCAACGGATTCGCATGGGTACATTCAGGGCCACGGTTTTGCGGCTCACTTTCACCCGTTAATGTTGAGCAGTCCACCTGAAGATGCCCCTCGAATTAATTTAATTTTTTTAAAAAAAAAAGAAGCAGAAATGATAACTTGAAAGCGAGGTAGTAAAATGAACTTTAAGCGCGGAACTGGTAATAACACGAATATCTGCTGGAATACGATCGCCCGCCTTAACATGCACAATATCACCCGGTACAACTAAGGTAGCATCAATCACCTTCATCTCTCCATCTCTCACTACCTAAAATTGCTCTGCGTTAGTTTGAGCTAATCACACGTTGACGATATGATAACTGTAGGAGGTGGAAGCAGCTGATGACGTACTGTAGTCGTAGGAGGTGCTAGTCGTGCGAAACTTTCCATGATTTTCGAGCTCCTGTACTCCTGGTAGTAGGCAAACAGTCCGGTGACAACAACAACGACCACAAGGACGACACCCATGTAGAGCTGCAAACATCTTCAGCGTTTTGCGCTCTTTGAGGAGAGAGGACGGATAATTAATTACTTGCATTGTCTAGCTTAGCATCAGCGCTCTGGCTACTTTCGATGAGGTAACTTGTGAGCGATGCAAGCGATCCAAGCCAAAGCAGAAAGTTGAATCCAGCAAATAAGCACTTTAGCATTGCCAGAAGTTCCGAACGTTTCTTTGGTGGCGTCAACATGTTCAGACCATGCTGTTGCAACAGTTTAGTTGCTTCCTCTTCCGAGTGACCCTAAATTGCAGGTTAACGTGATCCTGACTTAGACTTAAAGTGACCGCTCTTTCACTCCCTTCCCCTCCAAAGTTATGAGGAATGAATGTGTTGGTAGCATAGCCAATAGCAATGACAGGCTACTGCTTTGTTAAACTGAACCCATGTGAATTTTTGGTCAATTCAGTTGTGAATTCTCTAGCTGTCCTTTGTGCTTAAATTTTTACCGCGATGTTTTACTTCAATTTGGGTTACGTGTACCTTTTCTGCAACTCTAGTCTGCGCTAATTCCAAGCATTCATTACCATCAATTATTAGTAATCACTGATAGCTATCAGTGACCAGTCTATTCCTTCAACTATTCATAGGTCCTTCTGGCCGAAAAATGGAAACTTAGCGCGTTCTACAGGATTTGTATTTAGAGTGGATAAGGAATTCACGTTTCAAATGGTCACGTAGTTTGTACCAAACAACAATTACATAAATGAAATTGCTAAATTGACGATCGTTACACCTGTCTCACCTGTGGAACGGCGTTCGGCATCGTTCGCCTTTCCTTGCATTAAGAGCAAATAATAACAATTTGGAAGAAGTACACAATATTATTTATTGCTTACCTTATCAATGTTTACTTTCAACTCCTTGCAAAGCTCCTCCAGTGGAATTTGATGCTCTCTCTGAAAGCAATTCCACTAAAAATTAAAAAGTAAAATTTTCAAAAATAAATTTGGAACGAATTCCACTTCATTCAGTGGCAATTCTACTGCAGTTATTTAACTGATATATCAGTTACCATTTCAACCTCTTTCTTCATCGATTGCAAGGACGCTTTTCCCCTCTCTTTACCCATTTTGCACTGTGAATGCAACCGGTAAGCAGCAATCTAACTTCAACAACTGCTTCATTTTTCGAAAATATGACATTATTTTTAAGAAAAGAAAAGAGCTAAAATTTGCATATCTGCCAAAGCAACTGACAAGAACTTCGTTACAAACCACAACATTGTGCCAGCTTTTAAGCGCATTTGTGAAAGTCATAAATTACGTCCTTTTGCGCTTCTAAAATAATCAAGAGATGTGAGTTCTATAGTTTCCGCAAAATTTTTGATGCAAATGGAAATTATAGCTTCAATTTACTCATTTCTCTTGAACTGTTGAGCCTGAAAATGATCTGATCGATAGTTTCCATTCGGTTCAAAGCGGCAAATTTTTCATTATTTAGATCACTGTGAAGATTTTTCGCACTCGAACGGTAGGTTCTTCGAGTGTTTGATGGACAAAGAATTGGGATTTTCATTCATCTCAAGGGAATAATAAATCACATGAATTTATACAATCAAATTATTTGTTTGTAACTTCAATTCTTCACGTATGCACCGCTAAATTTAAAGAGAAGCACATATAATGTTTTGTTTTCAAACCATTCCTCTTTTCTAATGCTATCTCTTGGCACAAGCTACCTTGAGTCATAATTTTACTATTGTTTTTAACGATAAAACTTTTTTGGAGTGAGACGACTAATTGTTAATTGTAATTTGAAATGTCCGTGATACGTTACTTATTGCTCTTTAATTGAGGAGTGGCGTAGGTTGGAATGTTGTTAACGCATAATTTAGAACTTGTATTTAAAACTAAATCCCACTTAGCAATGCTTTGATCGAAAGTGAGAAAGATCCGATAAACCGAGCTAAGTCATGAAGAATAAGTGCCTGCTACTGTTACATTTTTAAATTCTAATAAATTATATCTTCCGCTCAACCACTTCCTCAGCGCATCTAAATTTCTCGCTTTTTCAAGCGCTGCAAATTCGTACATTTTGCCTTTCCTACAAGATAATTACCTGTACGTAAGACAGTAAGTGTATACATTAATGCTTCTTTGATGTTATCAATTTTATTATTACTAAGTCTTTGCAACAAATTTGCTAAAAAACAAACAAAATAACAATTCCTTTTACGTCAATTAATGACACGCAACTGAAGCTAACGTAGAACTTTAGTTCATAATAAAATTTTATAGTAACAATTAATAGCAACAAATGCTTCAACTCAGATTATTTAGATATTGCATTCCACGTACGTTTCACACCACATTATCCAGCGGAAGGAAATTTTTGCTTTTTGTTGACAACATGAATTAGATCAATCTTTCGGAATGCTATCAATGCTTCCTATCGAATATTTCACTGATATCCTGAAAATCTTTAACGATAAATGTATTTTATATGTAAGCAGATGGAAAAATAAGATGAATTAAACGTATAAATTTAAGCGAAGTTTATTCACGTCCTCTTTTTAACCACCACGTATATTTCAAAAAGTGACTGTTACTGGAACTAATGCTGGAGATATTAATGTGATAGTTAAAAATAAACGAACTAACAGTTGAACAATTTTGCGCCAAAAAAAAATCTTAAAATAAATTACAAACCTCAACAGTATTCATGGAGCTATACTTTTCATTTTAAAAAATTAAAAGCTTAAATTAGCCTAAATCTACTTATTATAATAATCATATCCAATGCAACGGTAACTGTTATAACAACTACCAATCACTTATCGATGTAAAACAGATTCTAGCAAAGCCTAAAATATCATCATCGATTAAGCGTAGCGTGGGAAAATGAAAAGAATGAACCAATAAATGAAGGCAGCAACGTGAGCGGACAGGATATCAACAAGAAAGGGAATGTAAACGAAGCGCCACTCGTCACGTACTGATAAAAATATGTATGCTGTAGAAGTTAGGCCAATACTTCTTGCCAGATTTCCTGTTTGACCGATAGTAGCACATCCAATAAAAGTAATGATAGCCTGAAATTTTAATTGCATAATTTCGCACCGCTCCTTAGCTAATTGGAAATAGCCTTTTGTTGGTAAATGAAACAAACAAATTTATGAAATGAATAATTCAAGCATTAAATTAATCTTACCCGTGTAACAGATACAACTGCAGCACACAAAGCACCATTTCTACCGTGATTGATGATACCCGTGAATAGGTAAGCACAACAAATCAGTGTACTAAGTGTTAATTCCATAAAAAAATACTGCAAAAATCAAATTGGAATTTAATCAATTATTCATTTCATCATATATTATTCAACAGCTTTGAGTTTGGTTCTAACAACATCCTATCAAAAAACTTTCGATCCGCTTCAACTAAGACTTCAGCAAGTTGTGGCACTACCAATCCTGATATCTATTACATTTCAAAAAGTTTAATTCACCTGCTAGGGGTATATTTTACCTGCAAACGATTCCCGAAATACATCTCGGCATTAGACCATTTCATTGCTACATGTATTGCTAGTGCAAATGCATTGTCTTGCAAAATACATTGTGCGTAAACGGCGCCAAGGAACGATCCGAAAAATTGCATAAAAATCATGAAAAATCCAATTGCTAAACGACATTTGCCAACGACCATTACTGCCAATGTTTGTGCTGAAATTTCAAACTGAAAACATTTACGATTTGCATTTCATTTCAAATTACAAAATTGCTCCATTCTTTTCAATCAGCCATCAATCACTGTTAATTTGCTTCAAAAAAAGCAGCCGAAAAATTACCTGGATTAAAATGTGCACCACTGAACCGTCCCGTTGAGCACATCAACATGTACAGAGCCGCACCGTCTAATAGTGATACTGCTACTTGTGTATTAACTGTATGTAAATATGAAAAAATATCTAAAATAGCGGAAAGTTTAGCTGAGAGGATAAAACTTTTCAAACATACCTGATTGAAAGAGAGAGAAAAATTGACAGCTACGAAAATTAGATAGTTTTGCTGAATTAATTGAAAATTAAAACTATCACAACATTTTGAGTTTCGATAAAGCTAATCGATAGGACTTACTCAAAAAAGTGAATATAAATGAGCCAATAAACTCAGCAACAGCTGGTATGAAAAAATCTGTTGAACTCGGTATATATTCGTTTCTAAACAAAAAGAATAATTAATTACGATGTCTTCCAAAAGCTTGGTACATTTAAGAAAAAATTTTACCTCACTTTTGTTCAACGCTTAGTTGCTAGCATTTAAGAACATGCAGTATTAAAAATTTTTGAAAGCAAAATACCTTGCACTGTGCTCACTTGCTTTTTCTTCCTGAACCTCAAACAGCAATCGTTGAACAGTTGGTTGCATAGGTTGAATGTATTTAACTGAATTGAAGGACAAATTACGATCGCAACTACTTCAGAGGTCAGCGCAGAAAGGTAAGAAATCGGTGAAATGTTACGTGGTAGACAAAAGTTATCACCATGGAAACGCGAAGTATGCTGGACAGTTAATAATAATTGGTGCTAAGATCTTTCATCTCGATGAAGGTGACTTAACGTAGTCCATTAAATTCAAATCGTTTTGTTATTTCAACAGCAGCATGGTATGTGTATGCATCACCCGACTGAGAGAATCGTAATTCGTTTTTGGCCGTATTTGATCTTAATATTTGTAATGCAAGATCCCTAGATAAACATAAAATGACGAATCCTTTATTATCATAAGCATCTGTGTTGATAAAAAACACTGTGTTTACACCATCGTACAAAAAACCACTTTACAGTATCCTTTTGACAAAAAAGTAAATATTTTCCTCTTCCAAACTACAAAACAAATAATGCTGAATAATATGTGATTGTCGCGCAACGAACATTATCATAGAAATCTCATTCACGGTTACTTTACATGTTATGTTGATGACATGAGATATTTAACATGAATCATAAGTTTCTTAAAAGAAAAAAATATTTATATTGGTCTCACAAAAAAATTAAATAGTGACAGCAAAATATATTGAAAGATAAACGTAATTATTCAAAAAACGAAATAAAATATTGTAGAACCATAGATACTGCTTGGATCATATATGAAAAATATTTACAGAAAATCGCATCGAAAACAACCGAGTATGTAGTGGTTTTGGTTCAATAAGTCATGGAGTAACTCAGAAATCAAAACTGAAATGTGAAGTCTGAGTATGGCAAATGGATTCGAAAACATTATTTGTCTCACGATTTAATTTAAAATGGAAAGCTGGTACGTCGGAACGAATGTTCGTCCTGCAATTGCTTCAAGAATCACAAAACAACACAAACATGAAAACATTTCAGCAAAGACATTTTTTATCATTTTAAGAACAAAAGAAGTTGCTGATGTCCGTCATATAAAGCATACACTTATGAATTCGTTTCAAAAAACTCAGTAAGCATGCCTAGACAGTTATTATAAATTTACCTTACTGAATAGTTTTTCATCCATTCACTCTTGTTCACCGTTTCATTAATGATAGACTTAATAGAACTACACTCCATTGGCCGATAACTTTGCCATGCTTTGTCTTTCTTGGTATTACGACTAATGGCTTTGCCAGTGTCAAACTAAAAGTAGTAATATTTTAAAATTTTGCATTCAGATCAGTATTTTTCCAAAAGAATTAGCAATAATCATATCGAGAAAAAAAAATCAGAAGAAATTGTATTTCATAGTTCCTACTTAATTTTCGATTAAAAGTATTCCATCAAAGGTCTTATAAAAAAGATTTTCATCTCCATCATATCTTCATATTTACGTGCGCATAATAGTTACCATATTAAGTGAGTCTCTCTCAAACCAAGCGCTGACAGTAATCGGATGATATTCACTCGTATTAATTTCAGGCTGTCGTGGTGATGAATTGCAAAGCATACTTGCGGAAAAATCTTCGTCCATTGCAAGTTTTAACAATTCATTTGAATTAACTGATAAATTTGCAATAGACCCAACATTATTCCTAATTTTTGGAAAAAAATCGCTAAAGCTGCAATCTGAAACATTTTAATTTTCTGATGAAAAATAAGAAATGGACGTATTTTCCAATTTTGCATGTGAATTCACAGAAGGGAATATGACAGTCAAATGGAGTCATTAACGAAATGATTTGCTGACTATTAAGAAAATTTTTGCGCTGTTCAATATTCACGAACATGTTTTGCGAGAGAAAAATATGATAAGCTTGTCAAAATGATTTATGATAAAATTACCGCTAACCTGACATATTATTAGACAATGAGTTTGGTGACTGGCCATCAGAATTTGATAACACATGCTCACTGTTCACTGGGATGTCTTCAAATTCAAACAACTTTGTTGATGAACTGCCACTTGGCAGGAGAGCAGAACCTACCGAAAACGAGTCGAGTGGAGATAAATTCTCAAAAAAGCTACGCCAAAACTTCTGCAAAAAGCAATGAAACATTGAAATGAACAGAAGTACCAGCTATGAGTCTAATCAAAAAATAGTTGTCTGCTGTTTCACTCACGAAAAAATAATGTTTTGCCTCATTTGTATTGTTTTCTCCTTGTGATGATCCTAACTGCTCTTTTTCCTGGAAATTTGAACCCTTCGGATAGATGCCGTGACGTTGTAAAGAACAAGCTACAATGCCTGTTGCAGCCGTAGAATAACTCGTTGGATCGTCATTTCGAAGGCTTAACTGCGGCAAAGCTGACAATATTCGTTCGGCATAGTCCAGCAATAAAGGATCTGCAGGAAACAAACACAAATCTTTATCCCTGAAAAAAAGTTAAGATGATGTAATAAAAACACACGGTATTTAAGAATGAACAAAGCTGAATTATTAACAAAATAAAATTAAAAGACTGAAATTTTGGTCGATAAGGACCGAGAACTTCCTGTAAATGGGGCTGCTAACTCTATGTATTTGAAGAAAAAAACTGCAATAATTTAATTGAATCTTGCTTCATTCCACTTCCGTTGTTAATGTTTGTTGTCGTTGGAAATTTATGTGATAATAATGTGTTGTCTTCTTTCTCTTTATTGATGAGAATTCCAGTTTCATTAACAGATGATTCTAGATTTTCTGTCGTTCCAAAACTATAAAATGTCAAGATCGGTGAATAAGTGGAGGGGGGGGGGGAGCTAAAATTCATGAATGTAATGTGGGACAACAATATCGCGGTCAGAAGTTGTCAGAATTTGCATTTGCAGGTAAAAGATAAATGAATAAACAAATTTAATGTTTGCAAACCAGTCTTGCACTTATATTAACACTCACATTAGAACCTCCCAATTCATTTAAGTCCGACTAGTACACTAATAGTGAATAAACTTAGAATATTGGTCCGTAGTTCAAATTTTTCCATAAGAAAATCTCTCCAAATTTTGTCCTCATTTGCAACTTGAAACCACAAAATGAGAGAATGTGTTCACCTGAAATGAGAGGGAATACTGAAAATATTATTGCCTAATGAGGCTATGCGAGAAACAGCATTGCGGTTAATATTACTTTCAGCTCCCTGACATGCTCTATTCCACATTTGTCGCCTGTCATACGAATCCTCAGTCATTACTGCTCGCACATCTTCCTGAACCTAAAAGGGAATTAAAATCAACAAACTTCCAAAAAATATTATTTAAAATTTAGTTAAAAAACAAAATTTACATTAGAGAAAGAGAAAGACCTATAATCTGAAGCTAATAAGTAGGTGATGAAAAGCAATAGAAGTGAACCATGCGTCGTATAGAAGACGTTATCATATTTGGTTCAGCAATAATTTCTGATTGTTTTGCAAACATCCAAAGACCGGCTCGCTCCTTCAAACGTTTATGTGGTGAAATTGGCTGAGTTAATCGCTGTGGTACTGAAAATTCAGTAGAAATTAAACTTTTCCTCCAAAACTTCCTCTTCAATTATTTACCTTTACTCCTTCAAACTTAAAGATTAATCCAGACACTAAATTATATTTACTGTAATTTACTGTCATTGCAATTTCAAGATGTGGTCTAAAAAACCTCCGCTTTCAAAATTAAAGTGAAACCTCGTTTGGAAGCATTAGTAAATGCATTTCGACGCTCCTTAGCTCGTTTCATCACTGCGTTAACATGTTTTGCCATTCCATCGTGCCAGCTTTTCCGATTTTGACGTATAGATTTTGGAATCCGGTGATTTATGCCTGATGGCATGCTCTTAAAACATAATGGAAACCAAATAAAATTAAGAACTTGCCTTGTACCGAAGTTCGCAGTATTAGAATATTCATGGTGATCAACAATACCTTCTGAGAGCAATATCGTGTAGTCACTTAGTATTTGTTAAACAATTTGCTATAGCGTTGGAACCCCGCCCGATCACGGATAGGTTTCCCGAATAAATTTTTGTTAAACAGTAAACACTATTCTATCGTTCCCTAAGAAGCACCTATCATCGCGACTGGTCTGCTTTCATTGATTTAGTAAACTATATTGCCTTTGGCTTTACTGATAAGTGGCTAACAGCAATATGTTTCCTTCTCGCGTCTATTAACATCTTTTTTTAAAGTTTCCTTAAATATTTTAGACCTCTTAAACTTCGCATATAAGATTTTGTTAACAAAAGGACCTTATCATGGCATGTCCAATGTATTCCTTGAAGAAAAGTTAAGAACAACGCAACGCAACAGAAGATTGGATTTTGCTAGCTGTGACTTATATGGGATAACTTTTAAGCAAACATTTTGAACATACGCTTCAAGCTGCATGCCTCGCCAACATCAATTCATCATTTCTCCAAATATTTAATAAAATCAGACTAACAATGATGCATTGTTCCTTGCGAAACAGCATTGAACGTGAAATTTTAGTTTAAACCGTAACATCAGAGGAAAGAAGTGGTAATTTACAGTTCGATCCGAAACATTTGCCTACGTGCACATCTCAGATGATCAAGAGATTTCGCAATCATTGCGACTTCTGCATTTATTGTCTCAAATTAATTAGATCAAACTATCCGCAAATTACGCGCAAGTTATTCGCCCAATCTTTCCGCAGTCCTTTCAAGTCCACCGTTTTAAAGGAAATAATAGCTAAAAATCACCATCGAAGCACACCTTCTACATCGCTTTTTAAGACGCTCAAACAGTAACCCAGTTCGACCTATCAACCACAACCACTCCTCTCATTCCCGCTCTTCGGTGCTTTCAAATCACCTCAGCCATAAGTCCGATTTGCTGACAATTGGCAAATCAGGTATTCGGTGGCTCACTTGCAAAACTAGCAATGGCAATTTTGATTTTCATCACTATTATCAATTTTGAGGTCATTCATGTATTACCTGGATCGCTCATAATGTCCGTTGTCAACAAGTTAGTATTTGTGGTTGCTTAGAGGTTTGCTAACTAAGCATTACTTATTAATTTTTCGCTAATTTCAAGTTATTGTTGTATGAGTGCTACGTCGTTGCTCGGTGAATTCGCCTTTCTATATAAAAAGAATCAAATTTGACTGATCGAAATGGAGGAAGAGAAAGGAGAGCATTTGATGACAAGCTGCAAGTTCGATCCGTGTACTGCCGGTAGTAGCGAAAGTATATATCCATGCGAGTGTTATTGCATCAAGCTGAGGTTACGCTTTTCTTACTTTATTTTTATTTTTGCTAGTAGGTCAAAGTCTGTGAAACCATACAGAATTAATACGTGGGATAAGATAGGAAGTTTATATGCTTAAAAAAATAAAATGTACATATTTCAGTGGAAGTGAGACACCTCTAGAACCGAATGTGCACTGTGCATGCACAGGGGAAAACCGCCGTTACGGTATAAAATATCGATGCAAACGAAAAGCTTTGACATTTTTATCGAGTATTATTGATGGACAAGCAGTAGAACAATCATTCTGTTCTGTTAGTTACATATAATTTGGTTTGCATCAATGTACGCGGAGTACTTTTTCCATATCTTGAAATCGTAGTGTAATGTAATAAGTCCTCATTAGGGGATGGAATTCATTAAATTAACCATAATTATTCATTGCTACCATTGAAGTGTTCATTTGATACTTATGCAGATCAGTTTAGATCCACTCACAAATGGTTCACCAGCATCGGTTATGTCTAGTATGTTATGCTTTCTGCACAGAGGTAATTAATTATAATTGAGCGGAGTTGCTGGAATAGTGTAGTAGAACAACTTAGTCAGCGAATAAGATCCAGACTTATTGTTTGAGTCTTTTTCTGTAAAATTGTCCGGAAAAAGTGCTAGGTAATGTATGATTTATGAATTTGCATGCTTCGAGTTTTTCAACACATTTAACAAAGAGCTTTTCAATTATTTTAAAGCAATATTTTGTAGTACTGTCTAAAATGATGCATAAGGTTATTAAAAAGAAGCTTAGGGAATATTTATCATTTTTCAAACTGGTTATTGCATTAAAAGTGGATTGGCTTTTTTTCAGGGCGAATTGAAAGTCTGCAACGAACTGGGGGTACAACATTGGATGCACGCCGATTGTTATCATTCGTGGAAAGAAGCGTGCTGTCATTGCAATATTCTTTATTCTGCTTCATCTCATTTCACTTTATTTCCTTACAAAGTATCTTTTATCTTATAGTTACTATTTTAACGTTCCAATCACCGCGCAAAGCTTGTGGAATATATTTGTTTTAGGATCCTTTGTTCGAGAAACTTGAAGCTGCCTTTCCGAAGATGACTAGAGGATTGCAGTTGAATGTCTGTAAGTTATTTTACGGGTGAAGTTGTTGACTGATATACCGTAGTTGAATTCTATAAAACTCCTCAATTTTATCTGATTGTTTTCCTAAATCACACATTATCTTTTCTTGCTACTTTTTTCGTCTTGCATTAATCACTATTATTTTTGTCATATTTAGTAGCTCTTTGTGGAAAAGAAAACTATTCATGGTTAATATCAGAACTGGAAGCATTTCAATCCGTTTGTCCCAACAGTTTAGCTGCAGAACACCCATTCCACATAAAAAGCCAGTTGCTTTTGCGTGAACTTTGGGAGACTTTTCGAGCCGGTATTTTTAATTAATTTTTGTCAACAGTTAGATTTATTCATTTTTCTTTTTACGTCAATATGATGTTAATATCCGTTAACTTTCATTTATAGATAAATCGCCTTATGAACGACGCAAGTACTATTTAGATAGCATAAAGTTTGCAGTACAGTGTTGCGACCGCTTATCTGTATTAATTGTTCTTCAAGTAAATACTTTTTTTTTAGGAATGTACTATATAACTGCGAAAATTTTTTTGCTGTTTTAATTATTCAATAAACTCTTTTATCGATCTAATTTAATTTTAAATCTTTATTGCCATAATACTGTTGAAACTCAATAATTTATTCCTCTATTTTAGTTTTTGGACGTAGCTGTGGATGGCGAATGCCTTCTTTTTGCTGTGGAAGCTAACGATGCGTTCTCCGTAAGAGTACTTCTTCATCACGGTGCTCCAATTAGTTTTGAGGTAGCCTTTCTCAGTGAATGCAACTTTGTTCTTTACATTTTTCTTTTGAAAAAATTGAAAAAATTTCATTACAGACAAAGTCGCGAGAGAAAATTGATTCTTTAAGTGTGGCATTTAAACTTGGAAATTGTTCATCAGCAGAAGAAATTTTGAAATTCTTGAATTACCGCAGTAGTCGAATGGTTTGCTTTTGTTCCTTTTGTTTCTTTTGAATCACCTGATTAGGATGCGTTACTTTCTATGCTGAACTGAAGTTACATGTAATTTAGAGGAGAGTGTAGATTGATATTTCCGTCCAAATGAAAGAATTGATTCAAGTGCGGAATTTTATAGCAAGAATTTATGCGCAATCGTTTGCTGGAATTCATTAATCATCGTGATTATCGTGCAATAGATCTCCTTCTTGCTTACGGTGTGAACGTTTATGATCGCACTGAGAAAGCAAAAACAGTCTTTCACAAATTGACAGAGAATTACGATCAACAGCTTGCCATTGCGACAGCAACTAAGTTATTTGAAAAAACAGTAATCGTACCATCTTTTATTGATGCTGAAGATTACCGTCATCGTACCGCTCTACAGTTAGCATGCGCGAGATGTCATTGGAAGTTAGCCGAGTAAGTTGTCTACATTAATTTACATAATAATGCATAATCATCGTCAATTTGCCATTAAATCACGTAGTTTACAGACTCTGTAAGTTTGTAGTGTTAATTTTTATTTTTTAAAAATGTTATTTCTGTAAGAGTTTCTGGGAGATTCCTGTATACTTCCATTATTTTGTTGTTTGCTTCAGTATTAAATTTAGTTCGATGGAGTTTTGTCAAGTTAATCTCAATCGTTACATTGCTTTTATATAGCGATTTAGTGTGAGAGCAGATTTTTCGATACGAGTGCAGAATTTTAGTTAATAAAGCAGGATCCTCTTCATTACATAGGTGTGTTAAAGACGTAGGTGAAATAGAACAATACTCAGGTGCAGTTCAGAATTAGCTGAAGTCAACTTATAATTGAAAAAATATACATAATGTGTTTGCTAATGCTGTTATAAATCTTTATTTGGAATAACTAGTGGTATATCTTTAAACGTCTATGCGTTGAAGAATATAAAAAGCTAGAATACTTTTGGAATAACAACATTTCTGATCAACTTCATTTAACATTAAGAGCAGTTTTTTATAAAGGTGTTTATATAATCTCTTCCATAATAATAAGGGCTGTTAGCAATATGATTTGCGAATTCGATTTTCTTTTTACCTAATCTGCTCCTGTGTTGTTGATGCAAACACTAATCAGGAAGTATGTTTTGGAGATATGAGGAGATGGGACTGCATATTTATTTTAATGTTTAAATTGCCTAACATCCACTTGTTAATCAATCGCCATCAAAACTTAAGAATTTAAATACAACCAGTGTCTGCTTGTCATGTACGTATTGTGCCATTTAATATAAAGACAGTTATCGTATTAATGCCTTCAAGAAACTATTGCTGTAAGTTTAAAACTAGCGCCTTTCAGTAAATACATGCAGTCATTTTTACTTTTTTAGTGTTGTATCGTATGTGATTATTTAGACTTTTTGAGATTTGTTTTTCGGTAATTTTGTACGGAAGTCCTAACTAACATAATTTGAGTAGCTATTAGGATCTTATTAAATGTTCATACTTATTTATCTCTGAGGAACGAAAAATAGAGACAGATGCACATTAGGACTTTCAAAAAGCACATATTGCCATAAATTCAATTTGAATAGAATAATTTACTTCAGCATGCCGTGCATGTTGAAGCTTGTACTTTTGGAATGAGTATGCGCGTCTAAAACTTTGTTATCCCTTATTTCTTTTTCCATATTTGTTGATTGGACCCTGCCACAAATGGATACTATTTTGCAGTGAATTTTCCTTATTGTTTAATGCTTTCTGCTTGTTTTGATAGGATTTTTAGTTCAAGTCTAAAAAATTCTTAGAATTAAAAGCCTCCAGGTTAGCAGTGGATTTTTGTTTATTTCGTTAACTAACATCTCACTAGCTGCCATATATTTTTAATCCTTTCTATTATAGCAAACTTTCCACTCTCCTTATTTCTGTTCTTTTTTTTCTGTTTATCTGGTGTTTAATAAGCTTCCTTGCCCTTTTTTCCTAACTGAATAATTATTTTAATGAGACAAATGCAACTGTACAAGATGCAGTGGGTCAGTGAGTGAGCATTTATCTGGAATTCGGTCCTCAGATTTTTGTTTCATCTTATATACGACAATAAGGAATTGACAAAATTTCATTTGCATTATTGTTGCTTAAGGATAATTTAGAATTGCTATTCCAAGAAAATAATTATTCTTAAGTGATTTATTTTGATAATAAAAATCTATTTCAAAAATTTTCCATTTTTCTTCATTGACAGAAAATCAGCGACTCATCTAGTGTTCAGAAAGATGTGGGAACATCGTTGAAAAATTTTTATTAAAACTAATTTTTTTTTAAAAAAAAAGGAAAAATGAAAACAAAATAGGGATAATGGTTATCATTTGCTATTATTTTTCTTTTCTTTAAATGATAAAATTTCTCTAAATCTGAGTCTTTGTTTCTATGAGCTGTGTTGTTCAATGCTTACTGAGGGCAGATAAATGAGAAGTGCATATTTAAATCTAATTTATTTACTCTTTATACGCTCCGATAAATATGCTTTCGGGATATTTTATATTCAATTCCCAGTTTGTTTATTTAGTTTGGTTTTTTGTTTGGAAGTTCATTTATTTGCTTCTCTAGCTTACTTCCCTTCTTGTTTTTCAAGCTTTCCTATCCAATGCTTTTATTCAATGCTTTTATTGTTTTTCAAGCTTCCTTATCCAATGCTTTTTCCCTTGCACGCCAAATATACTGAGCGCTTCTGAAATTATCTGTTGTGCTACTAGTATGGAAATTTCTCCTTCTTTTTCTTCTCGTTTGTGCCATTTTAGCTCGTATAATTAACGATTTTAGAAAATATATTAATTATTACTGAAAATGTACTGGACATTTTTTTATCTTTTTCTACATCACAGTTTGCTAGTATTGCCTCTGAATTCCTGTTTCTCAAATTTTTTGCACTCATTTGTTTTATTTGTTTTCATCTTAGTATCCTCCTAATTTGTATGAATTTAGTATTCCATTATTTTATGTCTTCATAAATTTCTTCATAAAATTGTAGCGGACCACCTTCTTATCAGTTTTATTCTTTGAAGGGGTAACTGTAATATATTTCAAAAATGCTCACATTTTTTGCTGAAATTTCCAAATCTAATTTATTGAAAACTTCAGATTTTTCCTGCAGCGTGGTGCTACACCGAAAGGTTTGTGGACCGATATGAGATTGCCTGATTTTTTACGCTCGTATATTGATCGAATTGGGAAGGAGCTCAAATTGCGGAAATTTCTGTCAATCTCACGCAAATATATCACACAGTGAGAATTTCTTTTGTTGATTAATAAGCTGTTAGTCATTGAGTCAATTTAGATGAGTATTTATTAGTATAAGGGAAGTCCTAGCTTAAAGTGGCCATGTGGTCTTGCATCAGTCGTAATTTGATGTTAACTATTATTATTCCAGTGACATAACTATGGGTCGTGAACGTGTCGCAATACCTCTTGAGAATGGCACGGATGATGGAGCTACGTTGGATCCTAATTTTGAATATATAAATGCTATCGATGATCACGATTCATTTCAAACTCATATTGATTTTTCACTAGTTAATATTTTCCTTTCTTTTACACCTTCAGAATTATGGATTTATTTTGGTTAACTTATTTCTGAAACCACTGGCTCTCCGATTAGCCGATAAAAGCTCCAGCGATCTCTCATTACGAGTTTCTTCCAAGAAGTCCACTTACTGCTGTATCCGGCATACAAATCGTATCAGCAGATAAACTGCACTGAATAATCTAAGTAGTATATTTTTTAATGAAATATAAAAAAAAATATTACATTGTTTAGTGAATTTCCTATTGAAAAGGCTGCTAATTAGTTTTTGTAAGATTTTTTTACTTTTAGTTTTTAAAAATTTTGTACGTAACTTGAAAATTTTACAGTGCTTATACACGAGGCACTTTTTCAGCAACTAAGGGACTTATATGTTGTTATTTAAAAAATTAAATGTATCGTATGCACTTTGTCAATTTTTTTAAGGCATGTCGTTGCACAAACGATTGTAAAGTGGACTGTCCTTGTTTGACCCGTTGTACGTATGATGCAGATGGACAACTTACTGGTCAAGCAGTAGAATTAGCTGACAAGGCTGAGTTAGGTGTGCTACTGGAGTGCAGTTCATGCTGCTTTTGTTCAAATAAATGCAGGTCGAGAGTTGCACAGAAAGGTGTTCATTGCAGGCTTGAGGTACATTTTTCATGTGAATTGTTGAGGCGAGAGAACTCGAATTATTTCCAAAATGGTTTTTTAAACTATCTAAACTTGTAGGTTTATCGTACCAGAAAATACGGATGGGCTGTGAGAAGTTGCTCTTTAATATTGAAAGGTAAGCTTCATTAAAATATTAAAATATTCTGTCAAATTATTGCTTCACGAAATTGAGTTCTATTTGGTTTAAGGGAGTTTTGTATGTGAATATACTGGCGAACTTATCTCAGACACAGATGCAGATAGGCGAGAAGATGACACTTATTTATTCGAAATTGTAGTAAGTTTTTCAAAAGATTGATTCTCAAACGAGTCTAGTGTAGGGCATATCTGAGTCTTACTTCTTATTTAATATGCTTTGGAATCCATTATTTCTGCAAATCACATTACGAACATTTTAATGCTGACCCAATAATATTCCAATGTTATATGACCAGAAGATTTCAAGCCACTGGAAAAGTTTTAAAAAAACGAACAAAAATTGTCAGGGAGCAGTTCAAGCATGGATTTAGCATCTCGCAACAGATAATTAAAGGAATTTGAAATTAAGATGTTAAACTTTTTAGATTTCTCTCAAGACTGCAAAAATTTCCGGCACTTGTAAGGTGTCATTTTTAGGACGAGACGTCAGCCTACTGTATAGATGCAAAATTCAAGGGAAATGTTTCACGATTTATCAATCACAGTTGTGAGGCAAATTTGGTCACTCTTCGAGTTGTATGGGATGCAAATATACGTCATTTGCCGCACATATGCTTTTATGCCAAAAAAGATATCCAACAGGTATACCTTTCCATCGACAATCCTGTCCTTGAATTTTTGTTCATATATTTCTTGTAATATCTTGCTTTGATATGTTAAGGGCGAAGAATTAACTATTGACTATGGAAGCCAGTGGTGGGATGTTAAGTTGAGGAACTTTTCGTGTCAGTGTGGATCGAAATCATGCAGATACACTAATACAGTAAGAGAAGAAATATTACGAAATGGACTTGCTACTTCAGAGGAAGGCAAACGAATGGAAGAATCTACTGGTGGCAAGTTGTAAAACATTTACAACCACAATTTTTTCTGCACTTCCCATTCTTTTAATTGAAAACACCTTGATTTATTGCTGGGTTAAGTGGTGCTGATTATTCCATAAAAACCTTCCCATAGCCATTTCATCGTGCTACTTTCCCACTGTTGATAGCTCTATATTGTTAGTCCTTTAGAAGTAGTCCAGTATCCGCATTTTTTCGTGCTGCTAGTTGATCAGAAGCAGAAAGATTCAAGAAAAGGTTCATTTCATAATTCCAGAAGAAAATATTTTTCAGTGGTAACGAGTTAAGTCATTTAATAATAACTCGATCCTACAAACTCCTTGATCGGCAATAACGAGATTTATGTATCGAATAGCCTGGCAGTGGTAGTTCTAGTGGATTAAGTGGTACAGTATTCGACGAAGATATTCCATGCATTAAATATAAGAAGGTTATAACTTTCTTTCAACATCTTTGCTTTATTTTCCATTACAGTAGGGGTAGACCCTGCTTGCGTAAATTGTTTCCATTCATTGTAATATGTCCCTTCTTGAAATCCGCGGGCATTGCAACAGCCTTCACTTATGTTTGTTGAGTTGTGATCACATTTTCCTGGAGATACCATGGGATATGGTGTTTGTGCAGTTACGGTAATCCTTACGATTAAGGATGTTCTGTACAACTTCCCAGGGCTGACTTCCATGTTCCATTGGTACGAAATTGTAACGTAGGTTATGCGTTCTTTTTGTCAATAATTAGCAAGATCAAGCAGATCCGCATTTATCGACAGATTGCAAAGTCATTCCTGAATTATAGCTATCCTTAAGCGATTTTTTTTATTGTAGTTTGCTGATATTTTCTTTAATATGTGCCTTCTTTGAAGAAGACTAATGTTTTACATCTGTACCAACTCTGAATATATTCACCAGATAATATACAGTTTGAATCAAATGCCGGGAAGAGATTTGTTTGAAATATTTATTAGCTTGTTTAAATAAAAAACAAAGAACACAAAGCATACATAAATAACGCAGTTAAATATGCTAGCGTTTAATGGATGCAGAAAAATAAAACATCTGTAAACTGCTTTATGAGTGAGATCGCAAAATACAGAAACTACAGAAACCCGTAATCAGCCTGTTCACAAATGTATGATATTTCATTTTGCTTATCGATACAATCACTAGAACTTGTAACAAAGTAAAAACTTTGTATTTCTCGAAAACATACTGTCGTGCTTATAATGGTTCGTAAATAGAATTATGATATAGTATTGATATAGCTTTAAACATTCATTAAGATGTATTACAATTTATAGAACTATCCAAATACAGTTAAAAAGAAAAGTATATTTTAACTGTACTGTAATCATGGGTAGGGTATTGGCGTTCCGGAATTACGATATGTCGTTCGGGGATTCATCCAATTCTGGTTTTGTGAAAACTGACCTCTATAATTTATGCCCGCAGGATAGGAGTGCATTGAGCTATGTGGTGGTTGTAGCATTGGATACAGCGACGGATACACATCTTGACCTTGAATATGTTGCGGTATTTGTTTTGCACCATTTTTTGGTGTTGGAATACTAACGCACACACTTTTACCCTTGATAATAAAATCACGTATTTGACAAAATCGCTTGGTTACGTTTGGATCATTAACTGTTACAAATGCAAAACCACGATGAGGTTTTGGTATAAACACTCGCTCGACCTGAAAGTAAAAGAACTTGGAATCATACATGCCACCGCTTACTAAGAGGTAGTAGAGATAATAAAAGTTAAAAAAGTCAAAAAGATTGGTCTTAATTTAGGAATTGCATCAGAAAATTCATTGCGAATTTTCCTATGGAATTATCAAACAACAGTTTGTCGCCGCTCTTAACAATTAACTTTAAGAAAAACTCACTTTGGCAAGAGGAGAAAGCTTCTTTGCTTCCGAATCTAAAACATCGAATATGTCTTTTTCTGTTAATGTATTCCATACACGTCCAACGTATAATTTTGTGGAGATTGTCTCCCGTGCAGGAAGCATTGCAAAAGACGGCTGTTGAGGAATCCTGTTGGGAAAATGGTTTGGCAGTTTCACCTAGAATTCGAAAATTCATAAAAAGTGCAAAGATGAAAAAGTCGAAAAAAAACTTTTAAATTGCCACGGGATTAGAAGACATTAACTACTAACTTGTGTTACTCTCCCATCGATGAAAACTTCTTTATCGCGAAGTACTTTGTCTTGTGATTCAATATCGGCGAATTTCACAAATCCATAACCTTTTGGCATATTGGTTTTGAAATCTCGTTTGACCTACAAGCGCATAAAATAGCTGCAGCTTACACCACAAACGTGGTATTTGTTAAAGGAAAAAACTTAAATTTTATGAAAATTTTGCTCCACCGGCAGAAGAAGTTGAACGTAGAAGTTCTTATGAGAAGGAAAAGCGTCCCGCTCACAAACATTATATACATACTTTCAAACAGACAAAGAAACAACAATCGATCAGAGCAAACCTCAACATACTGAACTTCACCATACTGCTCGAAAAATTTTTTGAGCGCCTCCTCATCTGTTTTGAAAGAGAGATTGAGAACGATTAAATCTACCGGTACACGCAAACTTTCATTCAGACTACCATCTAAACCAGAGCGTTTTTCCCCTACTAGATCCCCCATATCTTCGTTTGATGGCCGTTTTCGATCACCCGACGCTAAAAACACAAATTCATTCAAACACTTCAGGCAAACAATTCTTTTCATATTCATGTGGCTTAATCTAGCAGACATGCAAAAGGATATAGGTTTATGACAGGATGAAAAAAGTGAGTAATATCGATAATTTAACCAAGCTGAAATAATATATAAGAAAACTGAAATAATGAATATCATATTTCTTGTTCGAATCTCATAAGGGTTTTTTTCGACTTTACAATCACACAGTATTAGCTTAGCTTCATCATGTTTTGTACTTTATATATTGTTTCAGCTAAAATGGTTGCGGCTTAAGTTATTTTTAATAAATACTTAACTATCGATACCCAGTGCAAGTATCGTTATAACGAGCGATACTTTAAGAAATGATTTCAACTAAAACATACGAGTTGCAAAGATCGCCACATAGCGTCGCGCCCCCCAACCACCTTTTGGTGGATAAATGCATCGCTTTTGTTCATCTACTCTATAAAAGCAGAAGAGTGCATAAAGCTCGATAAATGTCATATAGCTGTTAATTTTTTATCATGTATTCATTTAAACGAGCATGTGCGCTGACTAACACTATCAGTTTCAAATACATACGCTAAAGTCCGGTAAACTCCAGTGGAGAGATTTTTGAATTTTAATCCTATAGCCTCAGGAAACGCATGTGCAAGTGTAGCTATCGGTAAGTTACCATCGTCATCAACAGGAATTTCAAGCAAATTGGCACCGTCTTCGCTCGAACCTACGCTTATATATCCATCAAAATCGACGACTAAAAATAGTGTTTATTTAGGCCTATGAGTGATCCAAACTATCGACTTAATGTTGATTTAGCTAGAAATTCCATGAGATAAAGCCCTATTAAGAAATAAGACTCGCAGTGAAACTCTCACGAATCAAGAACTCTTATAAAATTAAGGAAATGCTATTAGTTAGTCATATTTGACACGGACCACAGAGAATTTCAGAATGCTTAGAGTCAGAATTCCTGAATTTAACAGAACTACAAGTAGAACCTTTTCTAGCAGAGTGTGCATCAGCAGAGAGATTCGCTGTGCCCACATTCAACTCGGTCTCCTCCTCTTTTAACTGTTCGTACATTGTACGTTGTTCTGAAGAAAAAAGAGTAGTGGTAGATTTAAAAGACTTTACCTATCATCAGAACCGATACACTTTTTCATACATATGGCAAAACAAATACTCATTGATTTTGACAGAATATTGGAATTGGCAAAACAAGAATTTGGTTTATCAAAGTTCGCAGTCGTCGATCATTACTTAACAGATTGCGCAATAGTATCTTCGAGAAGACGGACAAAAGGAACGCTAGCAATCGAAGGAAATGAGCAATAAATAATTCAAATGTACATAAAACCACAGACCTATATATAAATAGAAAATTCATAACAACTGAGAATGGCAGTCCTGAAAGGCAATATCAGAAACCTCCCCTGAGACATACCAGAATAAAACAAAATGAAGGAAGACGAGCGATGAACTCCACCCCACTCCACTACCGACGTAGAGCACTACTGAGTGATCGATCCTTCCAGTTCTATTGTTCGGCCTTGCATATTTCGAGCTGCCAATTGCGAGAGTAATCTGAGCTGTTGGTTTGGGTTGTTTGGTTGTTTTGCTTGGTGCCTTTGGGGCCGTTTGCATGAGGTATATGTATGCTGCCTGAGCTATTTTCAGATTAGAGATCGCTACAGGTCTACAGTAATGGTGGCTTGTACCTGTGCATTCCATTCATTTGCTAACTTTTCGAATATCTGAATTTCGAGTTTATTCCCGTTGTATAAGCTAGCCAATACATATCCACCAGCATTTAGCTATATATTCATGTAAGACGTTAACCGTGCAGTATGGTGACATGTACTACAGGTCATGGAGAACACAAGGCCAAGAAATCGTCTAAACTCGGTTAGCAACGATACGTCGGTAAACGAAGATATGCTGCATACAAAGCTTTCTCAAATGGTATGATTGAGAGTTTTTGAAATTAGGGATTGAAATCGTATGAATTGAAGCTCTGGTCATTTTCACAAATGATACTCACAAAAGGCGCTTCCCTTTTTAGCAGTCCCTTTCTCGTTAAAGGCATTAGAGACTTAAAGTTTTGAAATCAAAAAACTTATATTAGCACTGGTAATCATCGAGATCGGCATATTCACTGATGTGCGGTAGCTTGGCGAGAATTAAAAGAAGCAGTTTCATTCGTTTGCTTTACTAAGTTTGTTAAGATGAAGTGATAACATATGAAATCGAGAAGTCATTTTCTATCCTACTGAATAACTGCACAATTGCTTCACATTTCGGAATGAATAGTACGAATAAATCAACCAAAATTAACCTTAAAAATAAAGTATTGAACATTACTAAAGCTCATAATATGTTTATAGGTCTGGGAAGCAAGCAGTAAGCAAATGAAGGATACACTTAATTCTTATGGCCGTATCGATTTATTCCGACCATATTTCGACGTGGAACCGCGTCAAGTTCGAAATCGCTTGATACAATCCTTTATACCTCGAAGGCCTTCGCAGATGAATGTTTCTAGTGATATGTATGGGCCAACAATGATTATCCTTACTTTGGTTGCCTTACTTCTCTATTCTATGAAATCCTCAGGGTAAGCTTTTCCCAGTGAGCGAAAAATTTGAATCACATAGCAGTACAAATCCTTCTCGGTTAAATTTTTTGTGGTAAATATATTTGGTGGTGCAACTAGTTTTTTTATAGCATCGCTTTCCATGATGCTTGGTGTAAATCAAGAGTTGGGTAATTATACACGATTGAAAACTTCATATATTAGAAGTTAATTTTATAATCATTTTGAGATAGAATAATCTCAGGTATACAGTTCAAGATGGTACTTTGATCGGTACAGCAATGGTTACCTGTTTTGGTGCTTGGTTTTTTATGTCATTGGTAATATATGCATTGTGCTTGATATTTAATGTGGATATATCTTTCATTCATTTCTTCTCGTTATATGTAAGTTATCATTAAGTTCTTCGATTACTACGCTAGTTAAAGATGCATGTGCAGAGGTAACATTACTGACAAGGAACTGAGTAGAAAAAGGGAGACTTTAATTTTTTCAAAAAAATTTAGTTTTAAAATAATCTCATTTTCAGGGGTACTCATTATGCAGTCATTGTGTAGTACTTTTATTGACAATGATCTTTCATCCAGTGCACTCACATTTATTTTTTTATGTAACGATGATTATCTTTTGCATCCCATCCGTCCTACGAGTGGTATATTTTTGGAAATTCCAAAATTTATGAAGTTAAAAATTGCTTTTCTTTTTCAACGGATGCCTCATCGATAATATATACTTTAGAGTTTATACTTGTGTTCAAGGACTCACGACAAGTTTCATAAACTTTCTATTACTCTAGCGACTCATGTATTACACCTTAGCTATCTATGTTATTTGCACTATGGCTTTCACGTCGTTGTTGAAGGTAATCTTACATTGATGAATTTTATTTCCGCAGCTAGCTTTGCTACAACTGCTATGATTATATTCAAGAAAATTACAGAAATTGATGAAATCCTTGGCGATATGCAACAAAGTTCGGACATTTCTTTGCCGTTATCCGCAGGTTGAAATAATGTCGTCAGCTTTTCCATGTTATTTTTTGTTAATGCAACCTGTTTAATCTTACGATTCAGTAAGTTACATAAAACGGAAGCTACACCATATAAGTGGTTATTAATCTGTGCCCTTTTTGGGGTTTTTATTACATGATGAATGCTGTTGTTATAATTTACCACAATATCGCCACTCCCATTCTTTTTTGCCAGAAGCTTAACGAAGCATTTGAGTGATTATGATTTCCTCAACTACGGGTTCTTTTTGCATAAAAGTGGATAAACGGTTTAATTCCAGTTTGCAATTCATATACATAAGACAATTTCTTTTACTGCTTCCAGCGATAAAAATGTTCTACTTAGTTTAGACCATCTGTTAAGGTCAATCCAAACGAAAGGGAGCCTCCATAAAGCATAACTTTAAGGGATGCATGCTAGAGACTTGAAATGCAGAAAAGGTTTTAGAAACCGATAGTTGATTAAGCTATTTTCCTACCATAAATGAAATGATGTCGTTATTGGCCTTATACGTCCTATTTTCGATGCAAATCCGCAAATTTGAGTAACCGTGTAGATAGGAGAACAGCTTAGTCGAATCAACGTTTAAAACACAAAACATATATGAGAATGTATGAGGCTAACGATAAATGCTATTTGCAGGATTTAATTGCTTTTCACTTTTGTATCTTGACTTTGATGATTTTTATATATAGACTCGACTGATTTTAAACTGTAATGTACATAGATTTTCTTATGTTAAGAGTTTTTTAATTTCGCAAAGCACTCGATCTTCCATATTTAAAAATCATAAAAAATAAAATGTTTTTAATTTTTGCGCTTTTTGTCCATCAAGTATGAATACGTTACGATGGAAAACTGAATAAAAACAAAGAAATTCCTTTCAGAAAATCATTTAAGAGCTCCCAGAACAGATCAAACGTAACAAGAATATCGGTAACACTATGTATCATTAAATAAAGGTTTGCATGTATCATGTCTTGCATAACATACGTAAAAACAACAGATAAAGTATTTAACAACTTGAAAACTAGAACTTAAATTCAATATCTCTGATATCTGATATTAGAATTAAACGACAAAAACCAATAAAGCAAGCTAACAAAAACGAAATGCGTAATGCTTCAATATTTCAAATGTTCAAAAACCACGTGCTCGTCAACCATTACCCCAGCTCGAGCTGTTTTCTGAAACATTCGCAATTCGTGATTAAGTTGCAAAAAATCAGCGATGTATCAGCATGAGTAAATTCAACAATGAGGCATAGGTCTGGGCTACTACTTAAGCTTCCCTTAGCATGGTGTGGGTCCTCTCACAGTAGAATGAAGCAAATCGTGAAAAGACAAAGATATTTAAACAATTTCAATAAAAAGCATCAAAAACCTTGGCTTCCATTATTTCGTCATCCCAACATGTTGCTCCAATTTTTTTGATTGCAGTAACGAAAAGATTTTTTGCTTTGTCCGCGGCTTCATGCATCCTCTGAGTTACCAAATCTACTGACACCTTAAAATCGACTAAAGTTACATTAGCGAAACAAAATATAGCTTCGATACTTCAGAAATCGCTTTTTTAAGCTTAAATCTTTTCTAGTAAAAATTAAAATAGGAAAAAAGCGACCTTTTCGCCCTCTCTCCAACAATCATAATCTGTTATAATAGCAGTTGTTGCAAACGGAATACCCAATTCCTTCGCCAAGTAAACCTAACAAATAACAGTAAATCAATAATAACACATGAATTTAAATAGCAAAGAATGTAAATACTAGGATTATTTAACTTCCTTGAAACTTCTTAAAAAGTATTGAAGGAAACTAGGAAAAATTAGCTAAAAATTGCCTATAATTTCAGCTGATTAGAAGAAAAACTGCAGAATCACAGCATGGATTTCTTTAGAAGACACATAAACCCATATGATGTGGCAGATTGCACAATATGTTACTATAAAAGCTCACTTCCGGACAAACAGTCATGTTGATAATGTCAGCATTCCAGCCTCGGAACACTTCACTTTCAGCTCGAGAAGAATATCGCGGCCCCTCGATGCATATTGCCGTTCCAGTTTTGAAGTATTTGTATTTGAGTTCTTCTGCAGATGAGATTAAGACCTAGAAAACGAGCGTAGGGAAGAAAAGTAGGCAGAGATTTGTCAAATTTATTTGAAAAATTTTATATTCAAAACTTAATCACACCTGTCGTAGCTTTTCATTGTACGCTGGATGAATAGGAATATGGCATACACCTTTCGGATGACCGTCCTTACCATCATGGAATGTTACTTCCCGCTTGAATGTTCTGAAATCAAACAATTAGAAACATGATCAATTGATACCTGCATTAAAAACATGAAAAGAGAATATATCACCTGTCAATAAAGGAATCCAAAAACACAAATGAACCCGGTGTGAGTTCTTCTTTTAAACTTCCCGATGCCGCCGTAGACAAAATAACCTTTGCTCCTTAAATGATTTTGTTCAGTAACCGTTTGCAAATGTATGAACAATTTTAAATTAATTCAAACTATTGGATGAAGCAGAAAATTTCTCACTAATTATTTGGCTGACCAATGTAACAAAATTCTACCTTGTTGCATAAGAGCCCACAAATTTGCTCGATAGTTAATATTTGTTGGGGATGTATCATGTCCCCGGCCATGCCGTGACAGAAGAACACAAGTAGTGTCGCCTACTTTCCCTTCGATCAAAACATCTGATGGCGAGCCAAATGGTGTATTCACTTTGTACTCTTGTGTATTGCTAAATATTTTCGGGTCCTCAAGACCAGTTCCTCCGATGATTCCAACCTAAAGAATTTATTTGATTCTTTCTTAATTCTACAGTAAGTAAGAAAATCATCTCTGATATTCAAACCTGAAAAAACACATCTTGAGATACGTCTTACAGATACTTCTTGAGATATTTCCTGCGGTCCAAAACACAGAAATTTCATTATTACTCAAATTTCGTCCGAAATCACTCAATAAAAACAGTAAATTGGTAACCTTGAAGTTCATTGTTAATTATTGATGTCTCTGAAAAAGGATAGAACTAAAGTTATTTCAAATATATTCATATGAATAGATGGTGCGGGAAAAAAATTGGAAATGCGGAAATCGAACTTTTGTACACCTCGAAATACATAAAAATAAACTTAAAGAAATGTCACGATCTTTGTCGATTAATAATGGCCTACAAAGATGCAAAAACATCACCAGCAATTAACTAGATTTGGGAATTTAAGACACCACGCACCGAAGGCTGGACATTGACATATGATGTCATTTTCAAAAAACGTTGACGTACAAAATGACCAAAATATGCACACGAATGGTATTATTGAAAATAACTAACTTCCCGTCAGTATCATTTCGTGCAATTTCAGACAAAAAATTCACATTTATAGAAATTTTTATAGAAACTATATATATATATATATAAGCCAAACAAGAAGACGACAAATCTTAAATAACTGCAAAAAAAACGATAATAACCGTCTCTCATAAATGAACTAAAGTAACTTTGCCAATGAGAGAAGAGATAGTAACAAAATCGATTTGTTTTTATCGATTTTATTGATTTTGCTGTACCATTCATAAAAGCTTTTTTGTTTATTGTATTTTTGTAAATTCGGTGTGAATGGTTTTTTGTACAACAAATAAGATGTGAATGATGATGAGCAAATATCACTGCTTGCAGAGAGAAAAAAAAAGAGCCGAAAACACGACACTTATCACATACAGAAAGAGGGAGAGAAAGAGATAATGAAGTTATGCTTAGCCATAGAAAAAAAAAGCTCATCAAAACCGGAAGACCTCGTCAAAGTGACATATCCATTGCTTGTCTCACTTGCTTATTGCATACGTAGTAAGCTAAATGTGAATCTGTTTGTCAATCTTCTTCTGTAAGACTGCATATTGATGAGAGAGAGAGAGAGAATTAACATGCTTTTTATGAAAAATATATTCAACTCGTTTTGCATATATAATATTATTAGAAAAACAAGCTGAAGTTTTATAAATTTTTACTCTAAAAGATATCTGAACTTCTTAATGAGACTTGTTTAGAGGAGTAGAAGAATAACGTATGGTATTAGGAGTGAGCCTGAGAGTGATTTTTCATTTGGATCGGTCTTTTTATTGTCTTTTTTTTTTTGAAGAAGTAGAGGGAGGAGGAAGAGATGAGGGTTTTTAGGGTTCTTGTTTTTCAGTGAAAATTATTGACAGTTTATTGATCAGTGATGATCAATAATATTAATAAAATTATCGATCCTACTCTTTACAATCCTTCAAGGCAACCTTCTTATCTTTTATCTTTGCGTTGGCTGCAATCTTCCACGCAAGTACACACCTTTCTGTCTTCTAAACAAATAAATCGTTCATTTTTGAAAAATACACAGATTTGAAGAGAAAAAGGGAAAATATTTTATTGGCTTATAAAATGAGTGCTACTAATTAGAATTGAGAATTGAATTAATAGCATTTTCCTGTTAAGCGGTTGCTTTGGAAAGAAACGGTTAGCTGGCAGGGTAGTTCCATTCAATTTGGTTATGAATTTCTTCCGTAGACAACAACATAAATTGGTTTGTTCCCTCACTTTTTCTTTTCAGTCTTTTCGATCATTCCATTTCAAGTTATTACCTCTTACTTCTTTTCCCTCTCCTTTCGCATGAATGAGTGTGAATGTACTTTTTTCTTCTAATTATTTCGACATTAATTACAAGGTGGATTAATTAATGGATGTTAATTAAGATGACATGTATCTAATGAGGAAACGTGTAAACGTGTAATCAATGATCACTTTCATTTCACATATTTCATTGGCTTCCGATGTATGCTTCAGAACAATGAATCATTTTTAATAGGATCATTTAGTAGTGGTAGCCGTCCAGTGTATCATATCATAATTCGTTGTGCAGGAAACAGGAAACATACTTCCGGCGCACACATCCGGCGTAGAAGGGGCAGATGTTCCTCGCGTGCTGTCCTCGTCGTTATGCGAGGAAGAAATTTGCCGTGAGGCGAAGGCTTTTTGTCGGTTCAATTCATTTAGACTTCAAGAATTGAGCTGAAGCAATATCTATCGATCGTTTTCCCGCTTCAATCAAATTTTCCCATGCGTTAAACGCAAAAGCTTGTGGCACTTTGCTCATCCATTACGGATGAGTAGGAAGTAGCACTGTTAGAGTAGTCCTTAGTAACATATCGATACTTCCTCCGTTTCGCCTTTATTTTAAGCTTAGATATTTGTTAAATAAATAAATGTTGTGATTCTTCTCGTTCGTTTTTTTTGCATCTTACCTTGATGACAATGCTCTCTCATCCTAAGGTATCAGTCATCTTGTTCAGACAGATATTTTCTTTTTCAATTCCATTTTCATCTGGAAAAATGAGTGCTTCACGAGAAAAGGAAAGAAAAACGAAAAAATGTACTATTACTTTAATAAATTTAAAAACAAAATAGTGTCGTTAAAGGTTTCGTTTTCATTTGCTATGATTTAAATGTGTGCGAAATAAGAAATATGTATTACTTTTCATTATATAACAGTAATATAAAACCATTCAGTATCTCATTTTCCTTTTGTTTCCAATGTTTCAAAAATTTTTCCTAAATTTTGTGCAATCAACTTTTGTACTTTTCATTTCGAATTTTAAGCTCATCGCTGCAAATTTGAATCTCAATTTGTCTTTTGCTTTTTTTTCCAATCTTTGCTTTATTGGCAATTATGCAGTTGAATAATTTCTTCATGACAAAGTTTTATTGAGCCTTTTAGGCCTATTTCAAGTGTTTCAAGTATCTAATCTCTTCCTAAACATAGTTGATGTCTGGCCTTCCTAACTATTGATGTTGGTGAGGCTAGCGCAGAAGTTTCTTCATGAAAACTTTCAATAATTTCAATCATTTTAATCTGTAGTTTACTCATCCTCTATCAATATAATGACTTATCTGATTTAAAAGCTAACTTTATCTTCTTTCTCTCTCTCTCTCTCTCTCTCTCTCCCTCTCTCAATCTTTTCAGTGGTACTTTCTTAAAAAGTGGCTTCAAATGCCCACTCTCACCTCCCAGGATAGGAAGTCAGAAATGTTTTTGCCACTATTTAAGAAAGTGGATAGCGTCATCGGTTTGGTTCGTAGATAACTTGCTAACTTCATGTTTCTTTACATCAATCTATGATGCGTTATGCTATGCTCCTGTTTACTTGCCGCTTTCTGTTACAATTTAGTCTTTTTTTTTTCATTTTACTCGGTTTCTCATTCATCAGAGAAGCAGCGTCTTGATGTTAGCTAACCGAATACGAACTCATTTCTGTCCTGTGAGGTGTGAGTTAATTTTACTACGAAGTGCTCTTCGTGCGATGTATGGCAAGCACTTCGACCGTGAAAACTCATTGCTAGAGACTGTTTTATTGAGCAGTTATTGAAAATGAAAGAAAGTTAAATAAAAAGGACGGTGTGTGGTTGGGCGAGCTAATGCTAAATACTTTCGGGGAGAGGAATGGTTGGTTGGATGGTGCAGCTAGATAGTGACCTTTATCCGTGAATCACTGGAAACAGAGAGGGAGAGTGATTCGGACAATTGTGTGCTTGCAAATCAATAAATAGCAAACGAAAAACTGGTTCAGAAATAAATTCCCAGGCTAACGAGTTGAGAGAGGATAATAACTTTTCATTGTTAGTCATTTTACGTATAAAAGTGTCTATTTATAACCATTTGAGAGTGAGTATGTGTATGATTTATCAATGCATTCATTCATTGCCTATCCATCGTATCATCGATTCAGTCTTTCATCTTTCGGAGAAGCATTTGCAGAGATAGTGGAAAGAGTTTGTCTTTAGTCTGATACTCATACACTGGTGAATGAAACAGCAGAGAGAGATTTTACTAAATTAAAAGTTGAATGGTAACCGGTGATGAATGGTTAGTCTGTTATTCGATCATCTCCTTTGCTGTTTATGTTGTTGCCACGTCTAGCAATATGTTGAAACAGATATGAACGTAGCAGTTCTTTTCAAATCCGGATCTCGTGCATGTACGTGATTTGTCGGTGGAGAGTGTTGTTATTCACTTCACTTCTTTCTCACGTATATTGCGGTTGTTATCGTTGGCTCATACAATTTAGTTAGCTTGAAATGCAGGACTTCCCAGTTTATCAGAGCATAACTACAGCGATGCAGTGGTACTCTGAGTTTTCATTACGGCCTTATTAAAACAGAATTTTTTATTGCGAATATGTTAGTCCGTCTGGTTGGCGCACTGGCATATGTCGTTTCATTTCTTAGATGAATTCGGGTCGGGCTACTGTTGCACAAGAAGTGACCGAAGATAGCCAGCTGGATGAAGACCAAATACAGGCTGGAAAAGAACTCAAGGAACAAACTGATGATGCATATGCCACTCCTGCTACGGAACATTTCCCTATTCGAACTGAAAGCCTATTAGTGACAGCAACACCTGTCGGTGGTTCACATGGTACTACTTCGTCTACTAAGACTCTTTCAACAAAAGTCGAAGATGTTACACTCACTAATAACTCACGAAAAAGTCCGTTAGTGCCGCCACGGCATAGAAAACGTCGCGTCGCGGAGCTGAAATGCTGTGAAGTTAGATGGTTCCATCGAAAAAGTGAAACGGAAACAAAATGGACTCCTTTTAAAGGTTTATTTTATTTACGTTATAAATAGGGTACTGCCAGTCTTCCAATTTTTTAGAATACGAAGGCACCATACTTTGTGCGCAAGAGTAAAATGAATTCAAAAAGGGAGATGTGAACATTGGTAAACACAATCCTGCTAGCTTTGTTGAGCCTCATTTCAAACTTTCTTACATGCCTTTATGATTATTAGATAGATAGGGCGTTTTGAGAAATAATAACCTTAAGAAGGCGAAACAAGCTTCACTTATATTAGTGCATTTTCATCTCCTTAATAAGTGATATGCTCTAACTGCAAATATTTCTTCTAGGGGCGGATTCGTTGCTGTTAGAAGTGCATTGGCGGAAGCAAATGGAGATCGATTTGGACCAGGCTACTGAATCATACATGCAAACTGTAAAAATACCGACATCGGTAGTGGTATTAGACGGATTATATAGGGCCTCCGAGGATCTCACTACGCTAAATTCTATTTATTGGAAAGGTTTCTCATTTTCTTCTTTTAAATCGTTTCCTCAAATTTTACTTTTTAGATTTCATATATTTAACAATGCATCCGCCCGACATTTCTTATTTTTAATATGATATTCCTTTAGTAAGTACAATTTTTAGATGACACAATCGAAATTCGTCGGGGCACGTGGTTTCTGACGGAAAACTTGCAACCAATTGATCCTAGCATGGCTGATCCCATTGACTTGCATCATTTACATATTTTTCGTTCTCAAACGATTCCTGACGCCCCAGTTTTCTCAGAAAAGGAGTCGAGCAAAAAACCAAGTTTGTTTTTAAACTATTGTTGAAAATCCGTCTTGCTTTTTCATCTATCAGATTTTGAAAGAAATCTTATAATGTGTCAATATAGTGCCTTAACCCTTGAGTTCGGTTACTTTAATCTCAGTTTTCAGTTCTTGCCGAACTCAAACTACAGGATCAATATGAAGTACGGTGGAATTCGGTTATCGATATTACATTGTATAATAATTCCAAAACAAGCCGATTATTGCGTTACATAACTTGGGGTAAAGGAGCTGCTCTAAAGCGTGGATATGACGAAGCGGAATGGGACGATGGTAAACGAGTCATCAAACATTTGATTTTGGTTGTTCATGGTATTGGCCAGAAAGGATATGAAAATCTAATTGCAAAAAATACTGACCAGTAAGTATTACTCTATCTTCGACTTTGGCCATTGCCTGATGCGTCGAACGCATCCACATGGCTGTTTTAATATTGGAAATGATTAGATTTGCAGTGAATATAACGCTACGCCGTTGCGAAAATTGCCAATTATTTAAATTCGATCGCTTCATTAAATTAGATTTTGATTTAGCAAGATAATTTCTGTTATAGGGTTCGTGAAGCTATATACACTTGCATGGATAAGCATTATCCGGATGAGCAAAGTCGTCCAATGGTTTTACCAGTGGAATGGCGAGCAGGTTTAATTTTGGATGATGGTATTACCGATTATGTTACTTTACCAAAAATGTCCTCAATGCGCAATGCTTTAAATTCTACGGCAATGGATATTATGTATTATCAGTCTCCGCTGTATCGAAATGAAGTCATTTTTTTTCAGTTGTTCTTTATTTAAATTATTGCAGTTGCAACATAATTTTTTGTTTGTGCTTTGTCCATCGCTGTGGTTACTCAGTTGAATTGTTTTATTACTGCTAGCATGCGTCAAGAATTTTTTCTATAGTCTTGTTAGTCAATCAAATTTAAAGTTATTATTCTCTGTCTTTGTTCTCTGTTTAGGTATATATCAGAATTAACTCTCTTTGGATTTTCAGATTATGGAAGGTTTGATACGATCGCTAAATAACGTGTATAGTTTGTTTATGGAAAATCATCCTGATTTTGATGGACCTGTTTCACTTTATGCACACTCACTTGGTTCCGTTTTGTGCTACGATTTGCTGACTTGTTGGTCTCCTCTTGTTTTATACGATAAATATGTGGCTGAAATAATAGTGAGTATTTCGCAGCTATAGCTAAATATTTTTTGAATATCTGTTGGAAGGTTATTGAGTCCCAGGTGAAATAAGCTGAATAGATTAAACAAAGATTTTCCTTAAATATAGTGGTTTGAATATGGTTACAGAAAACTAGTTTGAATATAAATCACATTGTTCACTTCAGGAGCAACAATTAGTAAGGAAGGCCGAACATACTGAAATACTCAACGGCTTCCAAGAAGCACGGTTAAAGTAATTATATATGTCTTTGCTTTGCACAGTTTTCTTTCTAAATATCCATTGAAAAGGAATCGGATCTAGTTACTGTAAGAAATAGTTGGTAATAAAAATTGTATATTTTAACTATGGTTAATTTAGATCTTTTTTAAATCAGTTTTGATATTTTTATTTAGCTTAAATTTGCCAATCTCCTCCACAATGTTTTTAAATCAGAAAAATTTTTATGCTGAATGTATTATAAATCTAGGTTGTTTTCAGGCTGTTGGAACTTTATGGTGGATTTCAGTTGGCTTTTCTAACGCAGAAACAAAAACTGAAATTTGAGGTCATTTCATGGATAAAATATTTTTATATGCAGTGGTAAATTTTCTTCCTTACATCATTTATTTCAGGTTAGATACATGTTTTGCGTCGGCTCTCCTCTTGCTGTTTTTTTGATTATGAGAGGTTCAACAACATTTGTTCCTGAAACAGACAGTCTCAAGAGAATATACAACATTTTCCACCCGTATGATCCAGTGGTATATTTTTAAAATCTGTACGATCGTATCCTAGTTAAATGATTTGAAATGACAATAACGTAGTTGAAAATTCTTCAGTTCTACTCCGCTATATTTCTAGGCATATCGATTGGAACCGCTAGTGCATAAACAGTATCGTTTAATTCGGCCTATTAAATTGTTCAGTTCGGTTGATGTGCGGTCAATGCAAGATTATACTCTTCTCCCGCCTGAGGTACGTTCTTTATTCAATAATAGCATGAGGTGTGTAGAATGTTTCTATTAGACATACTTTTCATTTGATGAGATATATCAATCCTAATCTGTCTATGACAGTAACTCCATCTTGCTGACATGATAAAGGCGTCTTGCTGAATAAAGGTGGAATTTCTTGCTTCCACGTCCATGCAGCACAATTTATTTCTCCTGCTCTAGATAGATGAAGTAAAGTAATGAAGCTTAACCCACTACTACGTCTGATATATATCACGATTTTAATTATTGTTTGTTTCATTATTTCGAAGTTCAAATCTCCGTTCTAGGTCTACAAGGCTTACATCAAAAAAATAAAAATAAAGGAAAAAGTTGAAAAAGAAAAGGACGCTCAGATGGCAATGGTTGACGATAAAGACCACGAAGAAATGGAAGAGGAGGATGAGTGTGAAAGCGATGATTCATCGGCTTTACGGCCTAGCAGTCCAGGTATGATCGTTTACGACTCAGTTCTAAATCTTCACAATGAAAATTGGATATGTTTAAATTGTTCATCACATTTCGTTGGTAATTCAACAAATTCTATGGTTGTGAGAAATCATTCAATTGCGGTTTTTTTTAATTTTTTTCCCTTTTTTAGGTTCGTCACCACGAAGTTTAACACCACCACCATCAGAAAGTGGTGATAATAAGAAGAGTTGGTGGAAATTTGGAAGTGGCCGAAAAGAGAAAGAAACTAACGAAGGGTTTTTTGAGGAAGTTAAATTAAACGAAGCGGAGAAATTGATAGAAGAAATTCCTCTAGAAGAAAGTTAGTTTAATATTTTGAAAAAATCATTGTTATCAGATCGTTCATACTGAAATTGGATCGGCGGTAAGAAATATAGGCAGACAGAGAAAAATCAGCCTTTTTGAGGAGATGGAGTTTCTTGCATTAATCATTTACCACTGGCAGCTCTTTTAGCATCAGAGATATGCGAAGTTTTGCAATATTCCCGATATATTGGAATATATGTTTTTATGAAATGAGTTCAACGGTGTACATTAAGGCATTATTTTATACGTTTCTTGATGTAATTGTGTTTTTCTAAAATGATTCGAACTTACTTTAAAGGATTGCCGTATCGTATGGATTATCAAGTACAACCGCAAATTACCGATCGGAGTTATTGGTCTGTGTTGAAAAGCCATTTTGCTTACTGGACTAATCCAGATATTGCTGCTTTTCTCGTGAACTGCTTATATCGCGATGACAAAGAGCAAGACGAGAAGTGTTAAACAGTTCGTGTGAAGACATGATCGTCCATTACCTGAAGTGTGTCGGAATAACGAATTTCTTTTCGTTCTTAAGTTCTTGTAAAATTTTCTTATGTAAATTAAAACATTAGGCAAGTGTTCACATATAGGAGTGTTTTTTTAAGATTTCGTTTAGTTTTTCTGAAATTAGAAATGACTCCAAGACTGGCTATTGTTTGTTTCATGTCTGAAAGACTTTGTTACCATTATTTTCTCACTACGGTAATATTTTTGTTGATTTCACAAAAATTAGTTAGTTACAAAAATGAACATGGAAACCTAAAATCCAATTATCATCATTGCGCTGCATTAACTGAAGTAATTAAGCAAAAAGTTTTACCTTTTCTGACCGTAATATATATATTTCTTTATTATTCCTGTTATTTTTACTTCCGGGTTCTCTTCGTAATTTGTAAATATAAGTAGAATGGAGTTTATCACCATATCATTCAACACGTTTTGAATCTCAGAACATTGTATTTATTATTTTCCATTAAATATCACATGTATACATGTGACTCTTCATGTCACCACTGCTTTAGAATATAAGTGTAATAAGATTTTGTTTGTGTGAATATCATTCTTTCCGTAATGTATAAAGTTTTTGAATCTTTTGCGAGCATTACAGCATTATTGTATAAATTCAAAAACATATCATCCGCAAAAGCAAATTAGGCAGGTTTAATGTCTTCTGATAAAACTTTGGAAAAGTTGATTCCATTGAAAAGGCTTAAATCTTCTAGTGTCAGCGAAAATATCATCCTTCAGTCTTTATAAAGAAGTGAATGTAAGAATTTCATGCGCAATGTAAAATTCTTCAGTCATGAAAAAGGAATACATAAAAAATCGGAGTATGCCTGGTAGCTGTGAAAGCATTTTTAATCACGAAATTGATAATGGATTTATTCAACGCACTCAAACTCTCCACCTTTATCTTCAGTTTGAAAAGCTTATTGAAGAACAAAGAAGCAAGATTTAAAATAACTTTAAATTCTATCTGGAAGTGGCAGAAGTATTCGATAGAAAGTACACTTCGCATAACGAGTGACCTCATGAGAAATGAGTTTTTCTTAATTCTTTCAGCCATCCATTGGAAAATGTTAATTCCTTTTAATTTTATTGTTAATTGGAAAATTGCTATCAAAAATTAAAATAATATTGAAATAAACTTTAGTTTTACATCGACGGCTTAGTGACGACTGCAAAAACACCTAGCATATTATCGATTACGAAAAAGATACCGTCTGGATAACATAACTAACCATCAATGAGTATTTCAAATCATTTTCCTTCTGCTCATATTTATTAAAAAAGTTATAATAAATTGAAAGGGACAATTGCAACTTCAAATGCAATGGGAAACTTCTTCATGCCTCCTCCAGTCATTTCATACAGTTTCCTCACTGAAGCAAGTGACTCTACTCCTTCTCATTGATAAGAATCAGTTGGTAGATGCGAGCGAAGTGGCTTCTGCTGAAAAGAGTGCAAGGAGGACTGAGAAGGCTTGAACGTTGAGAAAAACGTGACAGCGACAACGTCATTCACCACACTTTGTTCCTCATGGATCGTCGGGCTACTCGTTCTTGCTGCTGACCAGGCCCTTAAGGCTACTCGTTCTTGCCGCTGACCGATTATAGCGCTTCGCTGATGATAATACCATTGAGATGTGAGTGAGGCCGCCTTCTCCTATCATTCCTGTTCGCTTTTGAGTAGAACGCGCTTAGAGGGGCGGAGCAGTGTTGCGAAATGAGAGCACGCATAAGCGTTCCTGTCCACTATTGTGAGGGGCGTGGGAGAGGTGATGGATGATAGGTGTGCTGGGAGGGAGGAGATGAAGAGCGGTCGTTTCAAATTCTCGATAAGTACCGCGAAAAAGAAATGACATGACAGAATGCCATCGTAAGCGCAACGGTCTTCCTCCACCTTTATGTTTTCAATTTTCGCGAGCATCAATGTTGCAGTTGGTTTTTTAGATCTTTGTATTTGACGTTTATGGCAAGCATTCTCGCACTATGAACACGCACTACGCCATTTCAGATTTCTACTTCAGGGCGTTGATAAGTTAGTTTTATAATAGATTTTTTTTTATGTACCTGTGGATTTGATTTCGGAATAAATTGATACGATGTGTGAGACGGTTTAGAGAGAATTCTAAAATTTAAATTTCGAATAGATAGTTGCGGAATGCTGAACTGGAGTGTAGTAGTTTTATTTTTGTAAATGCTCTTTTTTCAGAGGGTATATCTTATGAAATAAACAGTCAAGGAGAAACAATGAAACTACCAGCCACTAGCACACGACTTCAAATGTGCAATTTACCACCGTTGGAACTACCCGCTGCCGTTGACAATTTCGTTTATGTTCGAATTACCTACATTCAAGGTGATAGAAATTAATTTTTCATTTTGAAAATACAATAGTACAAGTGAATGGAGTAATTTTAAGTTGATGGAGACAATGGGTTATTTTGGTTCAAGCAATGGATCTTGAATTCACAGAATTACTGGCAAAATTATTGAAGTTTTACTGAAGTACTGAAGTGTCGGTAGATTGGTAGTTTTACTGATTAAAATTGCATTATCTCTCACTACTTATTGTTTTTTTACTTAAAGGTATGAAGAAATTCTTCGGGACACTAGAACGGAATCGTATCTTATTGGATGATTTGCAGAAAATGCTGAACGATATGAAGTCAGAAAGTTGTAAATCTCTTTTCGATCCAGCAATTGGTGAGATTGTTCTCGTGAGGTGAATTTCTATAGATTACCATGAGATTGTTTTTAAATTTACATAGATTGCTATGGCATTGTTTTTGAATTTCACGCTTACAAGTTTACGTTTTTAATGGCAACACTGAATGTCATAACCAAATAGGTGTGGAAGAAGGTGGTGGCATAAAAAAAATTATAAGTTTCACAGCTTTTCAGGAAAATTTCGTGGGAAAGAACCAGAACTTATAGTTTTTGTTCAGTATGAAACCTGATGTTTTACTGATATCATATTATATTTAGGATTGGCGAAAGATTTGTTCGTGGATGTGTTGTGTGTAAAACGCACTTCATGACATGTACGGTAAGCTATAGATCATTATTTAGCTTGCACTTGTTTACCAAATATTTCGTGTCACAAATCAGTGTATTATTGTCTTCTTATTGAAGATTTTTAAGACTTACTTGATTGATTCGGGTTTAACAATAGAAACGGAATTAAACCAGCTGTACGTGATTGGCAAAGAACTTCTCGAAATACCTCCGCAAGCTTTCCTGATGCTGTTAGATATTGATATTGAAGAACCATTGATATCAAAAGACGAGCTTAAAATTGTGATTAACGATACTGTTGTAGCTTTCCGCCTAAGTAAATTTTTTTTCAGCTTTTTTTTAAAATTAATCTTCAGATTTTCTTCCTTTTAGCTTCTTTATACTTATTCTCACGTAATAAAAATTTAAGAGATCTCAAAAGAAAATGTAATCGATCTTACTGTGGCTGATTTTAAGTGATCGACAAAAAATTTTGTTTAGAATACGTCTCAGAAAACGGTGAAGCATTCGTTGGTACAATGATGATACGAAATCAAAGTGGCGAGATTTATGACATAGGAAGTATATTGCTGGAAGGTGTTCAAGCAATTAATCTTTCTCATAAAAATTATAAAAGTATTGTTTCCTTGTTTGTTGGTACAAGTCATCACCCGACAAAATTGATAATATTTCTTAAACTTGAAATTCTGAGGATATTACTACATTTCCAGCAAGTTAACAGACTAAATATTAAGAATGAAAAATCATATAGGGCATATATCGCACAAATTAACCAGCTTGAAACTTTCTAAATTATTTAAGAATGTTATTGTTATGAGCAGCACAACATTAACTAATCCTGAAGTATTGAGAATTCTCTAATTCACTTAGTAACTAAATTAGTTCTAGTTTGTATGTACAAAGTTCTCACGGAAGTAGGTGTTTATAAATGTTACAAAAATTCTTTTGGTGAAATTAGGCTGAGATTTATCGTAATTATTATTACACTTTTAGACGCAGTTTATACAGGGCAGACACGAAACGCTGCAGTATGTTTCCACCAGGACTATAATGCAGTGTTACTCGATGAAGATGTGCTTTCAGAATCGCTTGATTCATCGGGTGATTTTGTAGAAGATGGACAATCAGTTATCTCATTATATCCAAGTGATAACGAGGTGTATCTCAAATTTTTGTGTATTGAATCCTCTATGTATTTGAGAGAAAAAAAAGTTTTCATGTGACTGTATTTAATTATTTTCTAAAATAGTAAAAATTTTTTTATCACTTTCTAGCAAATAAGCAAATAAATTTTTAAAAGGTGTTATGGTGTGAAATTTTTTGAAGTAAGGACATCTTAGTTTAGAAAAACTGCAGAAAAGGTAACACTTAATGAAAAAGCTATACACATAGCTTCATTGAAGACTATATATGTCATAAAACAATCTTTAGTCAGCTTATAGTATAATTGCAGAACTAATTAGGCTCGAAAGAACTGTCATTTCATTTTTGCATGCATACCTCAGAATGAAATAATTACTTGTTTATGATGTTATTGTTTTTTTAAGGGAGATGAAAAAAGAAGTGAAGAATGTCTTGAGAAGCGACATATTTCAGCTGGAAGTTATTGGCGAGCGGTACATGTTTCAGCTAAGGTTATCTTACCGGCATTAATTTTCAAAAGTATTTTTATGATAATGAGATGGTTCTATCGGAAAGCTGAAGAATCTTTTTTTTTTTTGGTTGGTAACGTGGTTTCTTTTAAAACCTATGCTACATTATAATAGTGCAACCAATTGTTAGTTTCATCTGTTTAATTCGTAGGATTCGGGGCCAGACCTATTTTATTTACACTTTTTGGATAGTCCAGCTGGATTTGAAGACTTGCAAATTTTCTCAAAATCTCTTATTGGGAAGTACAATAATGTTTGGCACAGATTGCTGTTGATATCTGATCTCCAACATGATGTCAAGTATAACTTTTTATTATATTCAATAAAACAGATTTTTCAGTGCAATGTAATAAGCCAAATGCATGCCCTCAGCTGTAAAATATTCTTTCTTTTTGATTTTTCGGTCAGCACTGTACCTTTACTTTTTATGATATCTTTTATTTTCTTTAACATACCTAATTGTTAACATAACCAACTCACAACGTTAGAATTTTTTTTATTTCTGATTGAGCATCAGAAAGTATGTTTTTGTTACGAAATCTTTGAATTATCTGTGACAAGCAGCGTTTTAGAGGGGAATTTGTGCAGGTTGGTAGCACCGTTGAGTCACACATTACATTGTTTTGCGGTGGCGAACAAGTGAGTGAGGAATTGAGAAACCGATTAAAACCAACCTTTGCATGTCGACTTTCACATTCTGCCCCAAAACCTTTCGATAGCAACGTATGCAATATAAATTTTTATTTTGCATCGATATTGTCACTGTCACTCATTTTTTATTGTTTTTAAGCTGTCATTCATTATTCTTCATTTGTGATTTAAATTTTCATAGGAATTTAAAACTTTTCCACGGACTGCTAATTGGATATCGGTGGGGTCATTAATTCCTTCATATTTTAGAGATATTCTAATGAGGCAAAGTCATATTTCACCGAAAAGCTTATGACCAGTGAGGTCTTTGATGTACATGTGGTTAGAGTGTCAAGGGGATATGTTCTTGAAGTTGAGGTTTTTTTGCCAGGGAGAGAAAACCTTTTCGATACATTGTGCAGACTGTAAGTAATTATAATTGATGTAAAGTTTTCAATTAAATATTATGCAGATATTAAAGTTGGATAAGCGTTGCTTTATTTCATTTTTGAACATTACGGATTACTATGAAAACGTGCAGATTTTCCCTTTTGTGGGAATGGGAAATTCTGTTAGTCACCAGCATGGTTTTTACTTACATTAACAATTATTGACAGATTTTTAGTGATTTTGCACAACGTCGTTGGGCTTGGAAGGTACCATCATATAATTTTGAGTTACTAAATGAAGAACAGCTTGTTCAACGTACTGATGATGAGGATGATGTACAAATGACTTTTACTGTACAACTTAGGAACAAACAAAAGGATTTAATGGAGGTCTGTTATTCCGTTAGTTTCTAAGATGATGTAGAATTACTTTGGAATTATATGCAGTAGGATGTGTTTGAAAAAACAATCTCTTAAAATTTAATCGAACACTAAGATTGCCAAATTGACGGCACGCTGAATTAATTTAAGACGCAAATGCATTTGGTCCATGTTTGAATAGATGGTTTTTTTATTTGAAGCGATTCGAATGTTTGTTTCTTTTTTATTGCCGTGTCTAAAGTGATTTATTTTATAGTTTCAAAAGCATTTAAAACCCAGCAAACATGTTCTGCCTAATCCAGAAATTGGTGACATCTGCATTGTCGAATGCGAGGATCAGTTGTTTCGATGTGAAATAGTTGACATGATTGACGGAAAGAAACCTTTCGTCATAAGTTATGTTGATTATGGAGAACAGCAAGAACTAGATGGAGATTCTCTCTACGCTGTTGATAATCAAGAAGAAGTTAGAGATTCATTTATGTCTCAATTCTAAGATATGCGGTTGCTTTTTTAAGTTCTATTCAAACTATTTGTTTAAAAATAGTTAAAAAAATTAAAAAAAAATTCGGTTCAGATTTTCATTATCTTGCCCGAGACATTGAATTTCATGTTCGCATCTTTGTAATACTTTTGCATATGACACCGATCTTCTTTTTCTGTTCTAGGTGTGTTCATTATTTAATTTTCTTTAATTGATGGTGATTTTTTAAAGACGTGTTGAAAGACATCTTTATGAAGTAAATTTAATGTATTAAAATATCTAAAACTTTAGATAGTTTTGGAAACTCCAGTATTCGGAATCAAATGTCGACTAGAAGAAATACGCCCTGCTGGCAGCGGCCTGAACTTACGAACAGGTACTTGGTCGCGTAAAGCGCTCAAATTAATCAACAGCGTTATTCCACTAAATAAGGAATTCCGAGTATTTATTGGTCCACCTGATTCAGTTGGTGTCCATCCGATTCAAGTAACGTAGCGCTTTTTCATATTTTGGTTATTAAGATTCAAAGTTCTTAGTGAATCTCGAGATGTAAATTTTATCTATTTTCTATATTTTCACCAAAGTATGTCAGCAATAGTGTGAGTGTTTGAGGATAATGAGCCTTTGTGTTTTAACTACCTTGTAGTTGTGGATCAACTCTATATCCGGAACTGGTGAAATATAAGAAAGTTACATAAAAATGAAAAACGTGTGTCCTGGATTCCCGGTTTCTAGGAGTCATCCTGCTTCTCTTTGATGATGCGGAAATTATGCTGTTTTAGGTTGTTGACAAAACATTATTGCGCGGTGACTTAGCTACCACTTTGGTATTGAATGATTTGGCTGTATACAGACACTGTAATTATTACTCAGTAACTATAGATTTATCTCCGAGTGAGAACTTTGATATTCAATATCTTAACGTTGAAGATGGTATCATATATGGAATCCCGAGTGCTTTTCAAAGTTGGCTTAAGAATTGTCAAAATTATTTGGAAAAGGTTTCAGACTTGTTTGTTTCATGTTATTTTTATCGTAAATCTGTTTAACGCATCATGAAAAGTAGTTGGATGTTGTTATGCATGGTGCATTTCATCTATCGCTCCATTACAGTAGGTTAAACTCCAAAAAGTTAGAAAATTTTTTGGCTATGCGTAGTGAACAAGAGCTTCGTAAAATTAGCCATTACTGGTGGGTTTTGTTATAAAGTAGCGAATAATAAGTATTGTTTTTTATATGTCTTTTGTGTAATCATTTGTTTTAACAGACTCATTTTTCTTTTTCATTTTTATGCTGATATTTGTCCATTCCGTTTTTTATTTGCAATACAAAAGTAAAATTTTCTGGCTTTCTTACTTTGTTTTAAGGTTTCGATGTATAACGTGAAGACATATGAAAAGGATACAAAGGGTATTATTCTGTACAAAAACAAGTATCATCGTGCCATCAAAACGCATGAAAAAATCAAGGAGTTAGGCCTGGTATCTGTATAATAATTTAATTGGAACTGTTGATGCATTTTATGAGGAGTGTTTAAATTTTTCTGTTAAATATCTATTGCTTACGTCTTCCATATAGGAGGTACTCACTGTCATCGTAACTGTAATTTTAATGTTACGGTTACTTTCATTCCATCTGTTATTTAACATCATTTCTTCACTCTTTTATAGTATGTTCCTGCCAGTTTATTAAAAGTTTTGTATATGTATTTTTATAAGGCTTCTGCAGCACATTTGAATACATATGGATTTAGGAGAAAGTTGGTGATTTTTTCGATAATGTTATGTTGATTATATTCCCACAAACCAATAATCTACCGATTTCGAGATTTCAGGAGAGGCATTTTCTTATCGATGAAGGCAAAACTATCAACCTGTGCGGGAATTCTGGAATATCTAACATGATAAGTTTTTCTGCGCTGGAAGGTTATTCTTCTGGAATTGTTGTTGGTTTTAAATACCTATTGTAGCCTATAAATGAATTTTATTGAGAAGAATATTTATCAGATCGACAGTTGAAAGGGTTACACATTTGTTTCATAAAATGCTACAAAATATTTTATATGATTTAGATCCACGTGCTGCTTTTTTCTTACGCACATGCCCTGCACTTGCTGTTGGTTTCCTTTTAAGAGGTGAAAAATTAACAGCTAAGTATGAGGAATTACTGAAAGATTTTTGTTCTGGAAAAGCGGATGTTCATCTCCATGTGTGCAGTGTCGAAGGAAAAAAAGTACGGTACTTAATGATGAATGTGTATCTTTTAAACTCTTTTGACCCTTTCGTTACTTAAATATGATTCATTTTTCAATTATTATATGCATATTAATGTCATTTTTCCTTTTTTTACTTTCTGCGACTTTAATTAATATCTTATATTTAAGAGTGGTGTTTATTCTGTTCGTGATATAACATTCACTGATGGTACGTCTTTGGTGAATTTGTTGGATAATAACAGTGAATTACTCGTAGCTGATGAAGTGTTGCCTGACGATAAATCATCTTCAGTCGATAAAGATAATTCATCGGTTTATTTTTTCGTCATCTTAAAATGAATTCAAGATTTGTCGGTAATATAACCCAGAGCAAGAATATCTATATTAATAGCAAGCTGTGACATAAGATTTTATTGCACAGTCTAACAGTCATTGAGTTTTTCACAGGTCACCCTTTGTGTGAAAAAAAAATATCGATTGTTTTAAAAACAAAATCTTTGCAGAGGAACGACGATCATTTGGACAATGACAGTTGTGAAGGTTTTTTTAGCAATACTGGTCTCTTCGGAGAATGGGAAATTGACGAAGCTGAAATGGAAGTGGATGGTCAGTATGCTTGGTAGCGCTTAATCTTTGTGATTCTTCCTTTTTACATTTATTGATCATCGAAGGTTTGAATTGCCTACTACATGGAGTTTGTCATGGACACATTTCTGCCGAATTGCAAATGAATAAAAGGAGTTAAAAGGGATAAAAAATGTTCTTAGATATTGCATCTTTAGATACCGCAAAAAATCCTCTTCGATATTGCATATAAAATTCCAGATAGAATTAATTCTCCCTCTATAACGAATTCTCCTGTAACTTCGCAGTTATTGAGAAAAGTGGGGCGGATGTTCTCCATTATCTCTATATTAACATGTTCCAGTTTTTTTTCTAGGCGGTATTATAAAAAAATTTTTTTAATTTTTAGATATGAAGTATCAATTGTTTATTTTCAGGTGATTTGAATGCTTCTTCAAACACTGTCATACGTAATGATTTCTGAAATTCAGTTTTTGGACGTATTGAATGAATGGAGAATTTCACTGTTATTCTGAAAGATGCAGTGAAGTTAATTTCGCATTTTTTCCACGCATTGCTTTTTTGATTTTCCCAAAAAATTACATTTGTGCTTTTTGTCGTGCATTTTGTTCTGACTTTTATAATCGAAAAGTGCAAGTTTACTCTTTTAGATCTGTGACTATTTTGAAATTTTTTTGTGGAATCATAGCAAGTAAATTAAAACTATTGGCTTTTTTCTGGAACGAGTAATTTTTGTTGCCTTTTTTGAGAATTTATTTTTAAAAAATTGAGAAAGTACAAATAAGTTTTTTTTTACGGAATTGTCATTTTATGATGCATTTGGTTATTTCCGATTTCAAACTCAAGCTTTAAGCTTTATATCTTATAGAGGTCAGATATGTCATTGCAACTGTAATTTCATTAGTCTTTGTTTCCTTCTATGTGTCCTTATTCTCTTTTGTGACTGTTCCCATTACTGTTATTTCTTTTTCTGTGAAGAAATGTTTGAAGAATTTGCCTTGTTTTTGTGTTATTGCAAAGCGTCTATCTCCTTAAATTTTCCCTGTTAACTGTTTACTAATGAAATAGTACATATATAAAATGCAGCAATCATTCCTGCAAGTATGCATTGAAGTCCTCAACCTAATAGCCTGCTGCATTGTAAAGAGTAACGGTAGGTAAAATTGATGACATGCGTGCAATTATTTACAATGTCTATTAATGAAAATTGCCATTTTAAAAGCGCAGTTCTTGTTATGAAAATAATGATGAGCACTTTTTAAATGTAAAGGCGAAATTTCCAAAAATTGAAAAAAATCTACGTTGTAGGATTGCTGTAACAATTAATTTATATTCCATGCATCAATCTGTTCGGCCGATAAACAGTCTTGTCTCATCAAAAAATTCCTCATTGTTGAAATTAAAATTGTGCGCTGTGTGCAAAAACAAAAATGAATGACCAACTGGTGAAGGACAGGTTTTGGGTCATTCGTTTTTCATATGTTTGTGCGATTAGCAGTAATAGGGTCTTGATTGGTGTCCAATTAATTAGACAGTTTTAGAATGCAGGATATCGTACAATGGAGCTCTCTCCTGCACTTCTCACTCGCTCCAGCAGTCCTGTCTTCCATCGCAAATTGTTACTGCTGTTGCTATATTACGCAACGTCACCGAATAGATGAATTTGGTTGCAGCACCAACCAGAGAAATTCATTAATCCAATCAGAATGAAAAAATAGTTCCAATGGGGAGTTTCCGTCTCACAAATCAGCGAGGTCAGCGCTGTTTCACAGGAGGATTTGGCATCACTTCTGGTTAATCACTCGAGAAAAAGTCCTGAAAGATTTGCTAGATTGCTTGATGACTGGCATTCCGACTATGCTATTTGTTGGACCTCAAGCAATATGAGCAATCTCCAATTCCGTCTAACTTTCATCCTACATTTGCTGCGTGTAGCAGTGAGGAAGCGGTATCAGTAAAGCGAAGGAATTTCCACTGATATACGACGGATACGCTTTTTAATGCAGTCCACTCTTTAATTAGAGAAATAGATTAGCTGATGAGACCGGACTGTAGGCTGTGCTTTTTCTCAAACAAAGCAATAATAGCTTTTCATTCCTTCACCACACTAGCTTCAAGGATTTCAATCTATAAATCTAAAAAGAGGATTTTAGGACTCAAATTTACCGTGTTTCTCAATGTTATGCGCCTTACATGGTGTAACATGTTAATTTTTTCAACTTCAAAAATGTGTCATGAAAGCTCTGCTATTACTGACAATTGAAATGTTCCGTTAATTAGCAGGCGTTAGACGTTAGCACATTTGTAGTTGAACAACAGAAAAAAAGCCATCAGTTTGACTTTTTCTTTTTTACTTCTAACAAACTTTATGCTTAACTCACGAACGAACGCCACCCGAAAGCATCAATTTATTCTGCTCATTGGACTTTATTCCCTGCTAATTTTATAATATTCATATTGCTGCAATTATCAATTTCGAACAAACCATTTTAGTTGGTATGCTCAAATTTTACTAAATTACTGAATCGCTTTCAACGATAATTGCCACAACAACCAAATGTTATTAACGTTACATTCATACGTATAAATTTTATGAAAAAAAAAACTTTCAAAATATTTTTAATGTTCGCAAAGTTTTCATAAGTTTCTATAATCAATAGATGCTGCTTTTCATTATATACTATAAAATTCTATATCTTCTGCATGAATAAAATCCAAAAAAAAAGAAATAACACAGATATGCTCAAAGTTCCAAACTTTAATGGGCATCCTTTTTTCTCCTGTTTAGATACAATAAAAAGTGTGAAAACAGAAATTTTCTCTTTGGTGGAATGACGAGGTGAAATTTTTTAACCGAAATGAAAATTTTATATCATCTTTCGTTTGAGTCGGTATTCTCGGTCCTCGTAGTATTGTCTCCATTGCTGCTACCGCAGCTATCGCCTTGCTTTCGAACGATCTTTTTGTGTTTCATACGCCGATTTTGAAACCACGTCTTTACCTGTATAAACAAGTCCTACTCAAATTTTTCTTCACAAGCACTTGCCTCAATCTAATTCTCATAATCACCGTTGAGCTGAGTTTTTTCCAGCAAAATTTCCAGTATTTTTAGAGTCACACCTGTGTTTCGCTCAAATTTAAGACAGTAGCGAGTTCGATACGCTCTGGTGTTGACAGATATCGTTGTGTTTCAAACCTCTTCTCGAGACCTTGCAGTTGCTGATCGGAAAATACAGTGCGTGCTTTCCTACGTCGATATGATTTACTGGTTGACACCAATCGCAAAGCATCAGTGCTAGCTGACGTTCTCCATAGGTGAGGAAATACTGCAGCTAAAGCATTTTGAAGTAAAAAATATCATGATGGAATGCAAAATTATTGTCACGCTCTACGGACTACGTTTGCCATTATTAATGATTTAATTGAATCAATTCAAATGAGCGGTTTAAATTACTACCGCTATTTTCTTCAATAATTTAACCTACGTTAGTTTCTTCAATAATTTAACCTATAACTTAATTATTTACCTAATTTCAATCGCACTATTCGGATCGATATTCCAAAGGCGATAATAACAAGTATGAAATTAAGATGGCATGAATTCTTTGACTGTTCATTCTTCGAATTCATTAGCTATTGGAAATGAAAAAAATTTGGACTACACAGATTAAGCTATTAGAATTCAAAATTTTCAATTCAAATTTATCTTTAAAAATTTATGAAATCATGGATTATCTATTGCAGGCAGTGAAACTAACCAGATCTTTGGGCCATTAAAAAACTTTGCTCGAAGGGAAGTACAGCGGCGGTTGCAGCAGCGCAATTCAACCATAGCGGAATCGTTGTTTCGCGACACGCCAGTAATGACTTCTCGTCAAAATGTGGCGTAGTAGAAGTGTTATTGTCTGACCTTCGATCCACGAAAGAATCTGATTGCTTCAGCAAGTCAATTGCTGCGATAGTGGGATTCAAGGAGAGGGAGAGGTGAGGTTGCACACAAGTAGTACCACTAGTTTGCAGAGCAGTAAGCAAGCGATCATTATCAGATGTTGACAAGCCTAACTCAGAGTTTGACGGTGCTGCAACATGCTGCGATTGCTCTTTGGGAATTTCTCGACTGCCTGCTCCGGAACTCTCGTCATCTATACGTGAATCATTTTTGGAACCGGTAGTAGGTGTCGATTCCGGTGGTGAGAATGAGGATTGGCGGAGGAGATGACTGATGGAGAAATAATTGAGAGCGCCCGCACTCGGGCTAGCAGCACTCGTTGGCTCTGCCATGTGCATGTTTGGAAGTCCTGCACTGCGGGTAATCCACATTCATCATCCCATTCGTCGTAGCTCGTTTTACCGTAACCATTTGAAATTTAATGCTGAAGAGGGGGCGGTGCCATGAAGCGCTGAATGTGACGAGGAAGAATAAAAGGATATAAGTGCTAATGACGTAGGATGGATGATGCTAAACGGATTGTTGATAATTTCCTTCTCTTTCCGTTTTCATCTCCTTCAACTCTTCCGTGTTATGTTATGGATCTAGTACGGTGGACAATACCGGAACAAGACAGAGTTACTTACATCTCATGAAACAAGAAGGACGTGCACGTCACTTATCCAATTTTTGTAATTATTAAGAGCAGTTAAATATATTAATTAAAGTCATTAAGGCGAAAACGACTCAAATACATTCTATAATGAAGCAAAATCAAACACTGCAATATTTTACAATTCCACAATTTCAACTAATTTTAAAGTTCAAACTTTTTCATTTCAAGCTCTTGGGATAACTGTCATAGCCAATTATTGCCTATCTGTTAAGTTATCAAAAAAATTACACATCGTAATTTCCAAAAAATAACGCCTTAGTCATTTGAAGTTATCCTTACTCCATTTCATTTGAACTTTTCATATTTGGCCTAACAAAAGATTTCGAAACTCCTCAAGCTAAAACGAGCGCTTTATTTCGATGCACAATTTCCTCATACTGATATTCCTTTCGTTCTTACTATCCTAATTTACAGCTTCTTCAATTTGAAGATATAAAGAGTAGGTGCGGGAGTATATAATGGCGCAGCGATCATTTTCCAACAACAGATCTGTAATGCTGCTCCGGGCATCACAGCTAATAGGCCAACTAATTAAGTTTCCCATCTCGAGCTCTATCTAACTCATTCTTCGCTTCTCCGCTTTTAAGATCTTTCATACGAAATGTAATAACATTATTTTAAGCAAAAGATCAGAATGGAAAAAGGCAATTACTGCTTTAAAGGCTTCATCTTGTCGAATTAGTTGCAAACTTACTAATGCAAAGCTTCTTCTTTCAGGTCTTTTCACTTTCAAATCACATATTATTAGTGATATGATGGAAAATAGCAATAGTAACTTTATATGTAATAAATAATATATTAGTGAAAGGAACTAAAATCACTTCGATTTTAAACTACACATTATCAATATGTGATAATACTGCTCAAATATTTGAATCAATGTGCTGCAACTGTCAATAAATACTCGTATGTGACAAAAAAAAATTTGTAAACGTGTCAAATAATGTGTAAATTTTAAAACGATAATAAATATCGCAATAAAAGCAATGATAATTCAATAATCTTATACTGATAATAATATTAGTATGATGTGACAATACGATCGGTATCTCTCGTCCTCTTCTTCCTAATCACAAAGATGCATCATTTCATTGATAATTTCAACTACACTATTCTTCGACAATCCTTGATAACTTTGCATTGATACCTTTGATCTGTTAACGAAAAAAAACCGTTGCAAGATTATTATTGTGCAAATGATATGTGAATCACATGCTATCCATGTTGGCAGACAATTATTTATTGTCATTTCGTCTCTAATGCTTGCTGCTTTACTTTTCACCGCATTCGACCAATTTTATGCATATTCATGAGTGATGCTATTAGAGTAAATGACAGTAATACCGCTCTTTACATCAATGGACGACTGGGGATTGTTTGCTAAACTAGTTTACTATTTGTCGATAGCTGTTAATGTGATAAATTTAACGGACAGTTCATTCACTAGTTCATCACTTCTTGAAAATTCATCAATTTTGAGAGAGATGTGCTGCTTTTGTTTTTAATTAATTATTAACACATGAACTTTCGATGTATGTATTTGAACTATATCAAACACTGTTACTGCATAAATTATATTTTTTGCTAAATTTGATAAGTTAGGACCATTCACTACTCTTTGGGGCTAATTGACATTTTTGAAAGTAGAAATTAAACATCAATGGAAAAATGGTGCGTTGCAATTAGTTGTGATGACATTTATATTAACAATACAACAATTAGTTGGTTAGTTTGCTGTGAACGGTTAATTTAGACATGGTGTGGCGCCGTTATTGGAAACCGTAATGTCTGGACCGGTTACGAGCATTAATTGTTGCGGTTTTGAGATCACCAAAGGATGCTTGGAGTGTAGGAAATTATTTAATGGAACAGAGCACAATGTAACAACACGAAAATTTTTTGGTGCCATTTACAGTTAGACTTAGAATTACAGACTGCAACGTGTTTTTATTAATAAATTTAATTACCTTCGAAAGCTACAAGCAATACGTAAATTAGTTCAAAGCTTTGTTCAAGCCATTTGATCTGTTACACTAATGTATCAATTGATAAAAGATAGTTAAAATTTAGAGATTAATTTTACATTTCATTTATCTATGCGTTCTATTATGATAGTTGGAACTTTTAATATGATCGAAGTAGGTCATATAAGGCTTAAGATTGAAATCCAAAATTAAATCTATGAAAATAAATTATCAATTTTGTGCTCTGTCTATACAGATCACGGGAATACCGTACATAATTATAATAGAGAATGAACAATTTGGAGGAACAAAGTGGATTTCAAAATATTTAAAACAGTAAGAGTAATAAGCAATGTGTGCCGGAACAAATTGAAATACAATTATGTGGAAATGTATTGCGGAAAATTTACAGCACAATTGAAAATGCTTTACATCGTTATTGTGACCTTTCACACATCTATTGTTGTTTTTGACAACACCAATCTCGAAAAAAGGAACAAAAATCAGACGGAAATAAAAACCAACTAATTTAAATAGGACGCGTATTGTTGTGTACCAAATTGCAGAAGTTGATACTGTAATTATGGACCACTGTGCAAATAGACATAAACGAAACAAATTATGTCCCCAACGTATTGCGTACAAATTGACCTCTTCCGCCCCATCACATCAGCTTAATCACACAAGATTTCTACCTTCTCTACATTTCAAAAAATTGCAAAGAAATTTAAAGTTTACAATTATTTCGCCTTAATAATTTGATAGATGACTATAGTGAACATTCATTAAGTCCATGATTACTACGACGAAAATGCATACCCTCCAAAAACAGCTCTTGAACGATTTAAGAGCACTTGCAAATATAGGTAAATGTATATTAAATAGGCCGTTTAAAATCATCTTCATGAGAAAAGTGTTAAGCCACTTCAAATGGATTACCTCTTCTATCACTACAGTCTTCAAAAGGCGGCTCAATAAAAGGGCGCACATTAATTAAGTGCATTTCGACAACATATGCAATAGCGACACACACATGCATATGACCACAAATACTACCAACAACACGAATGAATACTGTTCAAATCCATAAAATACAATAGGCTATCAGCCTAACCGGTGAAAAATCATTTGTAATTTAGCTAGTGGTTATGTTTTTCCAACAGATCGATTAAAAGTGAACTATAACAAAAAAAAATTTTGCTGCAAATTGAAATTTAAATAAACTCGATGAGGGTGCAAATATGCATTTATATGTCCATCAAAATATAATGCTCATTTTTTAAATCCAAAATTTTTACTTCATTTCAAACGCACTTTTGCATAAAACGATACTGTAATACAATATCTTCAACTTACGATTTCCAGCTCAGTCATAGATAACTATGCAGATCATCCCAATTCCGGCAAATCCCTTAATATATTCACAATTTTAGATAAAGAAGAGTAATGATTTTACTCAAAATCGGATTAAAGCATATAAAGTGTAAGATAGTAAGAATTTCGAAATATTAAAATGCAGCCCTTTTAACAATTTATGGCAAGAAAGCAATTCTAAAATCTTGTCAAAACTGTAAAATTCCTAAACATTCATTGAATAACAGTCAAAATATTATTTGAAAATAAAAAATTACATAGCTAAGTTAAAGCAAAATTTGAAAATAAAATTTTCAAGCGGACACATCTTCTTCCTTTTGCAAGCCCCACAAAAACATATTTGCGGCTGATGAAGACAAAAGAAATGGTTTCTTTGGATGTGAGCTAACTGAATGTACTACGGGACTTGGATGCTTTAGTTTGTGCAATATTTTTATCTGAAACATTTGAAATTAACATAGGAAAGAACACTAAAAGCACAAAAGCTTGTATTTCTTTTAAAAATTTTTTTCGCTTTTCAATTATATACATTTATGCTTTTATAACTTAAGAAAGTTTTCTTTTATAAATAATTTCCCCAGCAATAAAAGCAAAGTAAAAATAGTTTAATTACCTCAACCAAATTCCATATATACAAGTGAGCATCCTCAGAACCGCTTACAACGTGCGCATCCGTTGAAAGTAGACAGCTCTCCACACGATATTTTGTATTTACATGACCGGTGTATCTGAAATTTCAGCAATAGAAATATATTTATTCATAATTAAATTTTTTAAGCAAGCAAAAGCAGTTATAGTTTTCAGTAAGCCGAGAGTTTTGATCAAAATTTGAGGAAAGTAAAGTGTCATGGCAGGAAAGCGACAAAAACATTACTGATGATTCATATAGAAGAATCTAACAGTTAATAAAGAGAGATATCTTCGGAAGGTAAAATATTTTTTTGCAGTGCTGGGTGAAACTGTGCAAAAATATTTTCCTGCAGATTTTAAGACACATAAATAAAATAAAAGGAGAGAACATCAGCGACAATGAAGTGTGTTTAAAAAAATAAAGGAAACAAACTCAGCCAATAGCTGTCCATTCATTTTATCGATCAGCCGAATGAAACCATCCTTGGTGGAGGCAAGTAAACACTGACCATCCGCTGAAAAATGCAACGATGTAACACTGTCGCCCAGAAAATCTGAAATATTGTTTTTGAATCAAAGATAATAAACATTTTCATGAAGCTACATTTAATGCTTCCCAACAAGTAATACAATCGTGGATACTTTGAACAGCATATGAAGTGTAATGAACTGGGATCTGTTTCCTTATGCTACCTAGTTGCGCACTGAACATTATTCTTGTGTAAAAAAAAAAAAACTTTCCCAACCAAAATAAATTTTCTAACCTATGCAAAGAAATGACTTTTTCTATAGTTCATATACAAGCTTACCATCAGTTAACTTTCCGTCCCGAATGCTGTAGATCCGAGCACTACCGTCAGCTGAACCCGAAGCAATCTCATGCGAATTGACATCAACTGTTAATACAGCATCTTTAGCCTCATCCATTTGCTGTAAATCAAATGTTCAATTTTGAATTAACACGTAATTGAAAAAGGAAAGAAGAATGAATAAATGAGGAAGTAAAAAATAACCTGTATCGGCGCATTTTTATCACGAATATCAAAGCATCGCACAACGCCGTCTTGACAAGCAGATATTGCTACTGTAGATTCCTCATTGAAAGCTACACTATTAACCTGACCTTAAACAATCTGATGAATTTTAATAAATAATTTCAATGAATTAACACACTGCGTTTGAAGGAAAACAAAAAGACCATTGTGTCCTCTCCAGCGTCGTATTATTTTCCCGGTTTCAACATCGAATACCGTGAGCTGCTTATCCATACCACCAACAAGTATCATCGAATTATCGCTGGAGCCTTGCGCGTCTAGAACCTGCAGAGGTGTAAAATTGAAACGGTAAATAACAGAATTCATCACAATAACATGAAAATTCAAGCATTTGAAGCAATTCACTGATTCATAACAGTATTGCAGGACTTCCATAAGTCTACTGCCTACAACCTAAATTTAACGCCCGCAATACCATGATTACCTACAGTAATTACAATTGGTTATTTTTTCAACGTATCTATGATTACGAATACTCAGACCATTCATCACATTATTTTAAAGGTAGGCCACAAATTATAGAAGCTAACAAATACTATGAAAGTTAATTCTCAAAAAAAGACTGTGATGAAATACAAGACGAACCTCCCATCCTGTTCCTGTATACGTCTTTAGAAGCGTTCCCTTATAGGGATTCCATAACTTCACTGACTTGTCTGCACCACACGACAAACAGTAGTTACCGTCCACTAAATTCCACTCAATATTAGAAATGACTCGAGCTATTAAGTTATATGCAGTAATTTCCGACGAATTGAGCTTCAGGTAACACTGATTAACGAAGAACATATTATCGATTGAATCCTCTTAAGGTGAGCTCGCCACTTTGAACTGACTCAAATAATTCAAATTATTAAAACAAACCGTTAAATCTAACAGCTCTGACGGCGCCTTGCTTACAGTTGATCGTTCGAAGAAGTGTTGTAGGAAGCTCCGCGTTTGACAAATCTACCATCTTCTGAATCCTGACTCAAAATTTCATTGAAAATGTACCCGTTATAATAGAATTAACAAGTTGGCTGGTGCTACCAGGCTATTTGAAGTCATCTCATCAACTTCACATAACTTCCCAAGGCTAAATCCACAAAGATATAAAATTTGGGAAGATATTTTTCAGGAAACTGATATGGATGTTAAAAATTCGAGAAAAAGGAAGATTACTGCTTGTAAACATTTATGCCACATCATAACACATATAAAATGCATTCAAATAAGTACAAAACAAAATTAGCTCTTCAAATCACGCTGTTTCTGTTCACTTAGTGCTCTTGATTCGTGTATAATAACAGCAAAATGAATATCCTGAAAATGCATTTACAATAGCATAACAGAAATATTTACATCTGATTGGTGCTGAAATCACTGTCAGAGTCCCAAGAACCACTGACACATGAAAATGGCAAGAGTCAGTGATTATGAAACCACTCGATATAAAAGTTGTAAATCGCAACAACCAACTACAACTTAGCACCGAATTGCAAAACCATCAAGCATCTATGTAGACTAGGAATGCCATAAAACATCTACGGAAATGAAAAGGAAACCTGGTGGGCAGCTGCATAAACAAAATGACGATTGGCAGTAACTGTAACTGCTTTGTAATAATCACCAGAGCCAAATATTATCTGAAGTTTAATGACATAGATTAACTTACTAATGCCATTCAGACTCTTAAGACGTTGTAGATCTCAATAACTAGAATGACATACTATTTTGTAATAAGGCTTGAAATATACAAATATTTAAAACCACCCAAATATTGCAGTACCCTAAACTCTTAAATATTATCCAAAGAATTTCAAATCGTAATAATGAGAACACTTACTTTAGATCTCTCATTAATTCTATCACTCAGTTTTAGTCTAGCTGCACGTTCGGATACATGGTCTTCTACTATTTCAACTTTTTCGAATAATGCCTTGGCACGTATTTTCTCTTGAGGCCCTGCCACTGTACTCAAAATTGACTGCACAGAATCGTATGCCGTTTGACAAATTATCAACTTTGTATCTGGAAAGGTCATAATCAAATTTTTATTTTCATTAAATCTTAACCAGGCAGCATGCTTCTACAAATTCCATACCATTATTTACTAAGCGGACAGCGTACGCATTTTGATCGAATATAAAATTTATTAAAAATATACGTTAAAGGAGACAGCAGTAGAAATGACATTATTGCTACTGAACCACTTCCAATGTAACATTTACGTTTAATGATGATACCTTTAATAGCTTTGAGCAGTGGAGGCAGAGCAGGTTTCTTTCTTTCTAGAGCAGCCTGAGCACTCAATAACCGACTGGTGTAGTTATAGTTAGCACCATTGCCGTGTGTTAAGGATGAAATAAGAGTGAATACACTACCGATATCAAGATTGACAGTATTTATAGCATAACTTTTTGGTTTTTGACACTCGTCCTCCAAAAAAGATAGTGTACTGTCGCAAGTGTGATTACATGAAGCAAAATCAACCGGCATTTTCACAAATTCATTAATATCTACCTGAATTAACAAATTAAACTGAAGTTTTAATTCAAAAACTCTGAAAAGGTTCCTACAAATTTATAGTACTGCATGGAAACCCAAATAATTTATCAATAAAATAGTAAAATGAGGTATTCAAATAATTACAGTCCCTTGTATTTCAATCTTAATGTTGATCGATTTCAAAGTATGCACAACACATACAACAACCGAAATAAATTTTCAAAAGCTCTGCTGTAATACAAAGATAAAAGAAGAAAATTAAGCCAAAGAAATACATCATCGGTATAATTTTCCAGTAAAGAAAGTCGAAGAAATGGTTTTGAGAACGACGTTTCGTAATTATTATTAGAAATTGGTGAGCTTACCATATCACCAACAACTTCAATTCCAACTGATTCAAGTTTATGTTGCAACAAGTCTGGAACACCGTGCACGAATTCAAATATTATCTTGGGCATTTTGAAGAAATATAGATGGGTTCGAGACATCTAAATATATTTCACTGACAGGATAAAAAACTTAATTTATTGTTCCATTATTTTGATAAAATCTGGCGCAATAGAAACCTGTTATTAATCAAAAAATCCCAGACCTCAATGTAATCTTGAGCTTGCTCAATAATGGAACGATGAGCATTCCCGCTAGCACCAATGAAATCCATAGCAAGACCCCGAACATTCCTCGATATTACTTTCACCTTTAATTAAAAAATTTTTTGAGTTAGATGAATAACGAAAATTCGAAAAACGAAGACAAATAATAAAGAACATCACGCAATAAAAGAACCACCCATGTAGCGCCACCATCCACCACTAAGTCAACTTCTCGCTTTGATTTCCTGAAAAACACATTCAGGCACACCCTCCATCTTCGCAATTCATGTTTTGCACAATAAAATCAATAAACCCTAGAAAAATAAAACCCTTTTTAGAGAACTGAAATTATTATCGTACTTTCAATAAAATAGGTATACCGCTTGAATCACTTATACAAACTTTGCAACTTCTTCAACAAATCTAATACATCTAAATGCCCATTTAGATATTTCAAACAACAAGTAGAATACCTTTGTGACACTGCGAAGCTTTTGTAAAAGGCACAACAAGAATACCTCTTTGCCACATTAAGCAAACCTCGAAGATGCCTTATATTGCTAGTGTCCAAATACTTCCTCAATTCACTGGCCGGCAGATTTTTTAACTATAAAAGTAGGAGGATAAGATGTTGGATTATCCGTTTACAAATATTATTCATTGGTCTGAATAACTTACAGCAGTCAAAAATTTCACTTCATTTTTCAATTTTTTTTTATATTTCTCGATGCCTTCCACATCGCAAAAAAAAAGTTCAGCCTCAGATAGCAGCGATTCCGCATCGCGGATTTTATTTTGCCAAACTTGTATGGGATCATCCGTGTTGTCTAATGGTTCAACCAACATCGTCCTAAAATGTGGAGATGGATGAATTGAAAAATTTAAGCACACTCTTTATTTCACCTTCACCATTTATTTCCCCTCTCAATTCTAGCAGTGAAGAAAACCTCAAATATCTACGACACATTATAACCCCCTCTCTTGTAAATTCAAGCACGAATGAACTACGCCACAGACGAGACACCCCAAGTTGATTTTTCGGTCAATCTTACTTGTTGATGAATATCTTTACCTTGCAATTTGTTTCAAATATTTAACGACTGTAGGATCGAGCACTAAAAATCATCTTAGACGAACGGCTTCAGCGAGTACTCGCAGCAGGTTGTTGCCAGCATTCGACAAATGGTTAAATCTCCACCTTAAACCTCTCCTTTTTCCAAAATTTTTTGCAGTGCCAGTGAATCCTTTAATCTATTAAATGCATCGTTGATCCACGAGTTCTCTTCAGTACTCACACATTCATTTTAGATTAAAAAAAAATCCTTCCTCGTACTTAGCATCATTGCCTTCATATAAAAACAATAAATGATTAGTGAAGAGACACAGAGTGACAAATGGGATATGCGATATAACAAAATTTATATGGAAATTTTTCACTAATAGCAAACAATTTCTGACTGTTCAAATAATACACGAACCTGATGTGATATTGCAAACAACGCTAATATTTAATGCCAAACCAGGGTACTAATAGGATTACTCTCTAACACAGTTATGAAATGTACGGAGGATTACTCCCTAACACAGTTATGAAATGTACGGGATAACGCCCGAAGAGAAGGCACAAACCATCCATTTTTATAAGAAACTACTACTAAAAAATGCGCTAAATATGCATGATAATTCATTTCAAGACTATAATTTGGATAGTGAGAAATAGGACTCACTGAGGATATCACAAAAAACTGCATACTGTATAAAAGAGATTTATCGAGAATATTTACTCAATAAGTGTGTCAAAACGGAAGATATCATCAATCTCTTTTGGAAAAGGCGAAGAAAAAATTTAAAACAAAAAAGTTACGAAAAAGACAAAAGCATGCGAAAGACATTACATCACTTCCATATCTTGCAAAATCACATTATAATCAGTCCGTGAAACTGCTTCAAATGCCAGTGACCGTATATCTTCGATATGATACTGGAAAAAACAAAAACTTCACCAAGAAATTTCGACCAATATTTTGATCAAAAACAAAAAAAAAAAGGTTAAAATAGAAAAAATATACTTCAAAATAAAAAATATATGACGAAGAATAACAAAATAACAGAACGAGATTGTTATTGTTCAGGTGAAGAACTGCAAATCGACCCCTACCCGTTATAGCCAACATTATTGTTAATTAACTGAATGTTCCTCAACTCCACTATAATGATGCATTCAGTATCTCATGGTTAATTATGCATGATCAATAAGTGACATGAATATACCTTTGTAGTAACAATACTAGCAGGATAAAATCTATAGCCTCCTCCGCGTTTATTTTTACAATTCTGAACAGCCTGATCCAGTTTTATAAGCAGTATATTAGACAGAAGCTCCGTACTGATTCTGCAAAAGTTGTAATAGAACTATTGCAGAGCAGCAGCCTCAAATACCATGAAATTTGCAAGAATCAATCCTAATTCGTGCTCTTCGAAAACCCTTACTTACTTTCTTACTCGCTTGTGTGTATCCATAACTTATATTGAGTAATCTGTATCTAAATCTCGACAAAAACATTTTTCAGACCAAGTACCAACCTGTAATTAAAAACAGCAGCAGCAGAATATTCGAACAGTGTACCAACTTTACTCGCTGGGTTGCTTATTTGAAGTAACTGGTTGAGAGTATCTTTTAATTCTAATTCTTCACTGCTGTAAGCAGTCACGTCAATCGTCTCGAGCGAGAGATCCTTTATTTCAGAGGGCAAAAATTTTAAATTATTCCAGCTAATGTCCAAACACTTTAACTTTTTCAAATTCCTTATCTGAAAAGAAATCCAGCAATTCAGCTTTATAAAAACAAGAAACAGGACACTTAATCATAAAATCTTACTGGAAAACATCAATACCTCGCAGCGATAGGAATGCTTAGACAATATAAAAAGTGTCCTTCAGTTTTTTCAATTAAATTATTATGCCAACTAATTTAATAAGCCAACTAAAACCCACAACAAAGATTTGGTAAAAAGTAACTTACATCCCGCTTCATATTTTAAAATATCCCACAGCAAGTGGCGGAATATTATCAGAAACCATTTCTTCGATTAATGTATTAATAATTTTAATAAGACTAGTTCGTGACATCTTTTATTTTGAATTTTTAACCAAATAGTTAATTTTAAGAAACGTACGGTTCGTGGTAATTCCTCAATTTTATTATTGTTCAGCAATAATTCAACCATATGTGGGAACCGCATACAACACGGCGACAGATAAGAGATCTCATTGTTCGACAAATCCAATGACAGTAAATTCTTTGGCAAAGCGTTCCATAAAGTGTCCTGTAAAGTTGTTCACCAACGTATTAAAAAATGCCATTACAAATTTGTTTTATGCATTTTATGAGCAGAAGTTTAAATTTTAATCAATTTTATAGAAAAACTCCTCACTTATGAGAAATACTGGCCTAAATTTTGCTATAAGATTGTGAAACAAAAAGTTACCGAAATACACTGTATTCCATTATCAGCAAGTAAAAGCGATCTGAGATTCTGTAATCGAGCAACATTTAGGAATCTGGTTTCGAAAGAACTTGATTTACCAAGCTTATTACCACTGAGATCAAGTACACGAAGAGAAGTAGCCCCAAACCAACGAGTGTCAACAGCAGTCAAACCAATGTTTGACATTATCAATTCCTGTAGTTGGCATGACTTTGATTACACTTAACGAACAAAGCTTCAATATTTACAACCAGTGGGAACTAAACTTCCTAAATAAGCAATAACATAGCTGTTCAAACTATAACTTTCAAGAAATTTAGGAAATAAAATTTTACGATAAGAAAATACTACTTGCAAATATGGAGGAAATCCCGATCTTTGTTTGTTGTACTGAGTCTCGCTGGCTATAACTAGCTTTTTTCGAAGTTGGGCGAAGCTAGCAGATGTAACTTTTCTAGTGTTGCCTAGAACAATTTCTTCACCTGCCAATACGTCTTGGAGTTTCGAAATAAAATTGCGAAGTGAAGAAACTGGTGCCTAAAAAATAGTGATTATCAAAAATGCTTCCTTAGATATTTGTTTCTGCATTTGACACAAACTGTCATAATTATTCTCAGTAACTAATGCCATCAATTATAGGACTGCATGTTTTCCGAAACAAAAACCCAATCACACGAAATATCAATTACTTATTCGTTAGCTAGGTGTATGCGTTAAGATCTAGCAACTAGGAACATTATTTCTACATAATATTAGAAGTGTCTGAAAATTCTCTTCAGAGCAGCCTTGTCCAATATATATATATATATATATATATATATATATATATATATATATATATATATATAAAACAATATAGAAGAAATTTTTAAAATAAAATCATTAAAAGTTCATTATAATTCTATTCTTACTTTCACACGATATCATGCGATTTATACTGGATCCCTACTTTATGACAAAACAGTCAACAGTTTCAACAAATTTTTCGCCGATGTGCACAAGTAGAACAAATTATACAACGATGAATCGATCAATGTCTAATCAATACATCATTACCTCTTTTATGCAAATTAAGACTTCTGGATTGTTCATTTCTATCGTAACAGAACCAGACTGCATTTCTACACAATGAATCCGTCTAACACTTTTTCTAGTAATCTATAAATAAAAATAGTTAAAATAATCGAATCGGGTCATAAAATCGACATACTGTAATGATGTGTCATATTTATAATGTTTGCCTCATAAAAGCAAACAATGAGGTCAATCAGCAACAAGCGACACATGGAACATACGAAGCGGACAGCATGGATTCAGATTATTGCAGAATAAAAAAAACTCAGCCACATTACTCACATTGAAAATTTGTCCATTTCTGCATCGAGGAGTAGTTATAACTAATTCGCACTCGCCTAATTTATTGACTTTTCCGTTCCTCAGAATCAGAATTCCTTTACTGTATCGATGTCGCAGTTGAGAAGTGAAAAGAGTATGTGAATTAACCAACACGTCACACTGCAGCTGCATTTCGCCCCCAACAATTAAAACGAATTCAGGATATGATCTGAAAGTGACCCTGCATTGGAAGACATCTTCCAAACTTTAACCTTGCCTGAAATCAGTAACAGACAAAAAGAAATTTCTTCGTAAAGGAGAGAATTGGAAACTGAACAAATGATACAAAAATAGAAATATGAATTCTGTTAGAAAAAGTTCCGCCTTGTGGAAGAACATGCCCGTTGTGAACCTAAGTTTTCGAATGACATACACATCACATGAAGTAAATGAGATTTTGTCATATGTATCATACATACATCACAGATTTATCTTCAGCCATCCAAGGATATTACATCTTTAAAATGTGTTGTCAACCAAAATGCTGGTACTTTATACTATCTATGCGGCTGTTATGCAAATTATCCGCATAAACAATATGCAAAGGAAAAAAGTAAGTTGTGAAGTCACGATCCAAAAATCAAAACACGATAGACGCAAGCATAAAATGGATTTTATTAAAAAACAAAAAGAAATTCCCAGTATCTGGAAGAATAATAAGAAATATAACAGAGAATGAAAATCTTGAAATGGTATAATACGTATTACATACGAAAGCTTCTTTGGCAATATTTCCTTTTTCAGCGAGTTCATATAGGGAAATTTCGAAACAATTCTAATGTTTTCATTACAGCTCTAATCCCCAAAATAACTAACCACTGGAAAATACAAATGAAAAAATGTCATGCTGTATCAGAATTTTAACTTGGATGTTTGTATTACCGGTGTTTGGGCTATTTTAACATAATTGAGTCTAAGTTTCAAAATAACTAAACAGCTAGATTGAAAGGATGGCAGATATAAAGCTGTATAAAAGTGAATATAATATACAAGTTTGAAAGCAAATGAAGTGAAACACTGTATTCAAAGATACCTAATTATGTTTAAGCCACAAGCTGCTAAAATAAATTACTACGAATAACACCAATAAAGAAACCAAAAAAAGCTGATTTCCCACTTCTCCATTAAACTAAAAAATCCATACGATCATTGCTAACCTCATACGACCACATCAACAATTATTTTTTAACAATGTCATAAATTGATCAACTTCCCACGACACTCACTGCAGTGTAAATTAGGACTGCAAGGTGGGGATGTTCTTGTACGTTCCAGATCCTTAAAAAATATTAAAATTATGATTTTTTGAAATTTTTCTTTGTGGAGCAATAAACTTTGCTTATAAACATTTGGACTTATTCACAAGTTTTTAAGTAGTGTCTACAACAAAAAAAATTTGTTCGTCGTTTAATTTCTCGGTACAAATAATGGACATCTTATGGACATCATATGAACCAATTTCGACTACTAAAAATCAACAAAATTTCGCGCTTACAATCCCATTGTTATTTTTATGTGCATAAAAAGTCAAAATATTACCTGAAGTTCTGATATCAAGTATAAAATCCTCTCCACACCGACATCATCATCAGTGTTGTCGTCCAAAATATCTTCTTTGGTTTCATTTCTACAGATGTCTGTAATAGCATATAGTCATTATTTTTTTTGTTAAACATGAAGATCTAAATTTCATTTTAATTTAAAAAAGTAAATTATTATAGCTTACCAGAATCATGCTTTTTACTGCCAAACTCGCTTGAAACGTCAATGCAGGAATCTGGACTGTCGGGAACAGGCAATTTTGAAGCGTCAACAATTGTCTGCTTATCAGTAGAGAATTCATTCTCAGTACTACGACTGCAAAATATCAAGAAAATATTCATAAAAACGCAATCAACAATATCCAGAAAAAAAAGTACTATGATTTGCAATATACCTGTATGGACGGACACTATGCGATTGTTCGGACGGTCGGCTACAGTTGCTTAACGCCTCTTTCTCATGCCTATAAATGTGCAGTAATCCTTTCTTCGACAGCAGATCTATCAAAACTATTTGCAATTCGTTCAATTTTTGCTGAAAAATTAAAGCCAATCAGTTAATTACAGAGAGAGAAGTATTACGTATTAAACATGACATGGTAGTGTGAAAGACCGATTGTGCGTATGTATAAAACGGCTCGCACATCAAAAGTCATCTTTCTAATTTCTTCATGCGTAGCATAAACTTGAAAAAGACTGTGATATCAATTGTAGAAATTATCAGAGGGATTACATATGTTTGACAGTTTGCTTGAATTTTATTCAAAAAAATTGGAAAAACATTGATGACCTGCATCCGCTCTTTTTCGAAAGACAACTTTGCAACTGCTTCTTCTCTCTCGCGCATCCTTTCATTAATCTTTTTTCTTTGATGTTGATATAATGTTACATAGTCACCTCAAACAGTTCAAAAAAGAATGAATATACGCTTAGTATCGTTCTGAATGGGCACTTACTGCGACCAAACATCTACATACCGATGGTATCATTTTCAGTCTCTAATTGCATAACAATATGTTGCAAATGTTCCTTTTCTTCGGCAAGATCTGCAACTTGTCGCATTGCTCGCGTAAAACGAGCCTCTAGCTCTGTCCAAGCCAATGGTTTTTCTTTTATCGAAGGTGCTAAAATCTATATTAAATTCAAATTAAAACGAATAATCTTGTACCTTGAGTACATTATGCATTCTATATGTTACGAGTTACGGTTAAACACTCGCTTGAAATAAATTCCTCCACAGTTTTCCAACATTATCCATAAATCGAAACATGTACAAATCAACCTTCCAGTTGCTTCACGACATCACCATTTGCCCAAACAGGTGACATCGAATCGCACTGAGAGGATGAAGATGTAATATTACTTGACAGAGATGCATTGTTTAACTTCTCCTGTAGCACGCTGACATCATTTCGTAATTGTTCATTCTCAGCAGATAATGTGTTGATTCTGAAATATCACCATTACACAACTTACGTATAATTAATAATTTCAACAGTATATGAGATGTTAATAAATGTACGAGGTCCCTAATAAATAAGCAAATTAAAGAAAGGATGACTCCAATACAAATTGTAAGAGTTCGTTACATTCAAATTTTCATAAGGAATTTAGAGACAAGAAACATTCGCATACGAATGGACGTTCTAAAACAATACCTGTCAATTGCTTGTCCTAGTTCAACGTGTATGTTATTCTGATTTTCGTCTTCAGAATTTTGTTCCATTATCCTAAAGTGAAAGGAAAATGATAAGCAAACGTTTATGAATCTAAAATGTTAGAAAATAAAAAACATATGTAGTATGAATAAACATAAAATTGTTAATGGCCGAGCATACCTGCGTAATTCTTCATTCTCCTGCATTACTCGTCTATGATCAAGCCTTAATTCATCCAAAACCATTCGAACATTGGATAATTCTACTTCGTTGTGCGCATGAGTTTCTTCTGTGTGCGAAAGCGATAAATCTCTATCATAGCACTCAGAAACTGATGGAGTTGAAAGAGTCTGGAACACGTGGATTCGAGTGTCATACCTTGTGTATTTTAAATTGATTTTTAGTTTACTGAAACTATTTGATGGAAAAAATTAATGTCCCTAATGCACAATTTTTGGGCAACCGCAAGATAAATACTACCCAAAAGGATTTAAGATGTGAAACGTTGAGAATCACCACTTACTACACTTAAGCTTAGATGTTGCGCATTCAGTTAAGTTGTATGTGACGACTATTTACACTATTTACAAGCTTCTAACAAAGACAGCGCCTAATAACAAAACTCTAACAACGTAAGACCTGTACTTAACATTTAATAAATTATGTTTCACACCTCATCACGATCCGGTGAATCAATATACTGAACATGTTGTTGCTGCTGTTGATGTGCATAACCATTCGCCATTATTGGGGTTGTCAAAGAATCAACATTTTTACTATCAAATGGTTGACTGGAAATTCGATCCAATTCATTCCTTAACTGACCAACCAGATGTAATGCACTGAGTCGTCCGCTTTCCCTTTCCATGCTTTCCTGAACAATGATTCAGTATAATTTCTGTAATGCCGAAGTAATTATCCGTATAGTGTAAGCAGTTTGTTAACTACGTTTGGAGCTCGACTCACCACATTAAAAAATATAGCAGAAATATTTCGATTCTTAACAATTCAGATTAGTTGAAATTGGTTTATAAGGATATAAATGTCAAACATAGCTACAAGCTTCTAAATAAACAACTTCTGAAAATCAAAGAAATCGTAACTTATAAACAAGGAAAAACTAGAACAAAATTACCTGCGTAACCATTATTAATTTATCTTGCAATTCGACCAGCTGCTCCTTTAACTCTCGATTCTGCGCAATTGCTCTTGAAACCGTAGCTTTTTCATTTTGCAGCTGCTCTGATAGTGAAAGTGCTCCCTTAAGAATTTAAGTTTGTCTACTGCATGTAACCTAGAAAGTTTTTAAAATACTTTAAAATGCTTAACCTCTGTATGTTTTTGCTGCTCCTCAGCCATAGAACGAGCTCTTGAAAGAGATTCTTCAGCCAAAGCCAATTCAGTAGTTTTTTGCATCAGTTTTGATTTCTATAAATATACTTTAAGAAAAAAAATATCCATATTCGCCCTGCGTTGCAAAAAGAATTCATTTGTTAACCTTATATTCAAAAAAAAATTTTCCGCTTATCCTTAAACTAAATTTATCAATTACAAATGTCATATCCTGGCCATTAAAGTTATTGACACAGAGAAAACTAAATGATTTGAGTTTAGACTGAATGTGAGTAAGTAAGCAATTAATGAGGACGAAAATAAGCGGTCTTTTCCTTACCATAACAACTCGAAATGAACTGAAATCAGTTGCGCAACATCGAGTCAAGCGTAATAAAATATTACAGGGAAGAATTAAATTTTACAAAAAGAACCTCATCATTAAGCGCAGAAGACAACGTAATAACATCCTGTTCTTTACTGATAAGTTGTGTTCTCAATTCCTCAATTAACTGTTTTGCTCTTTGATGGTCATTCACCACTTCAATCAATTTAGTTTGTACTTTGTGTAATTCGTCCGAATTCTAAAATGTTTCAAATAAACGACAATTACAGATTATGGAAATATAAATATGATAATAAAAATTGTTACCTGATTTTGCAAGGCTTGATGAGATTCTATTCGCCAATTTAAAAATGTCATTATAGCGATAAGAACCTTCTACTTTATCCAGAAAAGACTAACCACAACTTGTTTATTGTCGTCATTTACTAAATTTGATTTGTCAACTGCTTGCAGCACTTTTATTTGACTTTCCAAGGTCTGAACTTTTGATTCCAAAACTAGCTTCTCTCGTGATATTTCTTCCAGCTGCAAAAAAGAACATGCAAACCATTTACTCCAAATCCAAATTACTCCAAAAAATAAATTTCACTATTTTTATTTTACCTTTGCACTCATTTGTACAATATTGTGATTCAGTTGCGTACCATATAATTCATAACGCTCCCGCGCCAACTGTGCTTCTTTCTTCCACTTTTCTGTCTCATCTGCTGCTCTAAGCAGTTCACTCTTCAGTTGCTCAATTTCATCTACGATATATGTATGTTCAAACACAAACACAGTAGTAGAATTACAGTAGAATGAAATGGAAAAATTCCTTTCTTGTTCCTCTTAGTTTAGCTTGAAATATCCTGAGCTAATACAATAGCTCAACTGTAATATCAATGGGGAAAGAGTATACATTGAAATTTTTGAATGAATTTTAATGGGTCTCACATGCGCAATCATTCTATAACAATTCTCAAAAGAAACAAGGAGAAATCCTTTCTAAAAATCGATTACATAACCTCATGTAGGACCTGAAACAAGCTGACCAGTAAGATTTCGAACATCATCTTCCCTTCGAGTGTGCTCACCAGTGTATGCCTCTAACTGACGAAGATAAATATCTTTCATCCGTAACTGTTTGTGAGCTTCTTCGAGCTCCGCTTGAGCAGCTTCCGCTTCTTTCACATAAATTTTTAATCGTTCCTAAATTTTTTGATTTTAAATATACGTATAATTGAAATTCGACAGCTCACTATCATTATCAAAGGAGTTTAAACAATTCTTCGATCATAAAGCATATAAATATATTATTACAAGTTGCTGCACTGTGCTTTTATAACACCGCAAGTCGCAAAACTGAAAAGTAATCGTTACTAAAAATCAATTAAAAAAATAAACCACAAATACAAAAAAATGTGTCTCTTTTTCCATTTAATGGTGATAATTGAGATTCAAAACATAAATTAGTCACATCATACAAAGTTTTAGAGAAACACTGCCGCTAGAAGCTTGCAAACAAATTAGTAAAATTTAGCAACAAATACAAAACCTTAGCATCGTCCCGATCTTGTTGTATATGAAGCATTTTCGTTTGCCAGTTTACTGCTTCTTGCCGACCATTCTCTGATTCTTCTACTTGCCTTTGCATTATATTGCTCAGCGAATCGATTTTTTTACGTAATGACACAATTTCAGTCTCCAGCGCTGTAATACGCGAAGTTTTCTCCCGTACCTCGATCTGCAAAACGTGTATTTCTAAAGTTAATGAATTTCAATAAAACAGAAAAATTACTGTCTTTTTTTTACAACGATGACTGTTAGCAAGTAATTTGACATAAAAATTACATACCGTGAGATTGTAAATTTGCTTATTTCGATCCAGAACCAGTTCATTTTTTTGTCTTAATTGCTGCTGTAAAGCTGTCTTCTCTTTGACAACAACACTCATTGCCTAAAGCGCTATTAATTTAAGGATTCGTAGCTGCGATTCATGTCTAAAATACATCATTTAAATGTAATTAAATAACAATTTTTCACAATTTTCCATACGAAAAAAGAAACAAAACTGTTTGCAATTGAACAAGCTGCGTTTGCAAAGCGGATCCACCTGGGTCGCCATTTTTGATATATTCGTTAAGTTTTGTATAAGCAGCATGAATCTGTGAGTAATGTCCAACCTAAAATACATTATACGTAGCTGCATTGCACTTTTTTGTAACTATAATATATAAATAGATACAAAAGTCTGAAGATCGCTTATAACGCTCCAACTGAGGTGTTCAGAGGTAATTTGGATTGTCTGTGCAATAAAGTAAAAAAAAAAAAAAAGCCAACGGAAAACAAATAAGCAAAGAGAAGAACACCGCATACCAACTCTGCAAGCTGCGAAGAAAGTTGTCCTTTCTCAGCGGTACGTAAGACTAATTCTTCTCTCAACCGAACGTATTTCTCCTACAATAAAAAATTCTCGTTCCCTTATAGATTCAAATTAGAAAGATATGAAAGAAAACATTTCTGAAGGTAGGACAAGCGCCATGTCATTTCCCAAACCACATCAAAAACTTTAGTGCAAAAAATGACTAATCAATCACTTAACATAAAAACTCATAAAAATTGAAAATGCATAAGGAAAAACTACAGTCCCATTCTCATATTGTGAATATATATAATCAAAACAGACACAAAACAGCAAACACAAGATCCCCTTACAGCAATTTTCTTCAAGCCTATTTTTGCTCCGCTTCAAACCATGGCTCTCCCTAAATTCTTAACCAATAAATTTTGCTCATTTATATAAAATTATGATTTTTCGTGTACGTTTCATATCTATGAAATAGAAAATAGAAATCATGAAAGAGTATTTACGAAGAGAGAAAATTACCTAACCTAAAACAGATGATGACAGGGAGACGATCAAAAGAAATTTAAAAAGTAGGTTACAAAACCTTCAAATCCAGTAGATCCTCGGGTAAGTTGGAACACAACTCTGATGTACTATCTTGATAAAATTTATCCCTTAAATCATTGCTCGGAGCACTGCTGTTAGTATTCGAAATATTATGATTCGCAGCACATTGTGTAGTGGTGGATGGGGAACCCTGTGATCCTATTTGAACTCCTTGGAAGATGTCTTTCACTTCGACATGATTGCACATTTCTTCAAAGCGAGAGTTTTTTTTTTATAAATTAACTTTTTTTGAAAGATTGACTTCAGTAACGGCTATTATTCTTCCGAGCTTATGCTTAAAAAAATTAAAAAATATATATATATATATAGGTAAGAATTGCTTTAATTCTAATAATAATAAGTACAATGGGGAACTGATAAAAAATCTATATAAATATTTCTATAGAAAATAAGAGTAATGAAATGAAGCTTACGTAAACTGGCGGCAGATCGTCGTCCGCCATTTTCGATTATACTCGAAACACTTGGAGATGGAGATATATTAAATTCTGCATTTGTATTACGATGTTTAGACTGATAATCTCGCAACTGAAACTTATTGTTTTTAATCTCATAATTTTAATCTATTAATTATGCATTGGAATTTACGGGTGGAACAATATGTCTCAAGAGAAGCTAATCGCTGACAGTTTGCTTAAGATCTCTATAACAATTCGAAATTTTTTGGCTTTTCTTTCCACAAGTTAACAAGTCTACCTATTGAATGAAATGTCGGGAACTTCCTAGTGCTCAGATACCCCGCCAAATTATTTAAGTACTTTTAAACAGCGAGTGGATCTTGTTCATCATTAAATTTCCTTATATGACTGAACAGTCAATTTTCTAATAATAGGTCAAAATATTCTGAGAGGAACTTTGTTTAAATTAGGTGTGGTTAGTTAATTATGTACTAGAATTTGTTGATGAGATGAACTGCAATTTGAAAATAAAAACTTACCTTTTTCCGAGCTTGAGCTAACCTTTCTGCTTTTACTTTTATTTCTCCTTCGGAAGCACTCATTTATCTAAAGTAAAATATCTAAACTATCAGCAATATTTTACGCAATTAGTACAATTAGTAAGCGCTTATTGCACTTATTCGTCATTTCGTCAAGAAGGGCAAGCCATGGCAAATTTCGACAAAACTTGAAGCTACCAACATAGAGCATTGAATATAAAATATTTTAGGAAAATTAAAAAGAAGACAATGTGTATTTCTGCGAAATATAAGATATTTAATTCAAGACAAAAGATAAAATGATTTGGAAACATTCTCATCTTATTGCACGTACAGCTCACGTTTCATCTCAATTCATTTCTTTCCTAATACTACATGTTCGCTCAATCGCCGTCACAATTCTCGTGCTCCTCACCCCTGAACACTCAACGAACACCCCGTTCAAATTATACAGCGGACGTGGATGAAAGCTTTATCAATGCTACGCATCCTCCTTGCTCGTTGTGAAAATGACAATCCCGCGGGGATTTTTTGTAGGAGGTATAGCGAGCTATTTATGGTAAGATTTGCATAAGAGCGTAGGAGTAATAGAATGGGATATCATACGATGGCAAGGTAAATTAATAAAGTTACTTTTTAATGGAATAACAAGTTTGATTTATTTTAAATAAAATTTATAAAATCATTTAGGTGGTGCTAAGTTAGCAAATATCCGTTCACATTTTGAGCTATCGCAGAACTGCATGCTTCATTTTTACGAGTGAATTGCTAAATTAGATATGATTTCAAATAATCCATCAACCGATAGCAGATGGCAGTATGTTGTCATAATTTGAGACTTTTCTAGTTCATTTTGAAAATTACAGAAATTTAAGAAATATCTAGGTGGTGTGATTGTGACATAATACTTGTCTTAAATTATTCGAGTACAATAAAGAAGCCAATTGTGTTACCTAGAATTATATCACTCTAAAATTTATGGGATGCCTTACAATGCTCTTCGGTAGATGTAATAAAGCTATGCCAATTGCTATGGCTCTGAAAATGCTCGTCTGAGCAGACTATGTTGAAAAAAAAAGGAAGGTAGTAACAGGTGTGTTTTCCAATTTCTAATTTAGATGAAAATTATTTGAGAAATATTAATTAGTGGTGTGTCGGCATTTCAAATAAGTTCAGCCTTTTAAAGTTGCTTTTGTAGTCTTTAAAAATCGTGCTGTACAATTTTTATTTTAAATTAAATAGACACTGTCGAGAGCTATTTTTGAAAAAAATCAAAGTATTGAATGTCGGAAAACCTTCATGGAAATCCACTGTTCTCAAATAGAAATAAATATTCACAATCAAATGATTCTGATCTCTCTCTCTTTCTCTATCAAATTTTATTCCGAGTTATGGCAATTAAGCAAATTGCTTGCAAACTTTAGATTATTTTCAAAGGCGGTTTTCAAGGAGAGAAATCAAAATAACTTTTTTCTTTCACAGAACATTCATTACCTTTTCCAGGTTGGTGACAGTTGGGAAATTTACAAATTGTATTGATCTTTCCCGAAGTTACGATCCGAAACGTATACAGTTCAGTAAATAAATTACTGTTATTATTCACTGCTGAACTTTGTTGCTTTTACTGCTAGGGAAAGTAGCTGTTGTGAGAATGCGTAACAAACAGTTTTTAAAGTTCGGGAAAGTGGATGGAGAAGAGCTAAAGGAGTTGAAGTTAGAGAAGGTCGGTGGCACATATCGCCACGCCGAGTATAAGATTGGATTAGCGGCTTCTGTTAACTTCACTTACTTTTCATTTAACTGCATGACATATTTTTCAATACACTTTGTTTTTCAAAAAAATCCATGCAGACATTTTCTACTATAATTTGTTAATTAATTAATTAATTAATTTATCTATTTATTTATTTATTTATTAACAAATTATGTAAATTTTCACAACATTTTACAACGTTTAATTAACTCTTGTCATTATCTTTACTTATAGAAACTAATTAAGTAATGTGCCCCCTTCAATTTCTTCCATGCCTCTACATTTCAATTACAATTGATGATCTGCGAAATTATCACTAATTAGTTTTCACAATTATTTTCAGAAAACCGCAGTCAATTCATTTCTGATTAAAATGGAACAATGTGGAAGTATGAAAAGAGGCCTCTGAAATTTAACTTAGCAACACATTTACAACGATATGTTTGAATCAGTCAAATCATTCCACAAATGTACAATGATAGCCAGTGGAACAAAGCACCATATGAGATCCGGAAACCAGAAAATGAAGATTCGTTTCCATATGCCAGCTGATTCAGCCAAATAATTAACCGATCCTAAAATACAAATAAGGAAAATAACACGGAACACCTCATCCAACCATTCTAGTAATCGAAGCAGGAGAGCAATTCACCTCAACTCACTAAGAAGCTAAAAAATTCTTTTACTGCCAGTCTGAGTGAGCGAAACACGTGAGGAAGCTTATCCATCAGATCACTTTAGCGGAAAATTGAAAAGGAAAAGGAAGCGGAAGAGATGAGAAACCTTCTGGCGGTGCAATAAACAATGTCATGTAAAGGAGAGTTTTCCAGAAGACGAACGCACTTGTGAGGAATGTAGTTAGCTTTGCGTGACGTGGATAGTCTCGGCACTAAAAAATTAAACTTGTCTATTCAAAATTTTATTTTATTTAAATATTTGTTTAGAGTGATTTTTCTCTTCAACTTTCTAACCTTTGATTGCTGAACCTTTCAATCATTGGAATTCGATGGTTATAGCACAAAATTATTTTTAAATGTTTCTAAAAAGTTTCCTAGTGATTCTTTCAAAACAGTCTCTTAAAAAGCTTGTTGTGATTTAATGACGGCTTATATATCATCGATAAAATATCATTCAACTCGCAAACATCAAAGAGAGCGCGAGAGAGGATGAGTTAACTTCACAAAGTGAAGTGTCAATGACATTAAATTCATTTATCTGAAAATTTCTGCTGGAACTATTTTATAGTATAAATTTCATTAAAAAAAAAAAGTGCTAATAAATTGTGCAAAATGTTAGCAGATTCTTTGATGAATTAGAACTTCATGACTTGTTTTTGAGGATTTCAATAAATCTAATATTTTCATTAAATTCAACATTTTTTGAATTTCCCTCATTGCTAACTTCTAGTTTACTGAGTTTTAATATTAGCAGAAACGATCGTATTGGTCACTAAGCACTTTCAAATTTATGTCTAATTCTCTGCAAATTCACATAAATGCAAATCTCAGAAATAAATTAGGACTTTTCTAACTTCATTGAGCAATCAAAGTTGTTGTTATTCAGCATTCTTTAGATAATTTTATTTTTACAATTTATTAAACTTTGCTGAATGTTCACTGTGATCACTGAGTGCTTGTTTCTATTAGATTCTTGTGCGAAATCAACTGTAATATATTTAAGTAAATGAATGTTTACCAGATATAGGGCGACAATATTTAAGATTATCTCGATGACCATCAACCGACCGGTGGCCATTGTAACAATATCGTTGGTTGCGGCATACCTCAGATCAACGTCGCTATAGATATTCCCTGTGAAGGCAAACTAATATTTAAAATTAGAATTTCATAGGATTTTTTGAAGCGAAAATAATTTGATGTCAAATCCTTGTTACTGCTGCTAATATTTGAGCCTATCGACAGACTTCAATTTCAATCATATAACGAGGAAACTGAGAACTGGATCAGTTCCTGTATAAGGTAGCTCTCTAATAATTAAATTTACGGATTAATAGTTGAAGTATGTGGCGGTATATTTAAGTCAATCAATCAATTCCATCATTCTGGTAGAGTACTAATAAAATCCGCAGTTTTTTAATTTTCCACCGCTGAAGAATTTATTTCCGATGGTCCTATCAGTGAGAGAAGTGGGAAATAAGAAATGGATTTCATTCCATTTATTTGAATATGAAGTGGAATTAAAGACCTTGAAAAAAGACCACTGGAACCTGCTTTCAGAAGGACTCGACAGAGTGGTCTTTCCAGGCAGAGATGAGTTAGCTTTTAAAAAAGATTAGAATTACAAGATGGGTGGATATTTAGGTGACAAGTGACCATTCTGTCGAATAAACAAACATACGACGATCGCCTTTTTGGTTACCGACTGTTGCAAAGGAAACTGTATTTTCAAAAGTTCTCAGAACAAATTAGTTGAATCGTTTGCTTCATTAATTGCACATATGTCTACGTGAATAAGTGAGAAACAAACATAATTCATAAAAGTATCCCAGCGTATTGTCTCGAAGGGTGTACGGACGAAGCATTGTGTACGCAACGTCCAAGCTACATATCACTGTTGAAATTTTAAGCCAAATTCGAATCCAACGTGACATTGGTGAATTTCGCCGATTGCAGTGGTCATCCCTCATATCGATCACCTTGATAATTCAGGGAATGAATGTGCTTGTGAATTCTTTCTGCAATATTATTTTGCAATATTTTTAATGCGGTATGACTCAAAGGAGACATATAAATAAATTTTCATGGTTGCTGTGAATTTCATATTGCAAAATAATGGTACGTTCAGTAAAGGTAGGGTAGAGAGTGTTTAGATTTCAAATTTTAATTCAATGAACTCATAGATTACAAAAATGGGAATGCAAAAAAAGACGGGATCAATTGCGTTTTTTAAAAAAAAGCGATCGATTAATTAAACTCATTAATGCAACCCTTCTATTTTCTGCATGCTATGGATTTGCAAAATGGCAAAAATATAGGAGAAAAAAAGGATAATTGAAAGATAAGTTGATCAGGTAGGAGGGGAAAAGAAGCCAAATTTGAAAGTGTTTTTTTTTCTTTTTCTGAAGAATAGTGTTCTGAGATGAGGAAATTCACGCAAGAAATAGATGCATCATTTGAATCTTTTATTTTCGCTTAAATGAAAAATCGAACTGAACGAATTAATCGTCCGTTCTGACAACTTGGACATAATGATGACTAGCACAAACGAATGGAAATTCCATTCTTGTAGCTCATCAGTTGTACAAACTGAGTAGCGGTCATCCATTTTCTCACGTGCGAAAAGCGTCCGTGAAATGATGGCCGTAAAAATTCGAGGATAAAAAAAAATAAAACTATAGAGAATATAATTAAACACATTCATTCCTTTCACGACAAGAGCACTTATTTGATTTGCTGAATGATAGAGGTGAAAAATGAGGTCAAATGGCACAATTTTCGCAACGCTCAGATTAGGTCAAATTTTAACACAGTAATTTTGCAGCAAAAATTTTTCCCGTTCCACGACGTAATGTAATATGTGAAGATGGCAAAAACCCGAAAAAGAGAGAAAGTGGAAGAAAGCGCGAGGGGCAGAGGGCGAGAGAGATGATAGGAGGGAGAAATACTGCAACACTTTAACATAAAGGAAAATATCATAAAAATTCAAAAATAAAATTGCCACGGAAAAGGTGATGATGTAAAGCAGCGCTCGCTGATATTGGAATATTAGAAAGTATAATGGAAAGTGCATCATTCATTTTCATTTTAAAAAATATTACTTTGTTATGAATGAGGATGAGAAGGAAGCGTCTGCTCCTTATTGCCACCTCCTAGCACATACACACCAATTTTCGAATTGAATGGGAGAAATAGACGATGAAGATGAGATGTAAGTTAATTTAGGTAATTAATGAACTATATCTATTAGAAATGAATAGCGCGCAGGAGAAAACATATCAGTTATTTCACCTTACTGCCACTACAATTTCAATTTCAATTTCAATAACAATGACAAGTGGAAATTCTGCTAAAATGCAAATGAACGATTCGTTAAATGAATGAGGACAGTGTAGACAACATTGTTTTGGACGATGAAATAAATAGCAATAGCTGTAGAAACACATTGATACGACACGATCGCAGACAATGATCTGCTGATACTGAAAAATCGATAACGAAATTTTGATCTAATTTTGTTAATTCTATCTCAAAAAAAAATTGAAAGTCAGTCGTCAACTTATGTTAATTTTTGCTTTGCACTATTACTCTAACGATTACTTTCGCTTAATTATTCTCTCTTGCTCTCTCTCTCTCTCTCCCTCTCTCTTGGGCTAAAGAATTGATCATATGCAACCGAAATTGATAACTGAATAGAGAGGCAGCTTAAAAAAAAATTTTTTTTCGCCTTGAATTTTTTTCTCCTTACATGCCATTTCTACATTTTGTCGCTTAGGATTTATGAACGCTAATTAACGAAGTGATTGAGTGAATTTTCAAATTTCATCATAGACTTAAATTAAACAGAGTAAAGAGGGAGAGAGAGAGAGAGAGTACAATGCTTTTGTGCTTCTTCACTCATTCGTATTCCAATTCCACCAAATTTCGTCGTAATTCATCGATCATATCCTGTCCATAACTGCTTGAACATCTATTTCGACTCCAGTGATCTTTGCAAAATGCCTTCTTGCAGCCTGAAGAAAGCTACGCTTTACCGTTTGCGCTTTGCTAATGCAATTCCTAATGATTTTTTAAGTGAAATTTTACCCTTAGAAAGTTTGGATTTTGAAAAGATTACAAGGAATTGCAATTTGCTTCACTTTGATTGTTAATTGAAGAGAGGAAACAACGGTGCTCAGAGATGGCTAACAATTAAAAAAAGTTTTCTATGAATCATCAAAAGTTTGCATAACAATCTTCAGTAACGACTGAACTTCGATATGACTGAGCTTGCCGTTAATTACAATTAAGACTGTTTGAAAGTCATTTTAAATCTTCACCTTCACAATAGGCGGAATCAGTGATTCTCTTGCACATCTCACAAACCATTCGTCTGTACAACGTCACGGAACGATTCATCTTGAAGAGGTGACCATTCATCGTTTCAATCTCTCTCAGCTTTGTTATATTTAAATTTGTTGTCACTATTGAGCTATGTAACTGCAAAAATTTGCTTACGTGAAAATTTCTCACTCCACTTTCAAATTTTTTACTTTTAAAAAAATTTTTTTCCATAAAATTATTAAATTTTCTTTTTGATTTATTTATTTTCAGAATGAAAATATTTTATGTGTTACTATGTTTTCACACTTAAATAATATGCAAAACTTTGCAAAAAAAAAAGCAATAGTTACTTTAATAATGAAATTTTGCTAGGAAAAATTAAATTCAATTTCAGGAAAACAAATTGCTTATTTTATAATACGAAAGAATTAATCGAAAAATCGCTAAAAAATATTGAATGCAATTAATCATTCAGTTAATTTTATGACAACGTTTGCTGTTTTCATAGCTAATTAAAGGATAATTTACCGGTGGTGGCAGTGTTCTGCTTAACTTCAACCGTGCTAAGTCATTTTTGGTTTCGGAAGCGATCCGACTGATAAGCTTGACCATCGCCTCTCTACACAAGTGATATTCATTGCTAATAATCAGCAGCGTCACCACCTGATCTGCTTTCAATCCACTGCAAATCTTCTTCACACTTTTCAACTTAGCACACTTTCAAAATTCCTCCGAAGCTGGAGTTCACTTGTTGTCACGTGGCTGTTAATTAATGATTTTCATATATCGTCTGCTTCACGTGATAGGCTGCTATCCAATACAAGCAACTACATGATGTAAAATAAAAAGTCTTAAAGAAACAATTGCTGCAAAAAATCCGAAAATGAAATTACTATGAGTACCGTATGGTATCGTACATTGTTGCTACTTGTGAGCGTAGTATGAATTATCTAATCAAACTGAAATTTCCTGTTTAATTGCATTCAGTCCTTTTCCACAGAGCTATTCCTATCTTTTAAATAAAAAAAAAAAAACGAATTCAACAATTTCAATTATCTTTCAAATTGACTGAGATGAATAAACAAACAATTGAGAATGAAGGAAAGATAAGCCTGGAAAAGAAATATTCAGTTACTGATAATTACTTCTTTGTCCTGCCATAATTTAATTTAATATTTCAATTTCATTTTGAAACTCAGATTGTTGAAATTGCTGTCAATGTGCTATATTAATTGTTGATTGATTAATAAACAGATTTAACATTCAATTTACATTTAATTAAGAGATAGTAATAGACTTAATAATATGAAAAGTGCTTGATGCTTGAAGTAGATACGCTGATGACTATTTATCCGAACATTGCTTTTAATCACATTTTACTAATTTATCCTATCGTCACCAATTTCAGTGCAATGTGTCGCGCAGCGCATTGATAGGCTAAAGGTGAATTTTAACTTTTGCTTTAAATTTGTAACTGTTCCACCAATAGACTGTGACATTTTTGTTCAGAGCAAGAAAGAGAATATAGGAATTGAAGTTCGCGATTGGAACTTACTCTAAGTCGCATTTGCTGGAAATGAATTCCTCACAAGCTTCGATCAACGACTTCACTTGGTACTTCCTTGACAAGCGAAGCACTGTGGCAAAATTGCTTTCTAAAATGTCACGCATACTAAAATTAAAATTGCCTTAAAACTTGCACGTTACTTTGCCATTTAACAATGTGTACTTAACGTCATTACCCATATGAATTTTCATCGCTTCAGTAGCGAGAAGCTGTCTCTCTCTCTCTCTCTCTCTCCATGTTACAGGAAGGGAGGTTTAATGAACGATCTGTTGTAATGGCTAAAATTCGGTAAGTTGTTAGGAGGAGTACAGGTGATCGATTGCGGGAGTTCATCCGTTGCTTTTGTTTTATTGTTGGTTTGAGAGGGAAGAGTTTAATTCGGTATGCGAGATTAATAACTAGCATCATTGGATCTTGATTTTATTTTGAAAATTTTGGTGCCTTAAATTTAGAATTGAACTTGTTGGTGACATCGTACAAGGATAAACTGAATGATAAATTGAAATAAAAATGAAAAAGTGTAGTCTGACGTAATTTGAGGATTATTAGATATCTTTCCCTCACTGAAAATTTATTTTCAAGAGGAGCATACCTCGAATTATATTCTCTCATTTTTTTAGCTAAGTAAACTTTTCCTTTCAATCAAGAATTCATTAAGGGCTCTTGGTGAGTGACCGCAATTCAACGCTTTCCGGTTTGAGGAAATCAGTGAAGGGTTGATAAGAATGAGCTACGGCGACTAACCGTCTATAAGATCAGCATTGCTGCAGCAATTTAAAAATGTAGCGATATCGTCGCTGCTCTCGTCTACAATTTCCCGTAAAGGTTGATCATCGCTGCCGGTTGCGCTCGATTCCGGCGAGACGACTATTCCGGCAAATATCGGCGAAAGTTGTGCGATAATTGTCGATTCAATAATGAATAGACGATCTTTTACAAGCAATCGAAATGGCCGTTCGATGTTGGAAGTGGACGTTTGCGCTTGCTGTGAAGACGAATGCATCGTCACCCGCACTGCTGAGATCATTCCTGAAGTGAAATGATGCAAGTGTCTTCGAAATTACTCTTAAGGTACTGTAAAGCGATTGTACAGGCAAAAAAGAGAGAAAATGAGCTATACGCTTACTTCAAATCGTAGCACTTTAGCTAAAACTCCCAACTTTCCTACCAAAAAGGCATCATTCACGTCTAGCTCACGTCAAACCTTTTCTCTAGCACCTGAAGCTATTAAGTGGTCAATTAGCTAGCTCAATGACTGCAATCATCGGAAGCTAAAGAAATATGTTTGAAGAGGTCTGAAATTGAAATTTTTGAGGAATGAAGAGGAGGGAGCAAATAACTTCATGTCTATTGCAACTTTTGCAATAATTTTTGCTTCTGAATGAATAATTTTATTTAGTGTGAGCGAAATGTGTTTAAAAGTGAAGTTGAGTGGCGAGAGGCAAGCATAATGCTTTCTCGAACAACGTCATTTTCACCACAAACAAGCGCTGTTGCCGTTATTGTTACCGTCATTCCTATTGCTTACTGTTTTTGCTGTTGTTGTTTGTTGTTGTTGTACCATTTAATTTTATAGGTAAATATTGACGAAACGTGAAGTGTACGTGGGAAAGATCCGTCTCTTTCAAGCAAAAATACTGATCGATCTGAGCAAAAATCATAAATTCTACCGTTTAGCTAAGCTACAAGTAAGAATAAGTGTGGCAAACAAGCGAACGTTGCTTTCCTCCTCTTTGAAAAGTAAGGAATTCATGCTACTAAATAACTTACGTTTTTATTTTCTCTAAGTGCTAGGAAAAGCACGCGTTCATCCCTCTCCCTTCCTCCTACCTCTCAATAAATAAGATTTTCAGGCTTCATCATCCTCCTTACTCATTGCAAATTGCGTCGGCAAGCATTTTACCGCTAATAAAAAAGATTTCAAATAAATGAAATTGCATAAACCAATTTTCAGTGGAAATTATCGGATGGATTCGTTGGTTTGTTGGTTGGTTAGACGGATGGATAAAATTGTCTGTGTGTGTGTGTGTGTGTCTGTGTGTGTCTGTGTGCAGACGTGATTGTGTGTGTGTGTGACTTATAAATGAATGAATAGAAGAAGAAATAAAACTTTGAAGAACTTTCATTAGCCAATCACAACTATCAAAGAATGTTTAATTGGCCTCTTCGCTTAACTTCATATTTCGTAATTACAACAAATTTTCACTCGCTCCCATAATCTCCTCATTTTTCAAAATACCTCATTCTGCTTGGTTTTCTTTTGCTGACTGAATGCTCACCGATAGCCCTAGGTACCTTATGAGGTAAGTTAGTGGCTAAAACAAACACTTTGCAAATCTTACAAAATGTAGTAATCGATAAGCTCGAAATTATTCATCAAACTAAAGACACAATGCCATCAAATTTATAGAAGTTGCTAAGAAACGAGCAAATACATGTAATATTACTGTGACATTTGCGCTTAGCATAAATTAGCAAAGTTATGAAATAATAATGCATCAAATATGATAAACACCAGTAAATTATCAACCCTAGAACTACGCTATGGCAGTTAATTTATATTATTTTTTTAAAAAAAAAAGTAGAAAAACACGTCCTCTTCATTTTCCATCTCAACTATTTCAATTTTAAACTTTTCATAATTTCAAAAGTACATCCTCTTTTTCTTTTGCAAAAAAAAACACTGAGAATATGTAGATTATTTAGGACATCTTCCGTTTCATAGCAAGTAAGTATTTGATAATTTTATTAAAATATTTCCCGCGTAGTAGAATTGCCTCTTGAAACTTTTAGTTTGCAGAAAAAAAAACCATTTTAGGCGCTTTATTTCAGCAATAACACATTAGATTGAATTGAGCAGTGGAAACTGCAAAGCCCATGAAATTATTAAATTATAAATTATTAAAGATTATTAAATTATATTCAATTAAATTTAAAACAATGAAATAGAATTAATTTCCTTTTGTAGTTATTAAATTACATTCAGCTAAATTTAAAACAGTGATAACTGATTTAACGGAAAGTTGATTTATTTAACGAGCAAATAAAGCTAAAGAAATCTTTTAACCTTGCAAGACTATCTTCATTTTCAATTGAACTGGAAAGTGAGTAAAGTTGAAAATTCCAGCAGTAAGGTTAAAATTGACAAGTGCTGATGCGAAATATCACGACATATCACAGTGCCTAAGGAAGAAGCTAACATCTAACATCTAAGCTGTCAAGTAACCTCAGAAACGGACCAAACACATTTTCGAATACAATATAATTGGTGGAGGGAAGTCCCACGAGGAAACTTTCCTCTCTTGAAATTTGCATGCGAAAGTGTAGGCTTAGTGTTTTTCAAAGTAAAAATGCTGCTCCCAAAGGGGAACTTTCATCAATGAATGATTAAAGTTTGAATGAAAGTCGTCTTGTCACCTTACTTTACTTACTAATATAAGCTGAGAAGTGCAACGCAACGAGGAATGCTTGTTACAAGTGAAATCAACCACTGTTATGATAAAAATGTTGCACTTGAAATCATCCCACCCGCCGTCGGTTCGTCCAGCTAAAGTCTCTTTCAATCAATTTAAGCAAAGAGTAAGATGGAAAATTGAAAGATGGAAAAAGGATGGAAGAAGAGCCCTTCTTCTTATCTGAGCATTCTAGCTTTCCTTGCAAATTGCTAATGTTATCGAAGATTTCCTTTCAACTATTTTACCAAAAAAAAAACAAAAACAAAGAACAAATAAATAACACGAGGAAGAAAGGGTTGGCCTTTGAAGTGGGAAAGTAAGCAAATAAAACACTTGTATTTTGCTGTTAAATTTTACTAATAAAAGTTAAAAATGTTGCAGAGCCATTTAACTTTATTCTAAAATAATTGTCAACTGAATAAGTTAATTTAATTACATTCATCCTACCTTTACTTTCAATTCCTGCATGATGAATTACTTCTTATAATTATTAATTTAAGTGGAATGTGTGCAATTTCATTTTTCGTAGGATCGTCGTAATATGCTATTTCGATCTGTTTTTTGTCTTCCTTTCCCCATCGACTAGTGGAAAGCAATGAATTAAATTGTAAAACATCGTTATCATGCATGATATGATATGATAATGGCTAAGGTTGAGGAAGAGATTTATTTATCTATCCGGAAGATAGCGTTGATGAGTGGACAGATGGATGGACGAACTGCTGCCATTTGATAAAAGTATTTGATATTTCAAGGCGATGATAGGTAGGCACTGGTTTGGAGCAATCATTCAAGTGAGGAAGAAGTTGAGCTGAGCTTAATTGAATTGAGCTGAAGGTAGTCAGAGGATAAGTTCAAACTTTGAATTTACCCTTTTGAAGAGAAAAATCAAAGAATTCACCATACTTTTCCCATTCATTCACGGTGGTAGTTAATTGCAGATGCCACTCTAATGAGTGAGTTTACCTGCAGGAAGTATTGCTTAATCTTTTAAGTATCGTCGAATTATTTAGGTCAATGCAATACTTGAAATCTATTTGGAAATCGATAAATAATCATAAGGCAGGAAATGAACGCAAAATTGCGTGCTTTACTTTAAAAACTTTGGAACTTTCATCGTGGTGTGCATAGCTATAAAATAGCTCAAAGAAATACTGCTAAAAGCCTTCTTAATAATTTAAAATTTGCATCGTAATTGCTAATAAATTGAGCTTCTGTCTTGTAGGAAAAGTTGATAAGTTGAGTTAATTAAAAAAAAGTTCGAGCTTTCCTACACCATTAGCTGTTATTGGATGAATGCAATAGTCAATTTATGGCTCTTTCCTTCATTTTTTCCCCTTCTTCTCTTTTCTTTGTGTGAGCGAAAGACTTTGCGATGGTTTGCTTGCCATGAGATGGGAGGAAGAGACTTCTCCAAAATTTTTTAAACATTTCAAATAAATCTGAGAGAATCAGTTTCTGCTCATTTTTCCACCCACTTCTCTTCCAAGCATCTACCCGTCCATCTGCCTACCCGTTCACTAAGGACAGATGGAAGTGCCTCAAATTTCTTCATATTTTTCATCATAGAAGTGCCGCAGTTGAGGACGGTAATTTAGCAAAGCGAAGAGGAATATTCCCTCTCTGATTTATTTAACGCATCATTTCCAGACGAATAAACATCAAAGCACTTCTTCGAAATCTTGAAATGTATTCCTATTCAGGCGTGCAATGACAAACACCTAACCGTATGGTTCCATACTTTAGCAGGAATTGGAAAATAAGCAATTACACGCTGATATTTAACTTACAAAGAAATAAAGGAAGTATGTCGGTGCGTAACTTTATTCATTAACTAAGCAATAAGTCAACCTGATAAGTGACTAAATTTGATAATCAATATTCGTACAGCACGCATTTTACTTATTGCAGGAGGAGTTAGAGATAGAATCCTGGAATGCATAAAATGATAAATTACTGTCACATATTTTGTAGTCATTTCATTGATGCCTTCGATCATTGCACATGAAAAATTTTCCCATTCCTCAACCGCAGAGTTTTAAATTAAGTTGGAACACAGTTGAAATTCTGTGCACCATCGCATCGGTTTGCCCTTTGATTCCTCACTGATATGACGAATGAGTGAGAGCGGAATGCTGCTAATTAGCATTTTTAGCACCTTTCAGGCTGATAACTAACTTCCATTCATTGAAGCGCACTCGCACACACCCAAATCACTCAACCGAACAACTGCTTGCATCGCTGGATCGATCAAAAAGACATTCGAAGTGCTAAAAACAATTTACTTGTCATTTTTCACCGCTGCAGACTTCCCGTCAACTTCACTCCTTCTTCCGCTTACCATCAACAGCGAAGTGTGAATGCGTCAAAGAACACTTTTTATTTCAATTTCGCTATTCGTAATTATTTCAGTGCAACTAACACTTTTCCACGTACGCTAATTTCAGAAAAAATGAATTATCCGACGAAATGAACAATTACTTCGTTTGCAAGCTTTACACAGAACAGGATGAACAAGTGTAGCAAGACGGTGGGATGACAGAGATGCGGGCGTGAGAAAGTGGGACGAACGCTGGAAATTTTTCTCAAAAGTGCCGGGCTGAGCCGGTGATCGAAACCGGGACCTCTCGCACCCAAAGCGAGAATCATACCACTAGACCACTCAGCCATGCCAATTTCGCGTAGTGAATTTCATCAATAATTTTCATCAATAATTTCTTAGAAATCACGTATAATTTACAGTTCTTCAAATCACTAAGGAAATAGCACGAAGTTCCAGCTGACTGGTAATTATCGGTCATGAAGATCCGTGACATCGCCAGTCGTCCACTCTGTCCCCGTAGCATCTCAATGCATTGATAACCGGAAGTGTAGCTTATTTGTACAGTAATATTCTTTACAAAAATCGGCATGTGATGAAATGCACCATTTCAGCAGAAAATTGGAAAAACAGTGAAATAAAGGAAAAGAGATCGAAATGCTTACAATAATAGCTGTAGCAATAATAATGAAAGGCATATCTAACCTTAAACGAACGAACGTGTGAACCTAGGTATGCCTTTCTTACAAATCTTAAGCGAACGATTGAATTTCGATGTCATCACAATTATGCAACAATGATTGAGTGAAACCACACTTTTCCATTTTAATAAGTTATTTACATTTACAGTTGATCACTTGAATCCGTTATTTCAACCGAGCAAGTTCAACTCCCTTTGCAGTTAAATTTGAGCATTTAAATTATTTGAATATTTAATTATTCTTAATCAGTTGAGAAGCTGCATTGTAAGAATGAAATCACACAGATAAAGTTATGGAAAAGTATTTGGTTATCTTAGAAACATGAGGAAAGTGCGTGAAAATTATTTCTTCGACGAGTAACGGACCTAGAAATGATAAGTCAATTAATTTCAATTTTACTTTAACTAATTAAAATATTATCTTGAAGATAATTACCATTCAGTTCACAGTCAACAAATAAGTTACTGTAAAATCGACGATTACTAATTAGTAATAATTATCCACCGCTTATCGAAAATAAGTAATGTTGCAGTTTATCTATATGAAAGTACACGAAATACTGCTTTGAAAAAGTTAAGTAGATAAAATATAAATAAATGAGCAAAAGAATGAAATTACAGATTAATTTACAAATTTTTCAAACAGAACACCAATTCGAAAGGGGAAGTAATGCAACCCTTTTTGGCCAGAACAGCAAAAATTCCTGCTTTATCAATAATTTTAAGATACAAATAATCGCTAATAAAACAATAAACTAAAAACGATATAAAATGCTAGTTTTGATTGACTGATTAATCAATTAATTAATTTACAAGTTTTAATGGAATAGCCTCGAAAAGCCATATCATATCATTTCATTTCAACTTTAACAAAACAAAAGTGCCATTGCTGAAAGTATTTCACTGTTGCTCAATAAGTAATCACTTTTCACACGAAGACGGGAAAGGGAGAGAGAGAGAGAGAGAGAAAAGGTGAAGGGATGGAAAAGACAGTGTCAAATGTCAAAATGATAATACATGGTTCTCTTCAAAATCCAATACCCACATAGCAGTAGCAGTAACAGTAGCAGCAGACGGAAAGTAAAGTAGCGGAGAAAAAAACTTCTCGGTTTTCACGGAACGATACCCATTGATCCCTTCTTGGATCGCAACTGACCTGCCAATAACGGATTGATAGCGTAGAGCCAATCGTACATCTGCAAACATCGACGGATTAGTAGTGAGGCGAAGAAAGAGCAGTGTGCCAGTGAACTGTGATACACGCAAAACGATCTGCTAAACGAAGGAATACAAAGTAATTTCAAATCAAAATTAGCATTGAGTACGAGCGACTGACCTGGTCATCTACGATTTGCATCAAAAAACCACGGTGAGTTGTGCACACGGAGAAGGTATTTGGTACTTTAAGCATTGCTTGCTGATCTTCCGAATATTCCACTCGTGCATTTGCCAGATTTATTATGCCACGAATCACCTTAATACAGAGTTGAGACAGTAATGCATTGAGTGATGTAGCAGGAGTACACAAAAACACTTTTTCACTTAATCACTTCATTTTTTTAGCTTCAGGAAAAATTAGCAAAATTTTAATTTAAAATATAATGATAGGGATAACCAAATCTCTGTCATCACGGAATAATAGAATATACGGCCTCCGGACAACCACCCATCGCTTTACCCATCCTTGCGTTTTTTCTTCCAGGAAATTCATGTAGCCTTTCTTGGAAACAACAATGCTGACGCGCTCTTCTGTCACCTGAAATTTCGTATGAATTATTAAGTAGTTGTAATAAGTACAGAAAATTAATTCAAGTGATTAACTGCAATCACTTATTTTATGCGCTTCTCCCTGTTGTCTATTTAATTAGTTTGTCATCCAAGGGTAATAATTTTACTTTCAACTTCTAGAAATACATCAATTTTGCATAATATTATTTCATTTTAATTTTGCTATTTGTTCCATTACTATTTCCGACATCAATTTTCTACATCTAGTCCTTAGCTATAATTCTTCAACGTAATAGCTCAAAGTCGTATCCAGCACGGTAACGCGAAATGTGAGGAAAAAGTTTAAATAGCTTTGTGTTTTCGAAAGAAATGTGAAATAAAATTACCTCAGGAACAAGCAAAGACATTTGTGAAATTCGACCGCCGCTCATCGATCGATGCATGCTGCCATCTGTCTCATTGGAACTGAGTACCAAATTTTGATTTGACTTCGATTTGAATTTATTCAAAAGTTCAGACGATAGCGGCGAATTAACTGTTAAACTCCTAGAAGGAGAGAATTTTATTTGTAATTGATTATTAATATATTTAAAAATTTTTGTCCTTCATGTTTTAATGAAAGAAATTGGAAGACTTTTATCAAAATAGTGAATTTATGGAATAAAGTAAAGAAAAAAGTACTGCTCAATGAAACACATTTTTTTTTAAGTTCCTCATGTTATTTTCATATAGAATTATTTCGTCTGAATATCATCTAACTTATCAGTAGTGGGACTTGTGACACTCTCTCCAAGTGAAGATGACGTCTGATCGCTTTGATCCATGGTCTACAAGGAATTATCTTCACTGGTCAGTAGATAGAATGCTTAAGCTTTACTCATACATATTACAATGATGTGAGTAGCATTGAAAAGCGTAGAAGACAAGTAAAGATAACCTTTCCAGTAGGCGGCTCTTTATTCATTGGTATTCGCTGCCTAATTAGACGAAGTACTTTCTGCGCCATGCTTGCTTCCTTTTCTGTTAGCGTGACGGTTGTCGGGATGGGATATTTTGGCGGTGTTGGAGAAAGCGGTGTTTTAATACCACTTTCTTCCTCAGCATTCTTTCCCTCCGATTTCAGCTTATTTCGAAGGCGAAGAAACAGTCGGACACGCTCCACCTGAAACCTTCGAAGGAAGTATCTTTGCACAAATCACTGCATATTCACTATTCTTTGTCAGTCATCAGCGTCCGAGCAATCAATGCGTTGTAATTTCAAAGCTAAATAGCATTATCGCGTACTTGTTGCAGCCGCGTCAATCTTTCCAGTTCCCACTGATGCTCAAATATAAGTGAATCGCCACGTGGACGCCATAATCCAAGATTCTCCTCGCCTCGAACATACGCGGATGATGTATCGAGCACGCGACGTTGCCGTCGTGCAGCTCCTATTACGGGATGAAAACTTGTTAGCTACTGATAATTTTAAATAAATTATAAATCATCACAGAACATTAACAAGACAAAACGAAACAATATCACAGCAATGTGGCACTATATATAATTTGACGAAAATTTTATGCGAAGAAAAAAGCAGTTGATATAAACATTTCATGAAAACAGTGAACTCAAGAGCACAACCGACAAGCACACCTGGACTACCTTTGTCGAGAGCTTCCTTGACAGTAAGTTCATAAACGCCAGGTACGCGATTCATTTCTGGACTTTTACTTATTCCACCAATCAACGATCGGCAAAACCTTAATTTTTGAATCTGATAAATAACAACCTTTTGAATTACTAGGTGATGTAAGCAAAAGCATCACTCTAAACTCATCCTAATCTCAAAATCTTGCCACACAACGGCCGTTTTTTTTTTGAGAGAGAAATAAAAAATCTAAGGTTGCACGTTTTGCTGAAGCACAGGACAGGGCAGAAGTTTTTCGCTGATTATGATAAGCTTATGAGAACACTTGCTTATGTCGTGTAAGTTGGTGCCTGCACGCTTCAAGTATAAAATTCATTGTTGTCTTTATCACTCTTAATAAATGTCGCATTGAAGTGGATGAGCAGGCGAATAAGCAAAAGGAAGTGAGCAGGTGGGATTGAACTTTCATTTGTTTGTTGATGGTACTTGGCGATGCTTAATTAGCTTGCCTAGTGCTAAACGAGTGGCACTAATTAGGTGGAAGAAAGAGGTGAAAGAAGGAAGAAGCAAGCAAGAGACTGGTTTTGTTGCGTTTGTGCTCTTCTCAAAATAACCTTAAAAAGCATATAATAAGGCCGTATTTGTATAGGGCGACTATTGTTGGTAACCTGCTGGCGGCTGAGATTTTCGAGTCTCTTGCATAAATCATCATGCAAAGGTCCTTTGTTATCACCGCTGGTTGAGCACAGTTCTCCAGTTCCATATAGGCCGATAATGTCATGTACACCTGTTCGCCGTAGTTCGACACTTTATTAAGAAGTGGAGAATTGTGCAGCGAACTGTCCCAAGCTGCTTCAAATTGAAAGAACACTCTGAAAATTTTACAAACTTTCATGTAAAAATTCTTCATACTTCTAATTAAGAGGTGGGAAATGAGAGTGCATTTAAAATTAAATTATAGATAGAGAAAGACATTTGTTGTGAAGTAATTCTCTTAAAATGTACTAACAAGTTATGTGTGACGTCAATAGTTCAATCTTATAGGCATCCAAAACGTTCACATAGTTTTACACGGGATTTATACTAAAAATACGCACCTATCATCCATTGAGAATTCCAGGAATGTCCCTGGAAACAATCCTAAAGACAGTACGTCCACATCTTCACCACTCCATTCCGGCGTAGATCGTATTCGACCAACTACCAATTCCTGACAATCTTTCCACTTTACGTCATCCCCTTTCTCGTGACATATTGTAATTTTCAATCGTCGTTGGATTCCTTGATGGAGTAGAAATATTCCATGCGTTAATAGACCTTAATGTGTAATTAATAGAAAATATACAATTAAAAATTTGTTAAACGAAAACAATTTTTATTGGAATATCTAGCAAACTGTCGTGAAAGTTCTGGGAGTTACTTAAATTTCATGAATTGAATTTTATCTGTATTCCAGTATTTCGATTACTCACCCTGGGCATGATCAACAGTTGCTGGAACATATTCACCGTTGCTTCCAAGTTCACAAATTTCGAACCAAACAAGTAAGTCATATTTTGATCGAACTTGGTTCAGACTATAATATCAGTTATAAATTCACGCAACTGACATACATACTGACGTAACTGAATTCGTCATATGAAGGAATTACTTGTTTGGAATGATGGTAGCTCTTTTGCTCTTAACAGGTGTTGCAATCAATAATGATGGCTGTTGGAACGATAATTTTCCCGATAATCTTCGCCTTAAATTTATATTTTCATTTTCACTTTCATAGAACATTTTCATTAGTTTGGACAAATTAAATTAAAATTTTCTGATCTTCCTCCTCAACAACTTTAACTTAGCTTAATTTGATAGAATGCATTTTGATTAGTAAGAGTACTGTCAGTTAAAGTTGGAACAATTGAAGCGAACCTAACTACAGTTACATAATGATGTGAATAGACTGTACCCGAGAAAACTGTTTCGACGTTCATACACAAATTGTTGCGTGGATGGCTTATAATGCCCAAAAACTTCAAATATTATAGGGAAATGATTGATATAATGTAAGAATGTTGGTGACATGGCCACTCGAATATTCTGCAATTATTAATTTAAATTTGCCAACTCAAATAAAATTTGGCCAGAAATGGCCAGAAATGGCAAGGCCACAATGCTGTCAGTTACATTTTATTGATGAGTGTAATACAATTACTTACTTGAACATGGCCGAAAGTTAATGGAGTTTTTGCTGTGTTGTTCATTGGTTCCGTTGAGAATGCTTCATCATGGCGATGTAAGAAACTGTAATATTTCTTTACAAATATAAAATTTCCACTTTAGAAGTTCAATAATTTGCAGAAAAATGCAGCAAAATTTATGGTAGCCTTCGAGAATTACACGCAAAATTCATTTAATCGTGAAAAAAAAACAGACTTGAATTGGCAAAATACGTCACTGTATTCCTCGGAAATGTCAGATGCTTCAATAATAGTAATACGAAAACAGTATTCTGTATCAACTTGCATATGTTTTGGATACTGCACATCTTCCTCGTCTACTTTTTCTAGAAATTTTTATTTATTATTGTTTAATACTTGAATTAATAATTACTAAAGCAAAACAATTATTATCAGTTCTGTGATTCCGAAAGTTAGTATCAGTATTCGTTCTAAGTTTCTAGAATTCTGAATTGCAGAAGAAATGTTACCAGTAATCTGTTGCATATCAACACCATCTTTTGTGTTAATACCTTCTACGAAACGTTCGTTCGTGGATTCTAATGTGGTATGCGTCGGTTGAACCTTTCTCGTGAAGTCTTCCTTACGGAAGTAGCACTTCACTGATTGGTTAACACCTTTTGATGGCTTCATCTCATCTTAACATAATTAATTATCAGGATTATTTTAAGGTGAGAAAATGATTCACTTGTAACAATGATTCCTGAGCATTGATAAAACGTACCGTCCGGAACGGGCTCTATAGCAACACGAAGGTGACCTTTGACTTCCGCTCTTTCATTAACAATCACAACTTTATGCACCAGCGGTACATTATGGACAAGATTATTGAGATAAACGAAAGCCCTGTAAAGGTTGAAACAAGTGCAGTTGGAAAATGAAGTGTAAATTAGCTATGCATAGTGCAGCAGACAAGTGCCAACCTTCCGATCATTCGGAACCAAGGGAATCGATCGTAGAACGGATCCGTACCCATTAGGGCATCCATCATTGGATCTTCTGGACTTTCTGGACTGTATCCTTCTTCCATGTGGTACAATTCCCGCATTGCTTCCAAGCGTTCCCTTCAATATGGTACTTTTTACGGAACAATTCAACAATGCTCAATGATAGCTGAAGAACGTTTTTTCAGAACCGAAAATTAAGTAAATTCAACACATATATTTCTTAAAAATATTTAAATTAGAATTTTTCATTTAAAATTCCTTCTTGTCAATATTGGAAATCTGTCTTCATGACAGAACAACCGAACTCACCCATAATAACTCATTCTCAACCAAATCTATCAGAAGTTTTCAAACCTTTAAAACTAACCAATAGCTATAAGTAGAATGGTACACAACTAGTAATATAAAAATTTGTATCGAAAATCCAGCATATCTTTCAGCAGTAAATTAGCATGCGTGATTCGACGTTAATTAAAATTTTCAAGAACTGAATAAACGAAATGCACGACGGTGTATAGCTGCTACCAAGTGTATCCACGAAAAAGTGTTACGGTTAGAAGGGTGTAAACGCAACAATACAATTCGATATCATGCACGTGAACGTGTAAGAATTGTGATGAGGCGGCAGCACCTGTCAGGTATTAGTCTCGCAGGATTGAACTGCATAGCACTAAGCCAAAATTGATTTTGTTCCTCTTCGGGACTATCCGGCGTACACGCGTCACTTATGTCGGCGTTGTAGGAACGACGCATACTTTCCAACCTCATTCTGCAACCATCTCATCTTCTTCCAATTTAACTTCTTTCTTCCTTTGTACAGCAAAATAAGCTAAGCAATCATTTCATATGAAATTTCATTTTTCGTCACTCACTTTCATTGTATTATTACTTAAAGTGTTCGACAAATTTTTCTCTTAAATTGAGAAAATAATTGAAAAGAAAGATGTGGAAGTGGCAAATAATAACTGAGAGCAATGAAAAAATTAGTGGAAGGAAAAAGTTTTTCGCTTCATGAAATCTTCAGTTGCTGAATTGAATTTCTCACCCGTATAAAATTAATGACCCATGTAAGTGAATTTCTGACCTCGTTCAATTGGAACTCAAAGCTATGCGTTTTAACTATGACATTCTTTTCACTGAAAAGGACTCAAGCGTCAATGCGCAAAGTAATTCTTCCAGGTGTAGTAGAACAGAAGCAGACGAACGGCAGACCAGAGGTGGGCAAGGTGAATAGTGGAAAGCAGATGGAAAGCAGAATGTCGGAGGTTAGAATCTGGTTAAATAGCTTTTTTCATTTAGCAAGCTGAAATTAGTGGAGGTACGATAATTAGTGGAACAAGCATAATTCGATTGCGAGCTCATCAAAAGTAAAACTGTGAGGAAGCCGAAGAGAAAAGAAACTAATTCAATATACTCTCATTAAATGGATAAGGCTGAGAAATATTCCACTGACTTAGTAGGAAGAAAGATCAATCATTAAAGTACGGCTTTGCAGTTAAAAGGAGTGCCTGAACATTTCCGCCTTTTTTCACTTCAGTGGTAATGTCCAGCCTTTGACATCACCTTTGATTTCAATATTTTTTACGGTAAATGAAAGAAATAAAGAGATGAAGAGTGTATCCTAGCTAGTGCTAATTATTATTAAACACAATCTTCTGATCAGACATCAATATACGCATTAATTAATCATTTCAGTTAATTTAATTCATAACCAAACATATCAGTGATATTACAAAAAGAATCATGACATTTTCACTTAAAACTGTGAAATGTTTCTGAAAATAATTGATATATCATATTTCACACAATTCGTGACACACATGCAACACTAGCTTATTAACTCCGACTGCGTACTTTGGACCATACGTCACACACGTGCATATTGAAATTGAGTTTTAAAAAATAAATACTTCAATTTTTCGATACTCCAATAATGCATTGCACCATTTTTCAAATCTTGAACTTGCACTGCAACAATTGTTTTTGGATACGGACGCAAGGACAAATCTTCACCAGGTGAAAGCAAGTCTGGTGGCAATGGACTGTACATAGTATCTGTTAACAGAACAAATTGGAATTGTACCTGAAATGATGTACACATTGATCGAAAGTACTGTAGCACTCATATCAATTCCCTAGCAATTTGCAACAATTTGTTAGCAATTAATTGACTGTAATGTGCGCTCGCTGGTTACGATCGCAAATTAGGAGAAGGCATTGAATTGATGGTAAGCTTTGAAAATGTGTATCCTTTTGAAGCACGCCTTCCAACCTTTTTTCGCAACTCCACAGAGATAGCATTAGCTTCTTTCAGGAAAATCGCATTGCCCCATAAATCATCTCGAACCGAAGTAAACTGATGATAGCGCCATTTTGCTGCTGTACAACGAGCAATTCGCTCTTCCTCTGGCGTCCACTTACACTCCGGCTCACTCACTGAAATTCGCTGAAATTTTAAACGTTCCTTTCATTCTTTAGCATTTAATGGTAATTTTGAAGAGAATTTGTTACCTTTTGACACTTGTGCTAGTAATAATTTAATCAACTTAGTCTCTTAATAAGCTCAATCCATGCTAACCTCACAGCTATCAGTTTATCCTAAAAATCATTGGCAATTAATGTCTTAGAAATTTACTGAAGTTGAGTAAGCTGCTTGTAAGAAAGCGCTCGCCATCCCATGTGGAGCACGTAGATGATATCATACTTTGTGCTAAATCAACTTGTCGTTGCAGCGTTTCGATACGCATTTCGTATTCCTAAAATATTCAGAAGGCAAGTGTACTACTTCATCCTTATTACCGAAACTACCGGACAGCTTCTATCGATCATTCCATTAGCTTTATTGAGAACAGCAACAATTACTATCACAGATAACCTTTGTTTGTCGCATCATTTTCACTTCCAATTCTTCACGCTCTCGACGATATTGTGATTCCATTTCCAACATTTTTTTTTCCATTTCAGCTTTCAGATCGATGCCTTGCTTCTCCAATAATTCTTGCTGAGCGTATTTCCAGTCTAACGTTTCACCTAAACAGGTGAAACAACTAACTCCCATAAGTATATTTGCTCCTTTTAAGATTTAAGGCTTTTTTTGTATTTAAATAAAAGCAAACACAACCTGTCAAAAATTCCATTCAGCGAAAAAGTAAGTTTCTAAATTTGTCGTTTCCTTTTTTCAATCTACTTTTTTCATTATTCAGGCATCAAATTAGAGTGGATGTAATATTTGAAAGCAAGCATTTAGTTTATATGCTTTTGTTGGATACAATGCTAATTTGAAAACGAAAATGGAAATTTACTAGGCATCAAGTTTGTTAAACTTTGTCGACTTTGACGAGCTTCGACTGGGTCATTGTAGCGAAATACATGATACTTGCCAAGTATTACACGAGAGCCTGTATGTAATACTTCCGACGAGGTAATCGGTTTACCGTTCACGAAGCATTGAGCACCCGGTTCCGGAATCAAATAAACTACTCCATCTTCGTTCAAGAAACGACAGTGCTCGTCAAGAATAAGCTGACCACTAAGAAGAATATCGGGACGATGGGATGCTTCCGGTCGTCCAACTCTGAAAATATCTAAATGAAGTAGCCAATACGTGTATGTTGCAGCTATAATTACTAATGGTCAGTAGTCGTCCAATTCGAATCATCTCCCCCTGTTGAAATTCATTAACAATACCACGGAAACTAACGATGTTTTTAAATGTTTGATACATACATGCAAAAACAATAATATAAAATGATAATCAATCTACTACAGAGCACTACACTTCGAGTTAGATTGGAAACAACTGGACAACTATTTGCTAATGCTGCTTACCTTGTCATCCCCTCTTTCAAATAATAAAGCAAACATTCCGACATAAGCGGGTCTTCATTCAAATTTACCAAATGCGGAAACTGTAAAAAAAGTGTCGTATGAAAAATTTTCAAAATAATATTTCAAAACTATTTCGCTTCTTTCCTTCCTCGTTCAGCAGAATTATTTGTCATGATAACTTTTAAAATGACCTATATTAACCTTTTTTGGTGAGAAAACTCCAAGAGTGGTACCGTCAGCTCCAGTGGCTAAGCCCATTTCACGGAGTTCATCCTCACGCTGTTTGCGAATTTCATCGGTTTTGCGTAGCTTCTCCTCCCAGGTTTCATTAAGCTCAGCAATAAGTTTTTCAGATGCTATAAATGTTGCAAAGAACAACTTTGAAAATTTAAATTTCTAGGAACGTTTCAGTAAAATAGTTCCTAACATTTTGTAATTGCAATCCCCAACTCTAATTTTAATAGAAATTGCCCTAATTTTTTAAATAGAAAGACAATTGATTAGTGAACCGTTAAGAGTGTGGTACACATTGCTTTTAAATTGAAAGTTTGAAAAAAAAAATGAAGAAAACCTTTCAGCTGCTCAATAGTGTCGTGATCTCTGGCTGAATAGACAACTTTTTCATTTTGTGGATCATCGCTGTCGATACCTTTCAACTCAAGCAAACTTCGAAGTTTCAATACCTCCTCCTTCAGTTCACGAATCAATTTCGCATTCGGGTCTTCGTTTACTTTTGCTTGACATACAATTTGTTTAGCTCGATCGGCATACCTGAATTACATTGAAAACTGAATTATTGGTTTCTGTATTTCAGTAGTCAAATACATGCATCTTTTATTTGAAAAATAGCGAGAAAAAAAAAGCATTACTTTCTAGTGGAAATTTTAACAAAAAACTCTTATATTGTTAATTTTACATGACAAAATTAGCTGAGTTGTTGGTAGGTTCATTGAACAAAAATGACGTCAGAGCAGTGAAATTTCTTCTAACGATCGCCGTGAGTTTAGCTGGAAAGGTGGAAAATGATACCTCAGCGTGCTCAGCGTTTCGTCGAAGTTAATATCGGCAGGTGACAATGCAGCAATCATTGCAGTTTTCGAGTTTCCTCCGAGATTCTCACGTAATAGCCACGTGAGCACCGAATCACGATACGGTATTACTGATTTAGCCCTACTTTTCTTTCTGCTTGCCTGAAATGAGCTGCACGTTTAAAATGTGAGAAAAGCCTAAATGAAGCTGTAGAGCAGTGGATGATGAAAAAATTCTCATATCATCAAGGATAACATACATCTTCAGCTAATTTTGAGATAACAAGACCAAGGGTTGTTAAACTCTTGTTGATATTAGCACCCTCTTTTAAGCGCTGTCCCTCAGCGCCGGTTGATGTCGCCCGTTCACTTCCAGCTAAGTCAACTAATGAAATCTTGCTGACCTATAATTATTAATTCTTATAAATAAATTTGTTGAATTTAAGCAAAGAATTAGTTTTGGACGTAGCTGAACGAAAGTAAAATAAAGCAGAAATTTATTTAAGCCAGTTTATTAACCTTTTCACAATCCAGATCTGCATCCGGATCGCGCCTTCTCTGGGTGAGAACAATTGTGAAAACGGCGTGTGAACGACTAGACGTTGAATTCATATTTGTCGCGGCTACGGTTCTAAAAAAACATTCTCTCTGCACTTGACAATGCATTCCTTGTATTGCAAATAGTTTGATGTGAAAGCAAATGAGTAACTTCGAAATTAAATTAAATTGGGATTTGGGAAATAATTAAATTAAATTGGGAAATAATTTTGGGATTAAAATTTAAAGAAACAGCGTGGAATGAGAGAATGCTTACCTAGCTTTATTACCTTCATCCATTAAATCGCAAATATCCTGATAGGAACACACAGCTAGCTTGGTAAGATCATCAACATAGGGCCCGAGAAGAGGATGCTCTCGCACACGAAGAGTCCCACCATTTGATGGATTCAGCAAATCTCGAACTCTTTCGCAGTAGATCTCCATATATGATACCTAACAGAACAGAATCAGATCGAAGTGTACAAAAGATTCACCGGAAGTAATTTTCTTATTAAAAAATTTTATTAAAGGATAAAATGACAGTCACTCACTTCCACTGAATATTTTAAATTGAGATCCGAATTACCATGAATTTTTTGAAATAAATGATTGCACAAACGTGGTATAATACCCATTTCAGCTTCATCATTTGGTTTACCCATCATTGTGTAACTTTTACCACTCCCAGTTTGTCCATATGCAAATATGCAGACGTTATATCTACAAAAGAAACAACATGTCAGGAAGAAGTGAATATCCAAGAAAGAAGCCGGTTAAAACAAGGCACCCTTCGAACGCATGATCCAGCATTTCAACACCGAGATCCTGATAAACTTGTTGTTGACTTGCAAAGTTACTGTCATCCTTATTAAACGACCAATAAGAGTAATCAAAGTTGAAACTATGCGTTCGTTCCGGAGTACTTCCACCAATTATTGCTGAAATGAATTCATTTCAACTTTTCCACACATTCCTCAATGATTGAAAATATATTTAGAAAAAAAAAAAAAACGAAATAAGCTTTTCTTCTTCTATCAGTAATTTTTTCAATTCTTTAAGCATTCAAACAATCGATTTTGAAATATTTCGTTCAATGTTCTTTTCCCAGTTTTCTTATTGTCAAAATTATGGAAATGAAAATGTTCGCAAAACAAACTTGTAGTATTTCCGGCCATAGCAATAATTATTTTAGCATTATTGCTAATTTCACGAGTGTTAAATGGACGCACCCGAACAGCAACTTTAACAGATGACATGCGTAACCTAGGTTAACCTGAAACTGCCATGACGTAAGTGACATTTTATTTGTAATTAATGAATTCCACGAGAAAATTTCAATGCAAAGTGTGAAAGCTATCAGCTTTTTCTTTCTTCTTATTAAGTAAGAGAAGGGATACGTGTGGAATGCAAGTGCAGATAAGGTGGGATAAACTGTTGGGAAAGAAAAATTAATGAACACTAGACAAACTCTGCTCTTCAACTCCTTTTATTTAAGTTATCAATTTCGAATTACCTATACAATTTGATATCTTAAGAATGCATTGAGTTAGTCTGAATTAGACCATTGGATGAAGGATGGTTTGTTTGTTGTTTTTTATACAGCTTAATTGTCGTAAATTCAACGCAAATGATTGCATTGGAAACTTTAATTACTAGTATATGACAGGAGGTTGATAAACTGACTTAATAAGCTTGAATTTGAGATATTCAAAATTTTTTAAGCAATAAAATATCAATGTTTACTTCAAGAAAAATAGAAGAGAGAGAGAGAGAGAGATAGTATTACCGATAATTAACATACCCTCAACAAACACATCACAAATCATTGGAATATATGATCCATTGAAGTTGGGATGATGAAACACGGATAAGTTAGCACTTAAAGAAAGAGTTGAAAAGTGCAGAGTTGAGAGAGTGCAGTTAGGAAGAGAGAGAGAGAGAGAGAGGGAGAGATGAAGTGGTACCGAAGGAAGAGCCAAAGATTAGTGAGAGTCATCCGTTCGTTCCAGCCGTCCAGCTGTCATCTCTTCACCGCCACTAGCACCGTCCGGCAGTTCCACCACAGATTGATAATGATGATGACGATGATGCAATTGCATGTTTTTTTTATGAAAAAGAAATAACACTCACTGTCTGCTTCCTCTCTCTCCCTCTCCCTCTCCCTCTCCCTCTCCTATTCTTTTTAAGTTGGATTTCTTGCAAGCAAGACGAATTTTTTTTTTGAAAAAAAAGTGGAAAAACACAGCGAAACATAGGAGGAACATACGACATTTCTAACAAAGGAAATCTTTGAATGTTTTTAAAGTGGAAAAGTTAACTAATTGAAAATTACTTTTAAAACAACTCATTTTAAAAGGAAAGAATTTCAAAAAAAATGAGATTCTAAATTTCGTCATTTCCTGACAGTTCCTTTCGTTGGCTAATAATTTTGGTGCTTTGGAATCTAGCAGATGTGTTGCGCAAGTATGGTGAGGGAAGCTTCCATGACTACAACACGCTGCACAACGAAACCGGAAAATTACCGGAAATGAGTAATAATAGAGAATTGATAGAGAATTAACAACGTTTAATTGTACCAAAGTTTTCGTATGAAATTCCTGTCGGTCTAGGTTGAGTAAACAGCTAGCATCGATCGATGGGTTAGAGTAAGGTAAAGAGGGAGCAGAGAGTGCGATGCATTGCGATGAAGTAATTAATGCAAATTATAAAGTAATATAAATAAAAGGAAAGGGAAAGAGAAAACATTCATCAACAGAAATTGAAATTTCCACCACGCAGGCAGTCAGATACAATGATAATTTTCGCTCAATTAAAACGAGAAAAATTTTTTTATAGAAGAAAGAGAGAGAGAGAGAACGATAACAAAAAGAAAAAATAGGAAGGAAAAAAGAGAGGGAAAGTACGAAGAAATTGTAAGAGAAAATTTTGAAAGTTTGGTTTATCATTTGATAATTTTGCAAATGAAAATAGCTGACCTCTGGATGCTTTTATCATTTTATTAGAATATCAATTGGTTACTTATAGCAGCTTTCTGATTAAAAATTAAAAAATTTTTCATCTCATTTTAATTGAGTGAAATTTTTGTGCGTCGTCTTTCTTTCTGCTCCTTCTCTCCTTCCACCCTTTTCCTTTCATTTAATTAATTCCACAGACTTCCCAATTAGCAACTAATTTTCACTAAGTTAGCCGCAACAGTAAGACACTGCTTTCACCTGAATTTGAACCCTATCGCTTTCCTTTTCTTTGCACTAATGCAAAGGTTGAATAAGAGGTACAACATGCATTGCAATAAAAAACACATTAATGAGATGAGATGTGAAATTCAAAACAACCCGCCACGATTCTTTTAATTTTGTTTCTCTGCGAAGTACAACAAGTGGAAGGTATGAGTCATCGTAGCACACTTAGTGCTAGTTATCTTTGCTATAAATGGAAAAATTATATACAGGCACACTTCACCACCACTATCAATTGAAGCAAGCATTTCATTACTCACTATGGATTAGTCCGGAAGAGGAGAGAGGGTAGGCGAAATTTGGCGAAAAAAAATTTGGTGCGAATTGAGGAGAGAGGGGAATGTTCATTTGGATGATATAAATTCAAAAAATGGTTAAGCCTACAAGCTATTTCATCTTCAAGCTATCGTAGTCTACAACTTGTCTTTCCTCCATCTTTCTTTCTCTCCCTCTCTCTCTCTCTCCCTCCCTGTTCTTAGCAGTTAACTAAAATAAAACACATGAAGTGCTCTCATTCTTTGTCACAAATATATGTATGAGGTGAGAATGAATGCATGAGGACGGAACTGTTCGATTTTCATTTTAGCGCAATTGAATGTGACGAGGAATTTCCCAGGCGAATGAAACGGAACGAATTCCTCAAAATCGATCTCATTCATCCTCACCTCGCTCCACTGCCATTAGCACGAGGATTTCAACCATTCCCGTTGAAGATATGCAAATATAGTCGAAGTAAGAAGTGAATGATTGCATTGGTATCAATAATACGAGAGAAGCAAGCATTTGTGATAGTTTTCATTGTTATGATTGATAGCTAATAATATCTTTACGGTATTTAGTGTTGGTGAATCACAAATTTTTGAAGACTTTTTAAATATACTAAATTAAAATTGATGAAAATTTGAGAGTAAAAGTTAAAGTTTTAAAAAAATAAAAACTGGTAAGTAAGAGAGCACGAAAAGTGGTATGCATATTGTATGGTTGAGGCGAGAGTTGCATTAGGCTTGAAACCCAAGGAGATATGCATATTGATCTCTCGTAGGCCTCAATGGAAGAAGCAGCTATCTGTCGCCTCATCCATTATTTCAGCCCTAACATTTTCTCCTGAACTACACTGCTCTAGTCTAGCTTTGGCCACAGAGTGCTAAAGTTAGCCTAACTGGTTTAGACGAGGCGAGAAGGGTCTCAAAAGAGCCTTTTTGAACAATGCGCCCGCTGCTGCTCCACTGCGCTCTCACTCATAACCACTACTACCCCTTAAGCATTCTAGCTAACTCAAGCCTGCACACATCGGTGCTTTCAAAGACAATCTCAACCTCTAAGGGCCTTCCAGCAAGCGAAGTGCTTCAAAAAACTCCTTCCCATCTCTTTCACATCCATACAAGCTGAGGAGAACCGCCAACTGCCTCTCTATCGGGAAGACATGCCTCTCCATATATCGTATTAGCAGCGCGCAAGCCTGGCGAACACTTCTGCTTCCAATGAAGTCAGCTCATGGCTACATATTAGCATCAGTGACCAGCGCTCAATTTAGCTTAGAATTATTTAATGACCGATAGTTGAATTAAGTAATGTAGCGCACTCGCCACACACACACACACACACACACACACACACATGTCATTGATTTATGCACAAACAAATCAATGATAAATTTCAACTTTTAGTTTAATATTATTTTCTGAAACAGAGAAAACAGGAGAGTCATTTATCATCTGACTATTTGCTGTACAATCTAACTGTTATCGTGAAATTCAAATTTTTTCCTTGCATAGGCACATGCATAATGCAATCATTGCTTCCATCTCTGTTCATGTGCTATTTCAATCGCAGTTTCCTTCATTTCCAGTACATGAAAATTATAAGAAGATGCTGTTTACGAACTGCGTTGGAAACTTCAAAGCAACCAACAACGACAAATTAAATTACATCGTTCTTGCTATATTTTCGAAAAGTCAGAATATCACAGATGAGTAGCTAAATTGTTTACTATCAAGGAAAAAAAACTGTCAGTTCAGTGTGAAATTCGAAATGTTGAAATTCCGCCTTTGAGAAGCAAGTGATGATTGAGTAAAATTGAACATTTCTGTTTGAAATCTATAGCTAAATTGAAGATCACTTAGTTTTTCGCTTCTTTCCCCTTAACTTGAAGTGCTATGTAATTTGAGAGTAAATTTCGTGGCATATCTCGCTGGGATAGAAATTTTTCATGCTCGGTCAGCACGATTATAGTAGTATCACAATGACGTGCAAGAAGTTGGGAGGTAAACGGAAGGGGTGGATAGTTCTCCTTGCGTCGGTTACTCAGGTGAGGATGTCAGGTGCTAATGTTAATGCTTTCCGCTACAGTTTATCGTGAAATTGTATGCAGCTTCGATTAATTGAACTTCATTTCGTATTTCGGTGCATCTAGTTGGTGTAATGTGGCGTTGTTTTCCGTAACGGGCAACGCCGACGTATGATGTGTTTTTGGTTCAGGAATTTTTGATGATTCTTTGAAAAAAAAGTGTTAGTAGGGGGAAACGGAACTTATATAAGGAAATTTCATCTCATACGGATGAAATTTCCACAAGTCTGCTCACAACCCCTTTCTGTACTTTGGCTATGTTCCAGGAATGGCTTCTGTTATAAATGTGTGTAGTGTAAATGTGCTAGAAAATCCGGGAAAGTTTGGTGACCCTTTCAAGTTGGAAATCACTTTTGAGTGTTACGAACCTCTTGTGGATGGTTAGACTATTTCTGTTTCTTTTAATGTTTTGCATACATTAGTAATGAGGTATTAGCAGTTTATACTCGTTGCTCTGTTATATGCAGAGAATTGGTCATTGGTGTAATTGGTGAAAACTAAAATATAAAGCAGAAGTCATATGGTTGTTTTCCCTACAAGTTACTTTTAGACTTGGAATGGGAACTAGTATATGTTGGTTCAGGAGAATCGAATAAATATGATCAAATTCTCGACTCTATTCTGGTCGGTCCAGTTGTGGAAGGACGTCACAAATTTATTTTCGAGGTTTTTTTTTATTTTCAAATCATGCCTAAATACAAAATCAGAAAATAAAAGTGCCGTTTAAATGTTAAACTCATGTCACTTACTACAGCATGCTATGAGCCACGTGTTGTCTTTTGACTAAATTTTTGGTTCAGTTTAATGGAATTAACTCAATGAAATTTTTTGTTGAGCATCAATATTTTCATGTTATTTATAGGCTGATGGTCCGGATCCGTCTAAAATACCGGAGAGTGAAATTGTTGGTGTAACAGTTCTGTTGTTGAAGTGTAGGTATATGGAACAAGAATTCATTAATATTGGATGGTTTGTTGCAACGGAATATACGGATCAGGAATTGCAGGAAGAACCTCCTACATCTCCAGTTTTAGAGAAGGTATTAAATTAAACCTGTTCCTAGTCAAATATTATGCATGTTCTTACAAAAAGTGCTGAGTTACTGGATTAAGTCTGTTTTAGCTGCAACGAAGGGTTTGTATTGATGATGTCCGTGTAACTACTTTTGCGATTAAATGGCACAAAAACGAAGGAAATGAAGATGTCGAAGATGCTGAAGCTGGAGATGTGGAAAGTAATGAAACCATAACAGAAAAAACAGAAGACAATTTTTTTGCTGATAAAAATGACGACCAAAGGCAAGACATAGAGGCTGTTGATGGTAGGTCGCAATTATCCTGTTTCGGAGTTGATTTATATCATATCAAGATTTCATTATTAACACACCATTTTTTTTACCATTTTGAATTAAACTTTTTTAAATCACAGACTGTAGGACACTTCTTTTCCCTTTCAAACCTACTTTATGAAGTTAAAATTTGATTTTTACTGTTTTTATTAATGGTTTCTAACAAAATACTTGATTTTTGTTGCGGGTGAGGTGGAGAACTTTCCGTAAAAGATACGCAACATCCTTGAGATGCAGGATGGTGTTCAGTAGTATTTTTTCCTGGTTTTTTTCAAGGTGGAAACTGTTATCAGAAATCAAATTTTTTTACACTTGATTAAAAGGATTATTTGTTCATCATTGTTTTCAGAGAAAATTGAAGATAGTTTGGAAATAGAAGAATCTCTCGAAGGTACGAATAAAGCTGCCAGTACTGGTTTGCCGCTTCTTGATGTCACTAATGAATCGATTCCTGATTTGGTTGATTGAAGTGGTAGCGATGTATTTATCAGTGATCTCTGTTTCCTGGATGCTAGTTCGTCGTGTTGTTCTTTGCTTCATCTCACTAATCTGATATATTGTTATTTGATTTTTGCTGTATCATATTGGAATTATTTTTTTCGTTTTTTGAACTCATTATTTTCAATAATTTTAATGCTTTTACGGTGACTGCTTTGGGTTGGTTTAGGAATCATTATAGTGGAGCCGATTTCTTGGGCATGAGGTTATTTTCTTGAACCTGACATTACGCTTGTGTCTTACTGTCTTCCTGCCTTTTAGTCCCAGATTAACTTTTTTCTTTGAGTTGCACAGTTTATTTTACTTGTACATCTATTTCAATTTTTTCAAAAATTTAAACATTTTTTGTTTTATTTTTTTTGATTTTTTAAATCTTTCTACCTCTTAGTTGTTTACATTTGTTTGCAGACGACTATTTTCTTGGCTTAAGGCAATAATTTTTTTGGTTTCACCGCAGTGATTTGAAATTTAAAATGGACAAAATTGTTCTTAGCTTAACTCTATTCGACATTATAGCGAAAATTTGAGGTTGCTGTATAATAACGGCACTTATATTCGTTTCTTTTTTTTACTTACTCTACCTGTTGTCCGGTTTTATTTCAAAATCATTATCTCAAGAAATTCAAAAACGATAAGATCTGTGACTTTTTGATCATCCACCTATTTTTATCTACATTCTTGCGCTTAAAACTAGTCGCACGATGCGTAAGTGGATGTTTTGTACTTTACGGCAGGCCAGCGTATCTCCTCTTCCAAAACACTGTATGATATGCTTTTTATTTCATTGAATAAAAATTAATTTTTTGGGACAAATGCTTTATCGAACCATTCGTTTGGTCTTTGTTTATTCATATTATAAAGACTCTTCAGTATCAAATAATGTAACATGCAAAGCATGAGGTAGGTAGACTACATAATTAATAATTCAACGATTTTAAAAATGTCACTTTTGATCCTAGTTCAGAAATTTGTAACAAACGATTTGAGATCATTTTTTTAGTGAAGTTTCGGAACCACCTGCTAGTAAATTAAAATATGCGCTACAATTTTTTTCAGATCAAATTACCTAGAACCGGAAAAGTTTATGACCGGAAAAGTTGCTCATGAGAAGGCAATAGTGTTCTTTTGGCACGGTTCCACTTCCAGAACATCCAAAATCTTATGTATTCGGATGTTATCCATTGCACATACTCCATTTATTTCTCCGTTATTTTCACACATAAACAATATCTGAAATAAAGTACTGTAACAATCGTATATCTCCCATGTTATGCTTTTATTAGGATTCAGTTCTTTTTTTACGGTTATTGTTATTACTCCGATTAATCGAAATCTTTGACAATAAGGGGTCTCTATGGTTTATTTGGTTCAATAATCCGTGGTGAGTGATGTGTCAACAAATGTCTTAATAATTAGCAATTTAAGTTATAAGCCACCATCGTCTTTTCAAGCAAAAAATTTCTGAAGATTCGATCGATGATCTGCCTGATTGCTCTTTCACTTGTTCAAAGTTTTAATACCTTTTCTGTGCCTTGAGGACAAATGAACCTCTCCCTCCTCCAAATAAGTGGAGTTGAGTGTGCTGCTGTTGAGAATGGGCAAAATAGCTCGGACGGTCGTGCGCCTCCCAGTAATGTCCTTATATTGATTAAGGTTTCTAAAACGAATTAATTTCAGTTTTTGTGTTTCGAGGTGGAGGATGTGCCCAGGCTTCATCCCGTAGGAACGATCGTCCACTTCGAAAATACGTCTATTCTTTTCTTTGCCTATCTTCACATGCATTTTGATTCAATGAGGTTAAGTAAATGAACCGTCTGCGTCCAACTTTGTTTTATAGCAACAGCCGTACAACCGCTGTCCCTCCGTGAATTCCAACGCATCGAACACAATTTTGTGTTCCTCTCCGAATGATGTGTTTGTTTCCAGCACGGCTATTGTATTCGGTCTCGTAAGCGCTTGTACGAAATTTTGTTCATACACTAAAATTTTGTCTTTGAAACTTTTAGAGCATTGAATACGCAGACGTTTGAGAATTTTAGAGTGATCGAAGCAATCTGTAGTTTTGTGAATTTGCAAGAAAATAAATTGAGTGCTTTCGTGACACAAATGAAATGGAATTTTATATATAGTTGATGAAAATAGTATGTTGAGTGTTAGACTTACGTCTAACTCGTTGAAAGGTTGAACCGCGAGACATATGTGAACTGTGATAAGTGCACATTGACCGATCGAATAAGCAACCACCAACGGTGTTGCATTTCAAAAGGTTGAAAGCGAACGGTACTCCTGGCGCAGTAGTTGTTGTGGCAAGCATTTCATTATACCTTTCGGTATTACTTCGCTCAAACCACCTAAACAAGTTCCTTTTTTTTTTATTTTTCTGAATATTTGATAATGACTTCTCAAATTTAGCTAAAATTTTTGCTATCCTTTATTAACATCCGTATCAAACTTTGCAAGTTTTATAAGTTCTTTCATATGGTTGTTTTATTTAATTAAAATTGTTGTGGTTCGGTTTTCAATTGATACATTAAATTTTCGAAAATTTTCAATAACAAAAAATGTTGCTTATTCGACTGTTCCTTCTTCTCTGATCGTCCACATCACTTTTTCCTTTCTTCATCACAATCTTATTTCATATGAGAAACGTACTTATTTCTACTCATATCACCTCCTTCGGTCTTCTGGCTTTCAACTATTAAGCCATCGGAGTCATCCACCAAGAACTGTGCAAAAGCATCTCCAAAAATATCACTGAGTACTGAAATGTTTGACGAATTTTTTCTTTTGCTGTTAAATATCTTTTAGATTTTTTAAGAATTTATGAATGAGAGGATGAACTCACGAAATGAAGAATTTGAGTTAGATGAATTTGTAGAATTCTTCATTGTTGATTGTTTCTCTATGGCATTTGAGGAAATTTTAGGTGTTACAAATACTTCTTTCTCCTCCGTTCCTGCAAATCCTTCCTTCCCTCGAGCCTCAGTTCCATTTACCGAATACAATTCCATTGATTTATATTTTGGTCGTGCTAGAGGTAAGCGACATTCTTCAGTGACAACTTTTATATTGTCGATAACTGCTGTCGCCGTAGACTGTCCATGATTATGTAATTTGATGTAAAACTAAAATGAAATGTTTTTTTCCAGTTGGCAAATCTTGCTAGCAAGTCTCTAACAAACCCTCGATGTATTAGTTTTGTCTTTGGATGGAACTTTTAATAAAATAATTTGAATATCTTCCTCTCTGTTAACCTTCTTCTGTCTTCCTTAGACAAGGAAAAAGAGAATAGTAATTGTGATACTTGAATTGGTTGCTTCGGATTAGCAGTGAAATATTTGCTAGCATAATCGGCAGATCTCCAGTTTCGCAGAAATGTGCAATATCGATAAGTGTTAGTTTCACCGTTAGTAAATTTCCAACACAATTTAATTCGTGTGTTGGGTGTTTGATAGGCTCTAGAAATTTGCATTTTCAAAGTATTTGTTTTCATCAGTGAAAAAGTTATTGATAGTCGAGGAGTACGAAGAATTCAACTCCAAAACATTGTATTAATGATAAGTTGCCACACTTCTCAGAAATATTTGAAATGATCGGTGGTAGAATTCGAATTTTAAAATGAAAATGAGAAATATTGGTATTGTAGCAGAAATGAGTTACTCGAGTCAGCAATTGAGATGTGTTGAGGAAACATACCTTACAAGAACTGTATAAAGGCCTGTTTGAGAACAAATCGGGCACGAAATCCAGTCGCTGGAGAATCTCTGCTCAGGTGTCACTGATGTGGCCAGGAAAAAATGGTCTGAAATATATTCTTTGCAGCAGTCAGTTCTTACTGTTAACTAAAATGATTCTGTTAGGATTGCATGAATTGATTACAAAGTGTTAATACTTATGATCTGTACGTTCAATGAAGTGGAAAATTAGAATAGTTAAGCTAATTTTACGCCATTTCGAAATATGTATGGAAAGTAAAAATGATAAAATCAAATTTGACAGAACGAAAAATTTACTTGGAAAGAAAAGTATTCACCTTTGTTTCTTTTTCTTTTTTTTTGTTTGAAATTTTGCTTCTTAGACAATTACTTCTTTTATGTTCGTTCTATTTTAAACTGTCACAATACAATAATTGAAGTATTTTCATATGCTAAAATGTAATTAGCGAAATCCCTCCTGCTAAAATGCACAACAATACAAAGAGTGTTTTGTGAAATTATTCTACGCTTACGTCATTCTACGACATTACACGACTGCAGTAAATTCTCAGCCGTCAACGTTTTTCATTGATCACTGTGTTTCTGTTCGATGACTGCACAATTGCTTTTAGTTTCAATGAAGTATAGTATTTGCATGTTTAAAATGTTTTTTGAAACTAACGAAAGTACAGAGAAAGGATGGAAAATAATTACAAAGATAAAGTAGAGCACAGTACACTGAAATTTTTAATTTTTCCACAAAAAACTAAATAATATCCTAAATGTTTACTTTCCCGATATATTACAGTCATAAAAATTTTGCACTAACAAATTTTAACGATTTTTTAACGGCAATAATTGCATTTTGCATGACTAAAATAAAAAAAAAAAAGATCAAGTAGTGTTTTTTGCTTTTTCAGGTCGTTTTTATGTTCGCCTAACTCCATACATTTTTCTAAAATTATAAGAAAAAAATTATGTTTTTTAAAGCTTACTGCCTTTTTTTACACACTCATTTACTAAGCTTAGTGGCTTAAAATAGAAGCTTAATTTTATAATTTAAAAAAACGTTTGAAACTGAAATTTGATAAGTGGTAGACCAAAAAATCTTAAAGAATATAAGCAATATTTTTCAAAAAAAAGGGTGAGAAATTTTAAATTTTATAAATTAGCTGCATATCGGCAAGCATAAAAGAGTCTATAGCTCCAGTAAGTTGAGGATAAGGAAGTGTAGAAATGACTGATCGCTTCAACTCATTAATTACCTTTTCCCATTCTCATAACACTCTATTAGTAAGGACTTTTTTTCCAATCAATTTACCTGAAAAATATCGCAGAAAAAAAAATTCACAAATTACTACTAATAGAGAGTGAAGGAAGTTACTTTGCTTATCATCCTGAGGGCTTGCATGCATGATCGTTCCATTTCCTCCGTTGTAACTTTTACCGCGATATATTTGCCACGGTGCACCATTACCTATATTTTTCCAGCAGCAAAATGTCCAGTTGAAATTGCAGTCAAGCGAACTGCCATGAACTGTAAATGTAGCGAGCTGATTAAATTACAGGAAATTTTAGCACTTTCCTGCACTTACAGCGGAATTTTCAAAGGAATTTCGTTCTTCAGAAATGGAAATGTCGTGTGATATCAAATCAGATGGTTGTGAATGAGACAAGAAGACAGTGGGATGTTATGATGATAAGAGGAATGCAATGATAATTTCTTTTTTTTTGAAACAGAAAATGTGTTGAGCAAATTGAGAGAAGAAATCATTTTTGAAATTGACAGGAGTTGAAAATGTTTGGAAATTTCCTACATATCTGAGATAAGCCAATTCGTTGCAAAGAGATTGCAATTCCTCTATGAATGAAGTAGATGAAAGTAAAAAGTTGCTTATGTGAAATCGTTTTGGCTTTTTCTAAACTAACCTTATAATGCTTACCTTGAAATGGCAAGGAAACGAACAGTAGAGGGAAAAACAGCGTATGCGGTTGCGGCTGAAACATGAAGATAAAATACACGGATGGATTTCAATCGTATCACCCAGCACTTCTGCGAACAATCTTTGTTCCGGGACTGAATGAAGGAGATCGGCGGCGAATCCTCCGTCACATTCCATTTCATTTCATCAACACTTCGATCGCCGATCGTCATTATCGCTCAATGTATTCATGGATATCATTAGTAGCTGATGTAACTGCATTGAACTAGTTCTTCTCTCTCCTCCTAGTTCACTCAGCAGGATTATTGATCACAAAAAGGATACGTGTTCGGAAAAAGTATCATGTCATTGCTATGACGTCATTCCTATCAATAATAATAGAAAACATTGAAGGAATTCGTAATGCAAAGATTTAGCGCGTAATAATAATTGAGAGGAAATTATTGAAAAAGAAACATTCAAATTCTGTCATTTCGTTGTTCTCTCAAATAAAGTTGGAGTTATTTCTGTTGCATATGAATGAATGGTTGTTGTCGTTAAAAGGACAATGTTTGAAAAACACTTCACTGTCGTAGCCGAATTATGGATGATGCTGCAGTGATAAACTGATATTTCCTTCTTTTGTCCCACATCCCTTCCTAGATATTCTTTTGGCGGTGAGATTTACCGCATCACAGGTGTTTCAATTCTCATTTGATGTTTCGTTTCGGTTCTTGCGAAATACTTTTCTCTCCTGAGTTTCTAACAAAACTGTTCTAACAATTTTATTTTCCAACAATCCTTGTGCAACGAGCACACTGTGCTTTTTTTTGCATAAAATTAATGGAAAAAAAAACATTATTTTTGTAAGAACTGATTTGTGTTGGGTGGTCCATTCCGCTTAATTCTACGACAATGTCCTTTTACAATTTAAGCAGTTATTACTTCAAAAGTGTTGAGGTAAGTTCTCCTTGCATCAGAAACACTTTGTTTGCATTGAAATTCTTGCCAGTTCATTGTGTTTTATTGAATTCAATTTTATTTCAAAGAAATCTTAGACTTTAAACAGATATTTTTACAGCAAAACTCCTTGCAGGAGCCGTTAAATGCCACTGGTAGATGCGTGTTCGATGCGACAAAATCGTATCTTTTAAAATGCTTTTTGCTATAAAATAAAATCAAAGTTGTCAAATTTAATTTTACACATCGAGAATGTTAACTTGAGAACCCGTTTTAATAGAATTTTCATGCGTAATTGGGGAGGCGAAGGTAACAGTTAAAAGTTATCCAATCCACAGTTTATGCAGAAATAGTTTAACTGCTTGGGATGGGTGGGAGGGACATTTGTGGGGTGTATTTTATTTTAGGAATTATCGAAATGGAAATGTACCAGAAATAGGTTCAACAATATACAACACAATACCAACTGATGATGACGCATTTGTTGACGCATCATCTGATAGTAAAGAAAGTAAGAGGAAAACACGTGCCAGGTATGAACACGTTTAGGAGTTTGTGCTGTGCAAAAAGTTTTAATGCGTCTCTCAATCGTTTCGCTTTCCCATTCTCCAAGAAAATTGATATTTAATTTTAAGAGAGATTGATTTGACTTACAAATTCAACCTTTTCAGACAAATAATTGAAAATTATTTTAAATTTGGAGAATAAAATTTCAAGTAAATTGTTTCAAATTTGGGATTAATGCTTAAAGCTTAAGAGCAATTGCAATATTGCATTAGCAACTGAAAATGTATTAGTAGATTTATTTAAAAATTTTCGTTTAGTAGGAATGTTATTTGATTTTGGGGCATTAAAAAATTATCATTATATTCCAATTTTTTTAAGTTACAACTAATTGCATTTAATTATTTCTTGTCAAATCACGAAATTGCGTAAAAGAATGATAGGAGAGAGAGAAAAAGAAAGAGGGAGAGAGAGAGGGAAGAGGGATAATTTATAGAAAAATAAGAAAAAGAAATGCAGAAGTGTTTTCTGATATAAAATCAAAAAAAGCGAAACACGTTCGATTGTGATAAATGAACGTTAATTATTCAGCAAAGATTATGAGAAATAAAAAATAATTAGTAAATAATTATAAAATAACATCCCATAGAAAGAACAGTATCGTTCTGATCTCAGACTTAGTGCAATTATTAGTTGCTTATAGTCCAAAAAAATTTGCATATTTCACATGGAACACAGTTGAAGTAGATGGAATAAGAAGTAGCGTCACGCGAGAAGCTTCTAAAATCACTTTAATGTGCCACTGATATTCTGAGATCAGAATGATTAATTGTTATCATTTCATTTTTCCAACTATTTCTTGCACTATTTTTTAAGCACTGAAAATTTGGGAAGGAAGTGAAATGTGAAGTTATTTCTCGCTTCTGTCTTATCCTTACTGCTACTAATTACTGACTAGATCTTTAGGTTAGAGTGTTTCAGTTGTAGACAATAGACGATAGCTACGAATAATTCAGAAATTCCAGTAAACTCTTGTTGCTCAAGTGCTTCGTCCTTAATTAATAATTAAAGGACGAAAAGAATATTTTAAACAAGAAGAGCTGACACCCTTCTCTTACTGTGACAGGGAAATGCGAAAAGGAGTGAAGGAACTCAAATTGAAAGAATTTAATTTGATAAATGTTAAATAATAATTCTGCACAGATCGACGAGACGTCGTGCTCGGTTGCCGAAGAATGAAACTTTCTCTGATTCGATCCGACGAAGACGAAGGATGAAAACGAGAAGAAATGAGGAAGTTATTCTGCCTGAACATAAAAATGATGCAAGTGAAATTTAAAAAAATAATTTAATTTGAATCGTTAATATGATATAATTCTGCTGCATTCCTTGTTTAAAGTTCATCTTATTGTTGGCAAAAATTCTAGGTTGACGATGAAAATTCCCCGTACGCAGATTTCATAATGAGGCACTCATGCAAGCGTAGATCCGATGATTATCACGGTGACGTGTTTCGAAGCGCCAAGAAACATAAAAGTATGTATTTCAATTATGAAATATTCATTTAATACATAAGTGCAGCTTTCAGTAAATCGGAAAAATCAGCCAAACTAAAAAAAAGCAATAAAAAATCAGCAAAATTGCAATTTAATGCTAATGGAATAATTAATAAACGAGAAATATATCAAAGTGATTTTTGAGAGGAAATAACAAAAAGACTCAAATTTTATTCTTTTTTATTACTCTATAAATTGACTAGACCTGGTCATCTGTTAAGCTGTTGAAATGATACTGAATTACTTGATACATGAAGCTTAACATACGGAAATTTTATCAAAAAACTATTTTTAAAAATAATTCAACTTAATTTTTGTGTAACCTTTTGGTAGTCTTCAGTTGAAAGATGCAAATCATCAAGAAGAAAGTTAGGTATACCTTTGTACGACGCTACTGACGACAGTTCTTTTAGTTTATGGAATGTAAGTTTAGACTTGTTAACTCACATACAACTAATTTAAATTACTTTATCCGTGAACTTTTTTCACCTCTCATGAAAAATTACAAAACATGTAATTGGTGTTGCAGGCAGATGTGAAAGATGAAAGCACACTTGGAAGGTCAACTTCAACTTCACTGAGTGTTGCAGAGAGGAGGATGCAACGGGAAAGTGCTCCTAAATGGACTACCGGTGGTATGTTTCCGGTTGTTTCCGCTTATTTTTCCATTCGGAAGTTATACAATCGTGAAATTGCAAATATTCGAAAGAAGCAAATACTTGAAATATGTGCGCATTATTTGTAATTAGCCGTAAATTTTCATTTTTATTTTCAAAAAAAAAAATGAAACGAACGATTGCAACAAGCGATGTATCTTTGCAGCTTTAGCAACCGATGAAAGATTGCAATGTTTCTTGCAACTTCCGATTTCGGTGTGTCTTTTATCAATCCTCATTATTCCATCCTTTGAAATATTAAAGTGATCCGAGTGTGATTTATAATTATTTATTGAACTGAGCGGTACACTTACTATTGATCGATTACTTTGATGAAGAGGAGAGAGAGAGGGAGAGAGAGAGAGCGAGAGATGATGAAAGAGAAGGATTTTTTGCAAATATTCAGGTGATCACAGAGCAATGTATTCGTGTCACGTCGACGACACGTCAATCTTGGCTTCACTCAACAATTTACATCTTTTCCGCCACCGAGATGGGACATTGCGATATTGCGCAACTGGACAGAATGCTTACTGTGAGTGCTTTCTACTAAAAAGAAGAGTTCAGTGGGAATGAGTAAGTATTTCCACTCATTTCCCTCTATCCATTCTCCCAGTACAACGTGAACGTTTGAGATTGATTACACTGATAATATGAGTTGATGATAACAGTTAGCGCTGCTCCTACGTAGCTCAACGAGCTTTGCAATAGTATTTAACAGGTCAAAAAACTTTACTGTTCTTTTAAATACATGCTGGAGAGTAGAGGAGTAGTAAAGCGTTTTAAAACGATAATGAAATTTGTTTTATTTTGCATATATAATTTATCCAACAACGTGGTTGCCTAGTTCATGTGCAAGTAGTTAATTTATTATGTATTTTACATTTATAAATCAAAATCCAGCCATTTACAGTTTGAATTTTAGAATACACCAGTAATGAATCATGAAACTAACGAGATGGAACTGGATAGGAGGTCTTTAAATTTGAAAGAAGATATATTTGTCAAAAATAATATTATTAAAATAAGGCGATCAGCATTGTTTCATGATTTGCAAAATGGAAACCAAGTGGAGGCAAGTGGTCGTCACACTTATAATAACTTATGTCCAGCGGAAGTGACTAATGCAGCGCAGCGTGAAGTCTATGGGTTAGTGGAGTTGAAAGGTTTCGTTGATCTGTTTAAGATAGCAGTCGTAATCAAATGCCCGTGCAATTTTTAAACTTTTAACTTATTGTTCAAGTATTATTAAACTTTAACTTTATTATTCGAGAATTATTTGTCTTAATTTTCATAATGTTCTTTGTTAATGCATGTCTTTTGAAATTCGTCTCTTCCATGTCTCTTTCTCTTTTTTGCTAGAATCTAATTAAAACAGTTAAGCAACTAGTGATATCGCTATCCGTCATTGAGAAAAGATTGTGATAAGATGTCGTTGCAATTCTTGCCGGAAAAACACAGTGACAGTTCTAGCAACGTGGCTTTGAGACCGGAATCAGTGTTAAATGTTGTGTCGACGTACAGCTCCCAACGATCCGGTAACGGTGACGTTCGGCTGATCGAAAAGCTGATAATCACTTTGTCCAGTGGTAAAGAGCCGCAAGCAACTCAACGTCTACAAAAGCAAGTTGAAGAACGAATCATTGAACCGGAAGATTACGACATACCAGTACAATACACGGAAGAGGTACTAATTGGACCACGTCGAATCGATATCACTCGTGAAACGGAAATTAAGCCTCAAGAAGGCTTGAATGAGTTTATGACCGTCGCAAAACCACAACTATTTGAATTTGGAGAAGTACGAAGATATCGTAATTTTGTACTACCAAGTGGGTATTGTCAATTTTCAGAAATTTTCAACTCATAAATTTATCTCTGATGAATTAATTTAAATTACAATTTAGGCAGTATGTTTTATGCAGTATGTCTCAAGTTGAACACTAAGATTCAATAATTATAGGATATCATAAACATCAAAATTAAAGTCAAAAGTTTGCTTCTTAGATAAAAAATTCTTCCTGTCGAAAATCGAAATAATACTGCAAAATTCTATTTATATGCAAATTGTACTTTTTTAAATCTTCCACTCTCCTTGTATCGTTTTTGAATGAACCTCTTTGTCTACTTTCTAACATTAAATTAGTAAAAAGAATTCGGTAATTCGTACAATACTTTGAAGCTCCTACACATCTACTAGCTATTCAAGAGCAGTTGCACTGTGCTTTATTTTCAGCATCTCAAGGCCCTCAATCTGACCACCCTATCCAACGGTCATCAACACCACCATCACCTTTGATCGATGGACACACTCAGGAAACCACACCTCGTCAATCTTCATTCAGGTATGCTTACTCATCACCTACCTCATTTCATGCTCTCTTTTCTCACCGATCTATTTCGCTATTACAGCTAAAATTGAAAAGAGGAAGAGTTATTTGAGTTAGGTTGAAAGGATGAATAGCAGTAATGCTTGTGAGGGAACGACTGGATAGGTAGGGAAAAGCTCTCACTCAGTAATCGCACCTTCACATTTCAAGGGAATTCGAGCAAGCCAAATCACCAAAAGTGACGGAGAAAGACGAGAAAGGTAATATTATTGACAAGTATTTTTCGTTTTTGCACTAAATGCACGTAAGCGTAAGCAACAATATAGCTATGAAACTGTCGTAGAAAAAAAGCCTTTCGCAACATTCCCAATTTGCAAATTCTTCAACTTTTCAGAACAAATATCTGCGCATAAAATTCAATCGGAAAAACAAACGATGATACGCGTATGCTTTGAAAATTTTCATTAAATTTTAAAAGTTATAAGAATGGTTTCGAGACCATTACTCGTCCTCTCTCTCTCCCTCTATCGCTCCTTCCCTGGTTTCAATAAGTAGCAACGAACAAATCCTCCAATACATTTCAGGAGGTAAGCGCTTGTGGAGTGCCGGTCATTAATGGCATTTCTGAATCGCCCGTAAGCTTCTCTTATTACTTATAAGTTTGGATTTTAACTTAGATATTTTATGACAAGCTTTAGGTGCTTCATAATTTCCTTTTCAAAATCACTTTCCTTTAAGCTACCGGGCACTTAGCATTTATTTTCTTGCATATTTTTTCCATATTATAATTTCAACGTATCTGATAATGCCGAATTAGAAATGAATCACATAATTTAGGAGTGAAAAAGCCGGTTTTCTCCATCTATTTCAGGTATCCATAAAACAAAAACTTGAAGAGAATGGAAAATACGAAAAAACAGGCTAAACACATTATCTAACTTTCCTCCCTTCTGAACACTGAAAATTTCATACAGATTTTCATTATCATTTAAAGTTGCATGAATTGGAAGATTCCTATAAATTTATTCTATAGTATTTACCAAATTATTAGATTTTACAGATTCACGGTTAAAAACACGTGGCTTAACACGTGGTTTACGACGTTCAAGTCGTTGGAGTAGATTTGCACTAAGTAAACCTGAAAATCATCCATCTTCGATAGAATTCATACGAACAGTACCAGCTACTTTTAGCCCACTGAAAGCGTCAACACCAGTTAGAAAGGTTGAATAGAAGTTAAAACTTACTAAAAATAACTGGTTCGAAAGAATTCTACTTTGTTCACAATGACTGCGCGAAAAGTTCCAGTCTCCTAAGACAGGCGTAAAAGGTTTGGATGAACGGAGCAAGTTTCCGGTGGAAGAATTTGTGAAAACGTCAAGAAGTCAAAGTTCAGGCACTGGAACACACATACGTTCCACTCTTGATTGTGACATCACATGTGAGTTTTATTTCAATTAATATTTGACTAAACTGAATTGAGCTCAGTGTAGTTCTACTACAAGCTGGTTATCCACAAAACATTTGTTAATAAAGCAATCTAAAAATATCGGAAAATATTTTAATCAAAACAACAACTTACTACGATAACAATGCAAATCAGTAAAATATCCATTTATAAGTCATTTAATTAAAGTTAAGTAGCAAAAGAGCTAACAAAGACGTCGTAGAATTTTTTTTAGTAACCACAACTAAAGAAGTGAATGTGACAGAAATTCCAATTGAAATTAAAGGAGCCTTAAATGGCCTGCCATGGTGCACGACGATTCGCTTACGAATCAAACACGACGCTAATGAAAAGCCAACTTTTGTTCCAAATCGATGTAAAATATCCGAAATTTATTTCGACAAAATTTATTCCTTCCTATTCCTCTACATTCCTTTCTGTCTCTCCAAACAAATTTGATAACTTCAAGAGATAACCAATTTTCAAAAAAAAAGACTTGAAGGAAATTCGATTCTGGTTCAGATTTCAAAAACAAATTTCTTTTCTACATTTTTTTTTCAAAAAATCCGTTTTGATGAAGCGAAAGCAATCAAAATCTTTAAAAATTCGGAACTGATTGATAACAAATGCTTTTTTTGAGAGTGCTAAATAGTGCATTTTGAAGTTGAAATCAGGTTTTGGCATATTTTAATTAAAAAATTGATTACTTGTATTGTAGGCTATTATGTAGCAAATAATTTATGTTTAAATTGTAGCCTTAAACGAAGTATTTCCAGTATTGCTCAATCACAATGTATTATGGCAAAGTGAGAATTTACAAAGTGAGCAATCAAAGGAGCCGGGTAGCGGTGCTGCTGTGAAGAAGCAAATATTATGGTGATAAATGATAACGAAGTAATACTGCTTACGACTGGACTAAATTCTGACTGATATCTCACTGCCAAAAAGTGCTTACTGAAATTAACTGATAACACGCTACTTGTATATTCGAGAATTTTTAAACTAAACATCTTATTTACTTCATTCCACTCCAATTTCTACTCACTTAGCCAAGCAGCAATAATAAAGTTAAAAAAAAATCATCCTGCACTGTGCATGTAATGTGGAATACTTGAATCCCAGGCGATGCAACTAAAAATAACGATAACTTCCTGGTTAATCATTGGTTAATTAGTAGTTATGGAAAATTCTAATATAAAGCAGAAAAGCAACAAAACAAATTAAAATATTCGTGAAATGAAGGAAAACAATAAGTTGTTACACACATCACAAAACATAAGACAAAGAATTAGTTTTCAAAAACTTTGCAATATTTCTTATTCATCAAAATTCATTTTCCTATTTATTACTATCGCTAGAATAATCTTACAAATGCTATACATAATATTCGAATCCTAGAAATGGTGTGGAAGCTACAGGTCCATTTTCAACATTCATTACGTAACCATTTTGCATGTTGTAGCTTTGATTAGCTGTGTGATCTGTGGAAGAATATGATGCCTGCAATTTCATGTAGAAAAAAATTCCATCTTTCAAAATAAGAATTTTTGATTAACTTCTTCGTTGCGAAATCAGAAATACGTTTTGAAATGAAAATTGTTTTAAAATTGCAATTTTTAACTTACAAATACCTGTATGGGGTGTTGTGAATTTTGTTGTGGAATTGTATTTAGTGAATTCGGTAACTGAGTAGTAGTTTCGCATGAAAGATGTGAATTGAGATTGTAGTGCTCTTTAGAACGATTTAACAAAGTGGATGAATTCGACGAATTTGAACTTTCAGGTGTCATCGAAGCTGTGGTGACAGAGTTTAATACCATCTCTAATGACGTGGGTGATACTTCGATAATTCGTGGTTTCTAAATTTTTAACTTAAATTAAACAGTGTTCTTTCAGCTGAAAAGCTGAATGCATTTCAACATTAATCCATAAAAATCTCCAAAAATTCTGCTGCCGAAATTGGAGAAAACTTTAAAGTGTTTTGCAAAAATTACCTTCACATTTTTCATTTTCGATCTTCCATTCCCATTGGTGGCAGAACCGTTTTGTGTTCGAAGATTTGTGAAATATTGAGTCACCTCCTTGTACTCCTTCTCACTAGCAATATCTTCCGGTGTTTGATCCATATTATCAGGAATGTATCGCCGAGCACCGGCTGCTACCAACATGTGCACCATTTCAACATGACCTTGAGAAGCAGCAAGAAATAACGGTGTTTGTCCCTGCAGAAGTTATTACCTCTAACTTTGGAACCGGGACAGTTGTAAAAGTAAATTTTTCGAGAATGTAACCCTCCCTCAAAACGCAATTAATTAATTAAGATGAAATAACATTAGTAAAAGTTGCAGAGTTGTGAAGACAACTCACTCAATTCTCTCCTCTCTTATAACTGTGAGACTGCCGGACAAGCACTAATAATCACAAACCATATGATCCTGAATGTTTAGATTAGCGCCTCGTTCCACCAAGTACCTTGCCAATTCCTGATTGCTTTGCATAACAGCATAATGAAGTGCTGTTCTACCCTTATACGTCTCACCGTTGATGTGATTGCCAGTACAGTTAATGTCAGCTCCTGCATTGATCAGCAAAGCAACTGTTTCGGGATCTCGATAGCCAAGCTTAGCTACAGTCATCAGTGCACTGCAGTCCGTATCATCGATCGCATCAATCTTCAAGCAAACCATTTCTCACATATCCGTTGAAAAGATAAGCTAAAACGATCAATAACATCTTGAACTAAAAACAACTCAACTGGTAGCTCGAAACTATAAATTTGCATATAAATGAAAAACCTCAATCTCTTCTGTCTCAAGAAGAATACGAATGATATCAGCGGCATTTATTGACGCAGCGTGATGCAGCGCTGTACGATTGTGAATGTCGCATGTCGCAATATCGGCACCAAATCGCAGAAAACATTTGACCACCTCCGCACGTCCTGCTTTCACTGCCATAATTAACGCCGTCTCACCGCAATCATCCTCAGCATCGATGAGAGCTCCAGCTAGGAACAGATTTTCCACATCTGTACAGCTTGCTTCCTCACTTTTCGTCTGATTTAGCGCTGTTAGCATTAGCGCACTCTTTCCATCCTTATTTCTCACATTGACAAGTGACTTATCAATCTAAATGCTAGCAGTTTATCAAAGCTCTTAGCGATTGCGAGTGAGATAGCACGTACGATAAATTACTTCTTACTATCTAATTGTGTGAGAAGGAGAAGAGAAATGTAAAAGTTATTGAGTTATCCTTCCAACAAGAATAAGTTGGACATTAGCTCATCGTATGTATGGCTTTTGTGGCACTACCGCACATATTCGTATTTCCACATTTTTCAGCAATCTTTATAGCTTAGATATTTCCAGTTTTTAAGAACCTCACAAAGAGTAGGTGTATTTTTACCGGTGTTTTAATTGGAAAAGAATCCATAGCTTGATCATGAAGCACCGTCCACTTTCTCTCACATACTTCTCCATCTTCAGGATCAGGCACCACGTAAACTTCCGTAAAATAATTCGGTTGTTTATCATTGCTAATTCTTTCACTTGTCATACCACGACTTTCCATATTTCCATTACTCTTACACTCACCTTCTAGGAGCGTCAGTGGAAAGTCTATAAAAAGGATTGCTTTCGTCTCTTAAATTAATAAGCTGTGAAAAATGCTTGTCGCTGAAATTACAACTGTTAGTTTATCAGAAATAGACAAACGTGAATATGTTAGATCAGTAATACTTGCAATTTTGAAGTGTAGGTGGAAACCACGTCCCAGCTACGTGAACTTTTTTTCGTAGTCGTTTCGCGATATTTTGACGTTTGAGATTTTTGTGAAGCGTGAATAGGATTGAAAGCACAAATACTTGCAATGTAAAACCCGAAAACGCATAAATTATCCATTTTTTCCAATGTATAGCACTGCTCGATAGCTTGGCTTCAGCGGCGTATAATTGTGCACCGACACGCCACAGCAACTGAAGAACACGTATAACTTCCATTTCTATTTATCACTAACTATTTAAATATGGCTACTTATCACCGATAATTCCGGATTCCTGATAACTTATGGATAATTCTTCCTTACAACCTATTTTATGTAGGTTGTGCCTTTCTTACAATCTACACAAAAATCGAATTTAGCTGTTTAAATGTGCCTGGTTTGAACTCATTGCGCCTATAAAATCAGCAGCTTGCTCTACATCACTGATATCTCGCCGACAATTAACTTCTTCGTGGCACTGTGCTGTTTCGATATTTAAGTATACCTTTGTACCATTCAATCCTATAAGGAATAAATTAAATCTCACTTCCTAATATTTACAAACTGAATTTTAATGAATTAGAATAAACATTCCAAACATTCTAATATGAGAAAGAAGAAGTAAGGTACACGGTATTCGCAAACATATACATATTTTTCAAAGTCAATAAATTCAAAGGACTTGATTGTTAACCATACAACCAAACTTTGAACCAAACCACGTGTTTCATCAATTTGAGGACATATATCATAAATAATTGAGGTAGTTAAATATAAATGGAACTAACCATTTGTGTCAGCTTTCCAGGAAAAGAATCGTTTACGGTTGTGGTTGTCAACAGCAATGGTAACTCTGGCTTTCATTCCTTGACTCAAGATAAATTGCAGTACAGGTGCACGCTTCAGGAATTCATCTGGCCCCATAAGGATTATTAAACTCAAACTTCCTTCCAACTGAACTCAAACATTGAAGGTTATTTGCAGCATTCGAAATTTGAACGAGTGGCTACTGCCTTCACTCTAACTATCGTTGATGCTGTATGTCATTAGGCGTACAATAATATGCTTATTTATGCTACTTCTTCGAAGTCATTAAAGTGACAAACCTTAGTATACGCAATATTCTGCTTGCAATCAACGCCATCAAAATAGCACTCTTCCGTAAAACATTCCTGATCGCAGTAACCATCGTTAAAACGAGTGGAACAGTAATCTTCAAACAAGCATCTCTCTTTCTTCTCGTTGCAATCGAATCCGTCCAACAGACATTCGGAACGATCGCACACCTTTAAGGAAAGAATTGAAGGTAAGTGTCAGTGGCGACTACAATTGCTTCGTTGGAGATGAAACAGGAAGAAACTGTAAGAAACAGTTGGAAAAATTCTTCCAATTCCAGCAATCACCAACCAAATCGCATTTATTATCGTGAAATACTCGAGCGCAAAAATCTGGAAGCGGACAATGCCGGAATGGTTGTAGATGAGCGCTGCAATCAAATCCGTCGTACTGGCACGCTGGATAGTTGCATTCTGAATCACACACGTTGTTAGCACTCTTTGATGAGCAATTGTGAAGCAAACAAATTTGCTTCTCAAACAACTCCTCCAGATGATTGTTGTCCAGTGAGACGTGACGCTGCTTACACGTGCGATCCTCAAAACCTGGTGGACACGTCTTCTCACAATTTTTGCCGTAGAAAGCTGAAAAATTGATCGCAGCGTTGCATCACAACTATCAATAATTCATTGATTATAAAGTTAAATTGTCAATCTACTCACTTAGCAATAGGAAGTGACGTGAAATATTTGGTTAATGTTGAACTTGCCAACTGACTAACAAAGTGGGATCATTTTTAACAGCAGCGCAAATGATATTCACTAGATTGAGCTCAATTAAAATGACGCAAGCAGCGATTTCACTGTTGAGAAGGTTCTGGGAGTGAAAACAAATTACAATTTTGGCAGATACATTCGTAACGATTGCCATAGTCAAGACAGGATGCACCGTTAAGACACGGATTCGGATCACATTCATTTTCATGAATCATGCAGTACGGATCATTATATCCCACAGGACAATCGCAATACCATGAGCCAAACGTATTCACGCATATGCCGCCATTGAAGCATAACTTCTCACTCTTAAAATAAATCTCAAAACTGACACTCACTGGCTGTTTGCATATCGAAACGGTAAAATATTTTTTATTCTTTTTTTAAAATATTTTTTTCATTATTTTGCAAATTCATCTCACTTATTCTAATATAAGCAGCACTCGTCCTTCTTTCAAAAACACATTGATGTCTGACATTTCATGGCTCTCTAACACTCTTTCATCTTTTAAATTTGTTTTTACAAAAGAAACTTGAAACCTCAATACATTCGTTTATATCAGTGGCGCAATTTGGACCTGTGGTACCTCTCATACAGTTGCACAAAAATTCCCCACTTGCAGTGTCGGCAATGCATTCGGAACCATTTCCGCACGGCTTTTGCATACAGGGGTCATCCAAATGACAAAATAAACCTGCGTAAACAATGAAACTCTCACGGATATGTCAACGCATCACAAGCATTCAATAGAAAAGAATCTCTGTGGGATCGCTTGTGGAATGCGCTGAAGTATGGGAATGTGGTCATCCGTCGATGATGTCCCACATAAGTCGTGTTGACCTTTGTACAAATTCACATCACTGTTAAAGTGATATCGAAAAGGAAAAGACGAAAAAATCAAACCAATTTTTCCAGGTGGACAAGCGCAAGTGTACTTAGCTATACCATCAATACAGGTACTCCCAGGTGTGCATGAATGCTCTATACAGTCATCTTCATTTGTTGCACAATTCCTTCCGGAATAACCGTTCAGGCAAACACATTTGTAGTCATTGGTCCCAGCATTTACACATGTTCCACCATTTTCACATAAATTATTGCTATATTTCTCACAATAACCCGTGATCATGCTCTGTTGAACAAACCTATTACCTAAACTTCGTGATTTTGAGTTGAAAACTTTGCTGAGATTTTCAAATAGGAACTTATATAAGAGAAGAGACAAAAGACTGCTATGCTGCATGATCACGATCGCAGCAAATATTTCAATTAATTTTTTAAGTGAAATAAAACTGTTATTACAAAAAAAACTTTTTTTATAAAAATTGAATTAAATTATTCTATGCGTAAAAAAATTCACCTGCAAGAGTAAAATAGCAGTCGAAAAGTATCAACGCAAAAAGATGAACAAACATATTTGTGAAAAAAAAGGATGTAATTATTGAGTTAATCGTAGAGCTGCAAAATTTCCTTAAAAACCATAAACAAATTAAAATAATCAATTTTGGAAAATTTCACGCAAAAAGTATCTGTGAGAAGGAAAGTTTAAAATTGATGGGTCAGAAGAAAAGCTGAGATTTTCGCCATGGAGGAAAAAGCTAATAAATTTGATCTCATTGCGCTCTAACTGCCGGGAAGTGACGGAGAAGTAACAGATCGATCTGTAAGTAATTATTGCAAACAGGCAAAACGATTAAATGACAGATTAGACGATAGTTCAGAGTGCTTCTGAATGCAAAAAGTTTCCACGGATTTCACGTTCTGACAGTTCCGGGGCTGTACAACTTTCGCTCGTTTCACAGAAGCTCCCGCACCGCAAGACGACATGCGATCTTTGACTGCTTCAGAAGTGATACCTAACGTCTAATGGGAGAAAGAGATTGGCACTCACGGAAGATCAGGATGTGTGAAATTGTTTCGAACACGACCAACAACAATACAAAGTTCCTATGACCTTCGGATAATCACTACAAGCCAATTAACTACCAAAAAAAATCTACTCCCTTTAATCGTTTCCTTTGGCATCACAGCACTTCAGAATTGAACTCTAATTTTCCTCAAACTAAAAAAGTCTTGCGAATCACGCGAACCTGCTGTTTATCTGTCGTATAGCAGCAAAATGAATTTAACAGTTTAATTCTTTTTATTCACATTAATTGGTCGTACATCAAGTAAACTATTTGCATGTGAAATTTTTTTGAAAACTTGAATTTTTTGAACATTCATTTAGCAATTATGGATTTGAGTATCAGTGACGAAATTGACATGTTTTTGCTACATCCAACAGATAGCAAAGTCGAATTTTTAATTGTCAATGAAAAATTGAATTATTACGGGCAAAAGTAACTTTACATGAGTGTCGCATGTATCATGGAAGTTGTAAGAGTTACGTAGGATAGGATGAAGTTGTATTTGCTTTCAGTTGATTTTTCAATTGTTTTCCATCAAGTTGATTAGTTTTCGCATTTCAAAATTATTTAACAGCTTTTCCTCGTTGTCTTTTTACACAAAATCCTTTATTTTTTGCTCACCGTTTCTGAAATAATTCATTTAAAAAAGCATTAAAATATTGAGCGCTTTTTAAGCTTTCATCTTTCTCTTTCCTCAATCCTAAGTCAAGTCAGTCATCAAAACTTCTGAGGCACTGATTCTTGAAATTCTTTTTCGTAATTTTTAGCTCAAAGTGAGCAAAGCTACCGATTTGTTAGCTGGAATGACAGGGAGTCTAAATCATTCTTTTGAAATAATTCTCATATTTCTGAATGGAAAATAATGAGATGAAATAAAACGGTGCGTTAATGCCGTCTTATTTTTTTTCACATCCAAACAAAGTGCATCATTTCTGTTTTGAGTTTTTAAACTTTGAACATATAATACTGTGCCAAATGATGGAAGTAATAATGGAGGCTGAATTTAATCAATTCAGTTAAGTTAAGGAAATCAGTTGTAATGGAGGCGTATAACCTAGTCTGCTCATAATCGAGCTGTGCTCTTCTGTTTTGATATCAAATTCCTCCGTGGCTTTTTCTTCCTCTTCTGAGAAGTGAATGAAATTTCCATTCTCGTCAATGGCGCAGCATGCGCAGCATAGACAACATTCGCATAGAACACGCCATGGTGGACAAATTACCCATAACATCAACACCGGTACTGTAAAAGTGCAAAGTGGACATGTTGTCAGCTAAATATTGATGATATGAGTGATATGTATGATTAGGTTTGAGGTGCGACATTTCCGCAGCATGCTGTGATGATGCGTGACCAGTAGCATCTATAATTTCAATCCTTTGATAAATGAAGGTTTTTAAGGATGAAATTTCTAGGAAATAAATATATACCAGCAGCTATAGCTATCAGGCTGAGGAGGAGAAGAAGAAAGAGCACAAATGGATTAAAGCGTCGGCAGCATGCTAACATTTTTGTTTTCGGCTCACATGGCGAGAACGTGAACATAAAATGAGTCCTGCCTTCAATGATGCACTTTATCAAAAATTCTCCAATTCTACTACTTTAAAAAAAATCAATTGTTTCATTGAAGAACTCATTAATTCAATTAACTCTGCTTTCATTTTCATTTAGTTCAAAATAATTTCATCCTTCAATGAAATTCAATTTCCTCTTTCTATACGCTACGCTTCACCGCTCTATTTGACCGGACATTTGCTGCCACCTTTTTATCTTTAAATTCAATTTTTTGTTCCATTTTTCCTATCCCTTTTTACTCGTTCATTTGAGATTAATTCACAAAAGACTTTCAGTGTTGCAAAAAAAAACGCGCAGTCCATAACGCCTTCGCTTATGATCAAGCCTAGAGAAATAATTTAAAGAATGAACACGGTGGAAAATGTGATGTCCAGTCCTGTTCAGCATCCCAGTCGTCCAAGTATGCATTTTTATGTCTCGCCGCTTGACTACGAGCCACGAGAATGACAATAGCAGGCATTAATATTTTAATAATTTTCATTCTGCTATAGCCTTTCTGTCAGTTGCAATGATTATTTCCTTCCTTTTATACATTCACTATTTTAGAGCTATTGAGCTGAAAGCAGGTTAAAGATTTTAATGAAAATGAAACTTAGAGTAAAATTCAAATACACCTCACTGCTTCCTTGAATAATTCTTCCTCACTTCCCAACTTAAGCGCTTATTAGAAAAAGTCTCCTCAGTAAAAACTGACTTCTGGATACAACCATATTTGAGCGCTGAAGTTTGTAGTAAATAAAAGTAAATAAAGGTATCACGATTAATCATTTCATTTTCAATTTTCATTTTGCAAACACGAAGGAATAACGGCTGCACGAACCTCGCAGGGGAGCGATAGACCACCTCGACGAGTAGTAAATAAAATTTTTTACAAATAATTCGCAGCAACTATTTGTAGTCTATGATGAAAAACTACATGAAATTTTTGCATATTGTGTATTTGCTTTCTCCCTCAAACCTATATCATATCGGGAGCATCTGCAATATGTTAAACACAGAATCTTCAGTACACCATTTTATCATCTGCATGAATTTGTACTGCGAAAAACAAAGGAAAATCACATAAGTATGAATTCTATAAATATACAAAAACTGTGAAACATATGAAATGTGAACAACATATAAAAACTTAATAAAAAAGAACTGCAAGCAGAGTTAAAATCGCTTCAGAAAAACACTCTTGTACATTACCGGAATATAAACGATATATTTCTTACAACTTTCCAAATTTCATCGAACTCAATGCACATTTTGCTCGTTGAATCTTGATAAGTGTAACTAAAAATTCCAACATGACATCGACCAAGCTCTTTAGCTGAGGTTTTATACACGAATCTAATTTTGCAAAACACGGCATGAAATCACCGACATAATTGGTATTATAAAGCGTAAAAAAGTGACAAAGAACAAAGGGGACGTAATATATAATTAGACACCACCACAACTGTTGCTATTAACTGATTAAACTCGCAAAAATGTATGAAATAGAGCTATTTCTCAATTCTTCAACACATTTGAAAACATCTAGAAGGAATTTAAATTATGAATCGATCATTTCTCATAGCAAGACACACAGTAGTAATTGCTAACTCTCCTCTTTAGTGGCAAACATTTCGCATGAAAATTTTTATGGCAACGATTGCACCGTATGCAATCATTCGCGTTTAACTCCACACCCGGCTCACAAGCGCAGAGTACCTGAAAATGCACAAATCCACAATTCTTCATTCCTTAGTTCATATATCGAAGTGGTTTTTTGAACAAAAAAGACCACATGGGCTACACTTTGCTTTGGCGGTTCCATCAAAAATAACGTAATACAACATATAGTACCTTACCACAACCAATACCATAGAAATATACCATCAAAAGACTTTGTCTTGTTAACTGACTTGATAAGCACTACAGAAAATGATCTAAACTACTAACCCTTATAAAATCCTTTTCTTGCGATTGCTCTTGTCGCTGTAATGGTAGGTTCTTTGGTGCCACAAAATCTCGTGCCAGCTCTGATTGTCGAAAATGAAGCTGGGGTCTTACTATACCGTCATTAAACGAATTCTGTACAATAACGTCACGTGACGAAGCAGAATATTCGGAAAAATTGGAGCCTGGAGTAGTAGCCCGAAATGAAGAATCTTCATCATGGAAGCGGCTTGTCGCAGTAGAATCTTCCTCAACAGCATAAGGATTGCGCTGCGGTTTAGTAACTGTTGATCCTGTGGAAAACTGCTGCTGCTCTTTTTGATTATGCAACCTTACCGTGCTTGCTTCGTTGTACGCAGGTACTTCGTAGGAATGTTCTGGGGCAATAAACTGCTTCGACGATACACTTGTAACTGATCCACGCGACTCAGAACGCATGCTAGAATGACGAGAACTTTTACTTTGTGAAGATCTAGATCCAGAACTTGCCGAAGAGTGGCGTGAGGCCCAACTAGCTGGACGATCTTCAGAAGTCAATCCTTGCTGAGATGGAACTCGAGGCATCCTGAAATCTCGTGATGGTGTTGAAACACGAGATGTCACTGTTGATTTCGGATTCTGAAAAGATGTTTCTTCTTGAAGTATACATGATTCAGCAGGTGTCATTGCAGAAATACCGCGACCGTCAGATATTATATAAGTTTCTGATCGAGCTTCGTAGTTTCGAGTATCGTATGGCTCCTCAGGAATGGGATGCTGTTGTAAAGTAAGATGTGCGTTTGCCAGAGGATGATGAGGTGGCAGTCGAAATGGAACAGTTTCCTGAGATGAAACCGAATGTTGCGATGGACTAAGCGGACCTGTACGATCATGGTAAGGTAAATCCTGTGACATGAAGTCAGTCCGAACTTCCGGCGGTGGTGGTACGAGTGGAACTTGGTCATACACTCGCAGTTCTTGTGGTGAACCAGAGTGATGAGATGAAATTCGTAGCTGAGAAGAGTAGGAACGCTGAGATGGACTCCGTTTTACAACTTTTTCAGGGACACGGAACTGAGTTGTTTCTTGAGAACCTGGACGAGGAATGGGAGTTTGCAAAGCACTGCTTCTTTCTTGAAGAAGATTATGTGTTAATTCGGCTAATGATCTGGAACAAGATAGAGTAAGAAAGAAAACTTTGCACAAATTCAAAGTAATTAGGATTACAGTGGATGTAAAGTTGAATTACGAACACTGAACTTTAATGGTTAGTGATGCAGAGACAAACGCATCATTACTTAGTTTACCATAAAGTGAAGAGAATTAGGAAATTGCTTACGGAGCAATTTTTTTAAGACCATCCTCTAGTTTCAGTTTCTCAAGCAGCATTTCGGAATAAAACCACCGGACACTTTTGAGAACCACTTTAGCAGCCTGACCGGGAGTATTTGCACCTTGAAAAAGGAAAGATTGATAAAATTTATAATCGAAAATTGCAACTCAACAAAACTAATATAAGGAATAACCAATTCGTCGATTCAATATTCCTCTCCCATTATTTGACCAAGGTGGACAGAAAGGTATCTCAGGCGGCCAGCAATCTGGTTGAGTACCATCGTACGGATCAGCCCATGGAAAATTAACATGCATCATCATATCATCCAACAAATCTTAAAATAATGAAACGAATCAAATGTAGATAAAATAAGGGTTAAATCCCATGCACTATTTCAAAAAAGCTGAATGCATTTGGATTGCTATTCATTTGAACGATGAGCTGACTGCATTATAAGTGTCAACCGAAACGGCGTATAATCTTTCAGAAAGTTATCAGTTTTTAAATAACACTCTCGTTCCTAGGACGTCATAACCTCACTGATAGATAGCAATTATCGGAATTAAAGAAGTTGGTAAAAAGTATTAGTTCAATTACCTAATGCACGATCCTCGGCCATTCCATCGACAACATCATCTTCGTAAAGTTGAAGCAGAGGGAGTGTTATAGTTTGCTAAAAAGTACTTGCAGAATGAAAGTGATATATAACCAGATACGGGACCATTATTTCTTGGTACATTACGATGAAATGAAAAGTAAGTCTAGAAAAAATAGAAATACAAAAAGATTAGTATGCCAAACAAAAAACCAACATTATCAAAGCCGTTGCTCATGGCCGGAGGCAAACATTGAGGTATGTTTGAGTTTAAGAAGGCCGAGATCAAAGTTTTGTCACCAGATAAACTCAATTTATTTCTTTCGTCTACAAAAACCACCAAAGCTCTACATGTGGAATGATTCTGGATTTTGATTACTGATTCCAGAAGTGTCCGAACATCTGCACCCATTTGATCATAACGGATTCGCAAAACTAAAATTGACATATTAAAGTGTTTTAGTTGGATATACCAATTTTTCACATAATACTATGATAATGATTAATACTTACCCGAATTGCGAAAAAGCGATAACTGATCTTCCAAAATCCTTTCATTGGAGAAAGGTGACGCTGTGAAACTTGAAACGGTCGGGATAACGGTTGCAGATGTTGTTAGATCTGAACACTGGTCGCCAGATTCGTTACTTTCCAATGAATGCGGCACGCCGGAAACGAGGGCCATAGGCGTAACTGGTTCTTGAACTTTCTCCGACTGTGTTTTAGCTATTTCTGTGTTTTGCATTTCTGACGCGGAAACAGCTGGAAAAAAGTTTTATTTACAGCAACAGAAATGAGTACTTTATCGTCGGGCATGAAGATGGGATAACTTCCACACTGTTCAACTTGCTGAAGGGTTATGACCATTCTGGTCATCATACTCACATGTTATGCATGACATATTGCTATGAAAGAGATTAACCTGAAGATTCCTTTTGCGGCAAATTGGTATTTACACCAACAGTGCACTGTCGTACCATTCCTACACTTGCATCACCCTCCATGTTTTGTGGATCGTCATTATAATCTACAAATCAGTGACTACATTCGACAACCAACGATGTCATGGAAAGATACTTTCCAAATGCAACCGGGAAATTAATAAAATGCTGACTCAAAAAAACAATATTTTGAAATAGAACGATACATCAAACCAAGTCATCTGACTAATCCACATTCTCCAATAAGTGAACATGAAAATAGTACACAAAACTGAAGGTCTTACTTGGTCCAGAAAGTCCAAAGTGATATTCCATAAAACTTATATAATGCTTGAAAGCATACTTCAAAATATCCCTCTCAAGATCCACAATCGAATGCTTCTCAATTTCTGAAAATTATCGATTATGAATTACTACAGTAAGACAATATATTTGCTTCTAACATTGTAAGAACCAGCAGTTCATTTTTTCGTTTTTCAATCGGTTAATAATAGCCAAAGAATTTAAAGTCACCTTTTCGCTGCTTAAAATTACTTAGGCTCAAGAGATCATTATTCGGGTCGTAAAATGGAACAGATGGCGGCCAATAATCAGGATTGTGCGACACGCCAAACCACGGCTTCCAAGGATAATGCATTGCTTCCAAGAACCCGTTGAGTACTGAACGAACATCAGAACCGTTGGCAATATTAATTTCTAGATTTGGTAAACACCTAACGAGCGGGATTGAAACAAGCTGAAAAATGAGTGTATTTAATCATTTGACTATATATTTTCTTTTTTTTGTTGAAAAGCATACTTAGCAAACGAAACTAATAAAACAGTGCTAAGAAAAATCATAGGCAACTGAAATTTTTAATTGAAATTTGCTTAATTGAAATTTTTAAAAATAATTAAAGTAAATCAAAATTTAACCTCATCATCATCGACGCCTTCTTCATCAACCTCTTCTCGCTGTCTCCATTTGTTTCTCAAATCTCTGATAACAGATGAGTGCAAACAAGCATCGACGATATACTTACTGCCATGCAACTTCAAATCACCGCCTCGACTTACATGTATTGTGGCAATTTTATTATCACTTAACGCATTATACTGAGCAATATATAACTCTATTTTTTTCAGCCTCTCCGTAGCATCCTCCTCAGTGTATTTTTTCTCTGAAACTCCCTTTAAATAGCCCAATGCGTTGAAAAAAATAAAAAAAAAACATAATTGCATTAATCACACTAGGAAACGTCCCGCATTCTTAGTCATAGGCCGGCTCGATAACAACTTTGCTGTTGCAACATAATGTCCAAAACTTCATAACAACTTATTCTGTCAAAATGTACTATTAGAAACATAGTCGGATGAGTGTGATTAATCACATAAATGATAGGAAGTGAAAGATATAACTGATTCACCCCAGAAAACTTTACACTGCAACGACACAATGCAACGATACCATAATGACTAACTTTTTTCTGCGCATGGTAAAACACCAGCTGGAGACACAAATGTAATATAATCTTGGCCCGGTTTCGGATCTTCTGACCGCTTTCGTTTTTTCCCTATAAAATGAGAAGCAAAATGCATTTAAAATTCAACTGGATTCTAATTCAAAAAGTCCATGGATATAAATGTGATTCATAAGGTCAACGAACAGAAGTCAAACTTTCAAAGATAAAACTTACTCAGATGCCCAGCTTTCCTTTCAGCATCCGATAGACCTTCTACAGAAGCGGAAAGAACACTGGAGGATGGACTAGAACGAGACGGGGTCAAGACTGATGATCGACTGAAAAAAAAATACATAAATGATTGAAAAATCAAGTACGTAAAAGGTAATGGTAAGCAGAGTTCAGTAACCTGTATTATAATACAGTAATATGTTCTCAATACTTGGTACAGAAAATGGATTCTAATTTCTAGTAACGAGTTTTTAGCGTTTTTGTAATGCATTTTCCGCTATATTTGTTAATGAAACAAAAAAAATCATACGAATATGCCCACAATGAAGATCAAAATGCCTTCAAATGATATAAAGCTTAGCTTTCCAAAATGTAATATTCATCAGCCAGAATAAACCAACTTCAATTGATCCGGTAAAGTTCGTTCCAATGACATTCTTGCTCTGGCAATTGCGCGCTCTACCTCTTGTATTTCATATATCACTTTGGAGTTATCAGAATCCATGACACCATGTTCTTGCCTAACTAAATTTTGCTGAACAACAGGCTGCCGTTCGTCTACAACTGCTGCTCCTAAAACACAACTGACATTCGTAAACAATCGATTTAATCTCCGCCGAAAATCTAATGAGCAGTAGAGATCAAAACAAATAAATTATACAGCTGCATAAAATAACGAATTAATAAAAATAACAATAAGTTATTTTATAAAAAATTTAAAAATATCAGTATTATAAAATTAACTGTGAGTAGAACATATCAAAAGCTGATCTTCGACAAATAGTAGATGGGAAAAGGGACATAGGATGCTGAAAAATTCATTTTTTAAAGTTTTGCCCTTTTGGCAATATCTCAACATTGCAATAATATTGATAAGAGATGTATTTTAAATTTTATAATCAAAAAAGAGATCGGACACCTGGTGTAGAAGTAGATTCGAATGCTAGTGACTCCTTCGAAGAGTTCTTAGGAACTGTACCGTTCACAACGTTATTTGAAATATTGCAAGTCTGAACTTTGCCAGCATTCTGCATGAAATTATATAGTGACTCTTCCTCAAAATCGTCCAGTTCGAAATCGTTACCCACAATTTCCTCACCTTCACTGACTGCTACGTTCTCCAAACCACTTGTCGATACATTATCATCATTCTTCCTGCAATGTTCCACTAATTATAACGGATCAAAAAATCCTAACGTATAAACTTCAAATTTCTATGTTTTAATCTAATATTGGGAACTGTATGGATGATAATATCAGTGCTATTAAAATGAAAATTCTATAAAACAAACTTACATTGCATTTGCATAGGTCCCTCCTCCTTGTCCAACCCATGTTCTTTTTGGTCTTGCAACTTCGGCCATATCAAAATCGGCAGTCTCTAGTTTCTTTCTAAATACTGAATTTTACAGAAAGCCAGAATTTTGAAATGATTTATATATGCAAAAAAAAAACTACACATCAGAAGTAATCTCTTAAGTAAGTTGGTGCAAATGAATATTTAATAAGTTAGGAAATAAGCATACTCATCATTTTCGAAACTCTTTTTGCCATTCATACGCTGTTTGAGATGCATTTGCCTTCTGATGTACCTTGCGCGCAAGGCGCCAAAAAGTGCTTTTACTTTATCCCATTCCGGAAATGCAGATAGTATAGAACCAGGGCCATATACAGGGAAACCAGCTGCAGTTGCTTCCGAAATGGCTGCTTTCCGTCCCTTAATATGTCAATTCTTATACCTCGAAATTATTATAAAACATATCTGTAGCTCATATAATTTATGAACTAAACCGAACACTTGAGATTTTACAGCAATGTAGATTTCGGATACACGCCTCCAGCAATAGCACGAGTTCTTTGTAATACGTTAAGCAGTGAAATGAGTATTCGCCTAATGTACCATGTTGAAAACAAACTTATATAATGCACCAGCTTAAAACACTTCCAAACTGTGGCAAGAGTGACCTGAAGTGGCGTACCTTTTTCCAGGCTTCTTTTGGATTCATTCCTAGAATTATATCTTTTCTACACCGTCGTTCGATTTCTTTTGCTCTGGCTTCCACTAGTCTTATTGGCTTACAGCGTTCATGATGTAGTGGATACAACTGGCTAACGACAACGCCATCTACCATTTTTATACGTGCGATTTCTCCTGAAACTCCGGTAAACGATATATTTTTTATAGGAAACACATCAAAAAAAAAAGGGAAAACGGCTCACCACTTTTGTATGTTTGATGCAAGGTATCGCAACGCGAACATCTGAAATGTATTGTTCGTCCAGACTTTGAATGAGATGCATGTCTGTACAACCGAACTTCATCAGGATTTAGAGGTACTGTCAGTGAAGTTTGTTTGAAGCGGCGTGAAAAAGATAGATAGTATGGAGAATTGGGCGGGGCTCTAAAGAGTTTTAAATTAGAGAAACATGATTTTAATTTGAGACGTCATTAGCGTACAAAATTTATCATTACACAGCTAATTTATATTAGTTATATAACATCCCCAAATCCCGGTAAATTCTGAAACTTCTGTGATACGATGTGAAAATGAACATATGGTATGAAAATTCATTGCTAAATCAAGAATTCCGATTGTATCAATATATACAACTTATTTCTTTTATGGAGTATGAAACCTTATCAGAAATAAGTTGAAAGAGTTTGAACATTACGTAATTATAAGTGAAACGTACTGCTCTCGTCGCACATATTACGTTTAGCAAGCAAAAGAAACTAACACAATCGGAGCGTTGACGCCAGGAATTAGAGCTTTGTTCGCATTGTTCATCGAGAATTTCATTCTTCCATTTTCACGTAATGATTGGTTAGCATCTGCACCGTCACTACCTCCAACTTCAGAACCACATCTCGACTCAATACCGTTTTCTACACTTTGTGCATCCTGTATAAAATCAAAAATAAGCTCATTGACATCAATGATCTCGACTATTTTCTGGAAAAAATCTTTGCCAGACGTAAATCTCAAAGAATGGATGATTTTGATTACATTAACAAATTTATGAATAAAATCAAAGTCAGAAGTAAAAAACCTTACTCATGTTTTTGTAATATTTTCCTTCATCTTCTTGTCATATTCTAACTGCTGACACATCAAAACTCCGCTCCCCAACTTCTATTTAAAATATAGCTTGCCAAATCAACTTGTAAATCTCTAAGTTTCCCACTTCCAAGATTCAAGATTCAAGTAAAATCAAAATAATACTGATAACCATACTTTCATTCCAACAGGGTGTAAAAAGATTGCAAAATGAAGATCACAAATTAATTTATAGTAAGTCCTTAAAAATGCAAAAAACGTGCATTTTTGAAGACTAACAAACATAATACATTAGTTTTGAAATTGCATAAACTTTAAGCCTGAATTCTCAAAGTAAATTACAAATATCGGATATATCTATGCAACGAAAGATTAAAAACAGAGAGATATGCTTATTTTACTCGTAAGTAAAGTGGGGTCAATAACGAGATCTGTGAAGAGTCAAATTCATCGCAAATGACTCTTAAAAGATAGAATTAAACTCATTCCTATTGCTTTACACAAATGTTTCTGAAAAAGGAGGTTAAAATGCAAAAAAATACGATATTGAATGAAAATTAAAGTTAACTTGCCAGTTCGTCCAGCATTCGGCTCTTCACTCTTACTGTTGTACTAGATACTGGACTGCCTGTTATTTTCGTGATCAGTTCAGCACCTTCACGTGAGCTAATTTTTTGGCTCCTGTAGTCACGTAAGACATCTCTCACCCGTGGATGTTTCCAATCTACAGAACACGGCGGTCCTGAAACTTCTACCATGACATCCGGAATAACTGGAATTACAGTCAAAGCAGTTCAGTTTATGCTGATTATAACGTGCAATACTTACGATATGTGCGAAATGAAGGTGGCGTCCACGCGATGGAAACACCATTACGGCGTTGTAGTCCATTATTATCTTTTCTTTCCTCTAAATCCTCCCCTATAGGACCTGGTTCTTGCACCACACGATTGGTAGCCAATCCCAAAGTACCTTCACCATTCTGATTAGCTCCTTCTACAGCAGTGTGGTTTATGGCATCACAGACTCTTGTACTTCGTAGAGAATGCCCAATATACCGGCTACCGGTAATATAATCTACTTGACTTGTCTCACTAATAGATGCATTATCTTCCGCAAAACTTTGAGCCGATCGACCTAGAAAACACAGTGGTCAGAAGCCCGGTCACATTATATTTTCAGCCGAAGACTTGGGGAATGGTTATTGATTTACGTGATTTTCTTGAATTCATCCCGGACTTACTTTTGCAACTGTTCAATGAGGAATTATAAAAAACTGCTACACACTGACCAGTAAATTATTAACTACCTGCAACAAAATCCTTGCAAACTAATTTTCTAACTTTAAATCGTCTTTAAACTCTGACAGTAAGATAACGGAATATACAGAATTCGAGGTGATGCTATATTAATTCTCCGTCTGTAAGTCAGAAATTGGTGACAAGTCCAAAGAACTGCGAATATGCAGCAAATTGGTAAAATGCTGCTAATTAACTGCGGAGAAATTATTTCCAGAAAGATAACTGAAAATGAGAAGATAGAAAAACCATTTTCCGAGCAAGTTTGTTCATCATAATCCATTGGTTCAGTTTTGATTGTTCGCAATCGTGTATATGTTTTGCCCGATTGTTGAGAATAATCTCGACTGTAGAAGCCACTACTTGCGTGGTCACTATTGACAGAACCATTTTCCGTGCCAGTACAATTATTTTTCGACAGATGTATTTCCTCCAGAAACTGCTGATCTTCGTTTTCGTACTGAGAGTCAACGATTAAGGCACCGCGTTCCGGAGTAAACGCCATGTGATACACAGTGCACGGCTATTCTGAAGTAAGTCAATTTTCTGTATACCTCACAAACTCAACGGTTGCTCATATTACCAAATTCGTCACTAATCCACTTAACGTTGAAATGAACAATTAAATAATGGGGATCACTACATAAATATCTCCAGGGAATAATCCAATGAATACCATAACCATGTCTTATACGGAACAGCAAAATATGAAGCACTAAGGCTTGCATCACTGAGACAATATTTGTACCATCAATAAATTCCAGCTAAACCGTGTTTTTTGAACTGACCTGATTCTTATGTATGAAATGATGGATGCATCATCCAGAATGGTACATCAAATAATTTGACAAGACCTGTGCTGAGTCATCGTTAACACTACAGTAAGTCGGAAATTTCTACCTCGTCGCGAAAAAATGCAGCAAAGCTCTCAACTGAGCTTATTTCTTTGCCAGTAGTAGAATGACTTCCGAAAAGGCAAATATTTCACGAGGCACAATTTGTCAACTTCTGTAATTGGAGCAAAACAATGAAACTGTGTGCAGCAAAAATGAGGTGTACTGCTCAACATATTCTCAGCATCTACTCTCCTTCCTTGTTCCCATACAATTAAATCCATTTGCTGTACCTTTTGAGAGAGTGTAATACAGCAAAGTAAGAGCGAATCTAGAAAAGACCTTTGAAAAAAGTTCAGATTTGATCTTGTAATGCCAATTTCATTATTTCAGTGGCTTCGAAGCGGAATCCCAAGTGAATGAAGCTCCCTCTCCCTCTCCATCTCTCTCTACGAAATACCATCCACCAGTCTAACGTCGTTGAACCGTTCTCACTTGACAGCTCCACTTATATCTTTTTCAACCGCCACAGCTTCCTATCTCCCTCTAAATTGATCCAATTGAATTCAGTACCTTTAGTTGGAGGAAGGCTTCTTCTGCGTGGAAGCACCTTCAAACATGGGCATGGCGCCTTCCTCATTCACCACCACCCTCAACTTTCCTCATCGAAATCCATCCGTCAATTTAAGCGACCCCTTCAAACCAGAGACAACACGAGAACGCGGCCGTAGCTGAATTAATCAATGCCATGATGCAACTCACGTTGTCGCTTCATGAAACCTACTTTGTTGTGCAGCTATATTGTTCACTGTCTTCCGGGTTATGTTTCTGGTGAGAGGAGGTGGCCGGTGGTTATTAAAAGAGTATGAGAGTATTTTGAAGTATTTTCAATTAAATTATCATTTTTCCTCATGACAAATTAGCATCACATGCGATAGGCTACCATGGTTTGTTGACTTTGATAAAGATCTGTGGTAGGAGAATGGTGCTGGCATCACGAACGATTTCATTGTTGTTATGTTCATTTGTCGTTCATCAATTTCATCTGTTCCATAGCAATTAATACAGCTAATTTCAGACTAGCCTAATGAAATTCTGTGCAGTTGCTTATCGTTGATGTGCACTTTAAATAACTTTTGCAATGCTGAAATTTTTCTTGCATGACCGATGAGTGCGTTTTTCAACAGTATTAGCTATAATCGGAAGAAGAATGGTACTGCTTGATATGATATTACATCCGTTAGATGAACTATCCAAAGGAATTCCGAAAGAGTGCAGGCTAGTTGTATTGTTATTCAGATGAATTATTTGTTTAAAACTTCAGACATTGCATCTTGAATTTGAAAAAAATCCAAACAGATTCATCTGTTATTCGATTGCTCGTTCAGTAAGTTATACTGAGATGAACATCCGTTTGAAGCTCAACTGATTTCAATCATTTCTATCAGTGGAAAGATGTGTTGTAAAAAATTTTGTGCAATGTGTTTTAATTTATTGAGATGAAAGATTATTTATCGAAGAGTGAAACATTATTGTCAAGGTCTTTGGTCGCATGAAGGCATAGTTCGGCATTTCGATCCCTTTGTGTCGACGTTTATAGTCCTGGAAAAAACGCAAATACTTTTTTTCGTATTTCTGATGCATTTAACTTTCAAGAGATGCAAACGTTTTATCAAACAAAAGGTCAATTACTTTAGCCTAAACATTACACGCTTAAATCATATTTTCTAACAATAACAAAGAAGCAATAAGCACTTTGCGTATTCTGTCAATTTGATCATTTAAAAAAACAAAAAAGGAGAAATTTAGAAAAACCTGGGCGTAATATAAAAAGCATCATAGTGACCTTCGATCAATGTACTGTACGGCGAGCTTGCTTTCCTTACTCGATATGCTTGTCTCAATGATCGAAAACAAACAATTATCGTTGCAAAGCTTACTGTAACTGAAAATTATCTTTGTTTGATCAAAATTATTTTTGGGTTACTATACAATGAATTTGTTTAAAGGAGAAGAATTAGAAAAACTAAAATTTTTTAGTGACTGCAAAATTCTAAATTTGATATATTCATTATTGGAAATCAATTCTGATTTTTTTTTTCTTCAGCCTACCTCACTTTAACTAAGTCTGATTTTCTGCTATAAACTTGTGTGATATTTCAATAACTCACTGATCCGCCGTAGCTGTGACTAATAAGATAATAGAAAATTCACTGTCCTCATCCACACTTACGTTGTTGTGCTGTCAAATGATTATCTCATTACTACGTGGTTGCTTTTTTTTTTAATTACTAGAAGTATGAAATTACATCGTGTTTCACTTTAGTGAATAAAAATACTATTACAGACGTTTTTTTCTTTTTGCAAGCTTCACCGATCGAAATTTGTAACGCTTTCACATAGTTTTTTTTTTCACTAAAGTGAAAAAAACTAGTGAGAGATGTAATAAGACACAATTCAAAGGAGAGAAGGTGAGAGAATGGAAGGGTTCAGATTGTTTTTAGGATCGATCGAGTCATCGTAACAGAGAGTGTTCATGAATGAAGAATCTAACTAACATTCCACTAGACCGAAGCAGAGTAGAACAACGTGGACGTTACTTGTTGCTCCGTGACACTCTCCTCGATCGCAGTTGTAATTTATTAAAGCGGCGCTGTCCACAAACATTGTTATACTCATTGTCATGGAAAATATTGAAAAAAATAGCAATAACATTTGTGCTGGTCGATCTAACCTTCTGAAATTGTTTTTCGTTTCATCAGTGATACTTCAGTTTTCCGCTTAACCTGGGTAATTCCATTATCTTTTTCTCTAGAGAAAGAGGGAGAGGAGGAAACAGAGAGAAGTTTAACCTTGCCGAAATAAATGAGAAAATCCCACAAACGATGAATGACAGCGATGCTGTTATAGCAAACACTGTTTCTGAGATATGATTGGTGACAACGTCGAATATAAGTAATATAATGCCAAGCGGCAAATGACAAATTCCAAGTATTATACCACAAAATCGACACGGCCATACCTGCGCAACGTTTAATTGCATCGATTCGGAAAATTCTACAAATTGGTAAGGAATTTTAAAAGAACGCACGCGTAGAAATAACCTGAGTTACTGTTACAGTGGAAATTACATTTCGGATGTTACCTTCTTGTAATAATTCATGGGAAAGTAATAAGGGATAGAAAATTTCCTACAATATTTGTGGTGCATTTTTTAAAATCATAACTGTACTGTTAGAAGAAGAACTCTCTTCCTACACTTCCCATACTGTTTACCTTTCCTGATAGCTGATGAAGATGTTGTTATCATTAATGATTTCAGATCATTTTCTTCCATCTTCATCCATGCACAAACTTTTACCACTAAAAATTAACTTCATAACTAATAAAAACAATAGACGACTTTTTCCAATTCTTGTCCTCGGATAATCTGGCTTATGCCAAAATCCAAATTTCATCTCAACACATTCACTCTTTATCCAATAAATTGGTGACGATGCATTAGCGTGCGATTTTAAATGCAACAGTATTTTTTATCGTATATGAGATTTAAATTTTGAAAACGAAAACATTCTTTGTCTAATAATTTATTGTTTTTCGGCGACTGAAGAAAAAAAACGACAACTGGAATTATCCACTCTACTGCCCTCTGTGAGAATTTATCTATTTGAATTTGAAACAGTAGCAATATCAAATACCTTTGTTGTTTTACAGTAAAAGTAATGCTGTCATTTTTTTTTGATGGAAAACATATCGCACACTTTATGCTTATTCCTTTAAGCAGTAAATGCAATTAAATAGTAGGTACAGAGAATTTCACCAAATTAAACTATCCAAAACATTTGCAATTACAACTTTAAGTTAACTTTTAACATTCGATATCAAATTAAGTAACGATCGATTAATGAAAGATTGATTATTGATTAATTTAAATTAATAAAATAACAAATTTAGTTGTAATAATAATGATAGGACGAACTTTGTGAAATGTTTGCTTCCTGTGACGTATTTCATAACGTTGTTCGGTTCATATGCTTTACTTGACCTCTGGTCAATCATTGCGTGGTTTGACCATTTTTGGTTGAAACGATAAAATGAAGTCTGAAAGAATAATTTCATCGGGGACGTTGTACTTTCACTGATCTGTTAATGAATAGATCACAGATGAGCTTCAATCATAAGTTTTTATTGGTTTATGATGTTTTCTCAAATACATTTACGACATCATTTCCTCTGCATCATTTCCTTTGAAAACCACTAAGTCATCAAGCAGGTGGATTTATAGCATAAAATCAAAATTGAAATTTAATTGCTTTGCAAAAGCGAAATGATAGATCGCTTTACTCATTTCGCTTTCATAGAAATTTACGTGCAACTGTTTGATAAGACTCTTTCAACTATTTTCATGATAGATTCATCCTAAAAAGTTAGAAGTAACAGGAAAGAAAGCTATTAAACATAGAGAAAGTGAAGTACAAAGAGGTAGCGATATGCAGTTGCTTATCAAACATTCACAGATCAAAGCTTTCCACGAAAACAGCACAAAAAATGAACTTTAAGCAAATTTAAAAATACAAAACATTGAACTTTTTCAATTCTATCAGTTTGAAATTCCAAATGGTGGAATAGTAGTAGTTGGAGGATTTTTAAAAGAAAGGAAGAAAACGGACATCTGGTTACTAATGAGCTTCTGACAACATCTGAGTTTGAAGCATGCTTTGTTTAAAAGTCATTTCAGCTAACTTTTGAAATTTTCACAGAAACAGTGTGATATTAAATGAAAGCATTTCACATAAAAAGAGATAATTAATTAACTAATTAGTTACCTAAAGGAATAGAAATGATTATATGGAGTACGATTGTTCAATTAAATATTTAATGAAACATAATTAAAGTGAGAAAATAAATGCATTCATTTTTTTCTTGCTTAATTTATTTCGGCGAATAATTATTCACTGTTAGATGAGAAGAAGTAAACTTTAAAGTGCAAGTTTGAAAAAACCAAATATTCACATTTATTTTTGTTTTCTTTTTATATTTTTATTTCAAATTGGAAAAAAATTAAAATTCAGTAGATTTTTTGTGGTGGAAAAATGTAAAAATGAGAGGAGTAATGGAATGTTAAAAGCACGGTGTAGTTGATACCTGAAATCAGGTTGGAAAAAGCAAAATGTGGCAATGATTGCTTCACTTCATTTTTTTGCTAATAAATTTTGAAGAAAAATAATTTTTAAAAATTAATCATCGAGAAAAGCAAAACTTTTCAACGAAATTTTCGGAAATCAATTTTAGGACTTTCTTCTATTACATTAGCTATCCTGTCTTACTTAAATGCATTTCATTTGCATTTGAAATTAAAAATTCGATTAATTTAGTAAGGCACACGGTACACTACTTAATCACAAATCTTCGCAATTTTTACGGAGAAATAGGAGGAAATTTTGCATGTATATTTTGCATATTAAATTTGCACGCATATTTTTACCGCAATCAATTGCATTCATTTTCAGATGCACAATGATAGGTTAAGTTCAGTTGGCTTTCAAATAACATTTAAAATTTCGTGAAGAATTTTTGGAGAATTTCTAAACGTCAAAACAGCGACAGTTATTCTGAATGCATTTAAAAGATCTGCAATTATTTGTTGCACGGAATGAAAAAAAAATCTTCGAGCAAATGAAATACTAGATACTTACTCAATATATGGTAGTTGATAACTCAAGACGCTGACTTCGACTAAACGATATTCAATTGATGTTCTTAAAAGGAGTGAGGCGACGTGTGAGAGCCTTAAATTGTGAGAGGTAGAATGAGTGACCTGAAAAACAACTAAACGTTGTATAAATTTGAAATTTAACTGGAAAAACGAGGCTGAGAAAAAAAGTGCTAATAAAATGTTTTGAGTATACATCGATCAATTGTTGTGTTGTCGAGCAAACAGATACGTGTATACTCGTGCAGTTAAAAAAAAAAAGAAGTTAATGCTTAGTTGGAGTTAGTGCACTTTGAATGGTAGCAGCTGCTTCAGAAGCTTTCTTCAATTAACTTAAAAAAAAAACTGGAAGGATTGCATCGTTTATTTTTGCCGGATATTTTAGTTTCTATTTTAATGGTACATAAAATTATTTGTGAAGTGAAAGATTGAAAAATTAAATTTATGGTTTTTTTGTTTTCTTTAAACTTTGCAATCAGTGGGGTATAACTGCAATAGAATGAAGTAGAAATATGCGAAACTGTAAAAACAACTAAGGAAATGATAAGTATAAAAATGGTTAGCATTCAGGAAGTGGAACTGCTGAATGAACCGATTGATATTTCTTTTCCCATTCTCTCTCAAAAATTTAGTCCATTTTCAACATATGTGTGTTGATAAAACTATTTGTCTTGCAGAGAGTATGCAAAAAAAAAGTTAAACTGTTTAATTTGAACTAATTTTTTTTAAATAATTTGAAGATATAAAATTTTGTAGAAATTATTTGCGAAAAAAGATTTTTAAAAGAATCTTTATTTTTGCTACGTAACATCGGGATATGTCTCACTGTGAAGCAAAAATAGTACTATAACTTTATTGATTTTTAATAAATTTGTATGGAAGAATTTCCGTGGAAGTAGTTGTTGCTAAAAAATAGCATGTTTGTTGAAAAGTGGAAAGCAAAATTTTGTCTTTTTTTCCTTTTGTTTTCTAGGTAGCATTGTTATGTAAATTAAGATTGAGAATCAGAATTTAAGGATGAAGTTAGAAATAACGATGACCAATTCGGAAAAAAATGACCGCTAAAGGAAAAAAAATGACCACCAACGTTTGAAAGCAACCGTCATATGAGATGAAATTGAAAGATTCATTCCTCACTCGTCAACTTAGTGTCATGAAAAAAATGGCTCAAGAAAAACGATTCCAATACATTAGCTCGGTATTTGTAATTTAACGTACAATTTGGAAAGGAAATCATCGGTCTCATCGGTACTACGCGATCTAAGTACTTTGCTAACACTTGTTAATCAATCATTAAATTTCACATTTTCAAAAATTTGGTTGACGTTTGCCAATTAATCATTAAGTTCTGGTTTTTCAGTTTTTTGGAAAAAGTTGATACAAAATTTTGTAAATTCCTAATGATTTGAATATTATATGTTTCTATATTTCGAGGACAGTAACATAGAATACTTAGAAACAAGCATTGCCATAGGAGCGCTTCCTGATATTAAAACGTTTGCAAAATAGTGTTAAACTTGCAATTAAAATTTGTACGCATCGTGAAGAACAAAGAAATGCCGTCGTTCATTGGTGTTCAGAGTTTACAAAATTTAGCTTTCTCTCTTTCACTGCTAATTCCGAAGATGCGGCTGTGATCACACCGGAAAAGAATAAGGAAAGTTGACGGCGCATTTAATGAGTTAACTGCTGCTCAGGCTAATTATTAGTTCACGTGATATTGGATAATTAGTAATGCTTGTTAAGTATAGTAAGCAAAAATTTCATTATTTCGTTCATTTCTACAAGCACAAGTCTACCAGATATTTTTTCTGCCTACCAACAGGTAGTGCATGTGTATAGGACAGTTTTTGAGCTAAAATGCTCTAAGTTTGAAATAAGTTTTTTCTTATGGCATCAACTAAAATTTGGCTTCTACACAGCCGAAGACAATGAATTATGGAACTGCTTAATTGCTTAATTATGCAATAGCATTATGAAAAAAAAGCGAAAAATGCAATTAGTTGAAAGTAATGGAGGAAATAAATTTTGCTGTACCATCTTGCCATCATTTCCACATCGATTTTAAATTCCCTTCTGGCAGATAGTTTTACTTTAACACTTTCTGAATAAATTTACGATGAACTCATTCAACGGCAAATCACGTTTTAAAAATACGTGAGCATTTGTTGACAACAATGCTTAATGCTTTAGCATAATTTTCAATTTTCAGCTCACTTTCACCTATCACGTAATTGACGCTGCAACATTTGCTGTGCTATTTTACTGGAAGAAAGGAGTTGCCGTTAATATCTATAAATATTTTGTGTATTGAAATGTCCCAAATTATTCATTTCAGCTCCTTTTCCCAATTCAATTCGCTACTATTTAATAGTTTCTGGTGTTGAAGGACTGAAATGAATGAAGTAGAGAAGTGCTGAAGATGAATCACTTCAGGAAGAGATGTTAATATGTAAAATTTTTTGTAACTGCGTTCATTTGATTACTTCGTGGTACTTTGTTTGAATAGCTCTGTATTTCTAAAAAAGTGTTGAATTCCTGCAAATATCTCAGTGCATCACAAATGTATTATCAAAAGAGTTAAAAAATGCAAGTGAAATGAGTTCAGGAGAAATTAGCAGTAACTTGACGATCAAATTTAGTGCTCCCACTCATCACATATGCAAATATCGGACGATCGATGAATCATCTGTTTTTCTCGTCGGTTTATTTGTGGGTTTTGCTACGAATTCCATGAAGCAAGAAGGTTCAAGGTTAAATGTTGATTTTTATTTTGTTTATGTATTAATCGATATGTTCGAAGGAGGTGCTGCATTATGTATGTGCGCGTAAATATTCAATCAAAAGTCACTTTTAACTTCTCATCTTTGATCTATTCGAGTGCTTTCGAAATTTCATTTTCTGCAAGAATTTTTGTATGTTCATGAAAACTCAACGATCATAACAGTCAACAAAGAAAGGGGAGGAGATAACGTGCAATTAATTGGTTCGTTTGAATTATTCCAATTATTTCAAAAAATTAAATAATTCACCGAACTTTTTCGAAGATTACGAGTTAGGTAGAAATAAGCGACAAGAAAGCATTCAGAATTACCCTAAGCGATCAGAATTATCAAACTCAAAATATTCTGAATAGGTTATCCTAATTGTCCCAAACACATTTGATAAGTTCAAAATAACGGCTTGATTATTCAAAACTAACATTTTGAATTTTGAATTTTCTTGTAGAAATGAATTCAGGTAGCGCAGGATGGTTATAATGTGCTCAATTGCCACTTCCGAATTCTTTTTTTCTGCTTTTGATTTTTTAATTTAATTTCCATTTCGGAAGCATTGCGAGATAAAACAGACGAACTTCACGTAAGCACGAAAAAAGGCTCAGAATCGGAAACGTAAATCATATTCATTATTGCACCTTCTTAGCAGTCAACATCGTCATTTATCAACATCAAAGACCTATTATCCTAAATCAGTGCTTATGTTCAACTTGTCAAAATCCATTTCGATGAATGCATCGGCAGTAATTCATTAATACTGAAATGAACAAATCTATCACTGATACAAATGAATACTTGAAACTTAGGAATTTATGAATCAGCGGTCTTTAGAGTTAACGTGAAATTAGGCCAAGTGAGGACAGCAACATGAAAATTCAAAGTCGTTGTTAAGCTATCTCTGTCATTTTTTTGACTGCCACTTGTTTACCATGTAATTTTCCATTATGAATTTTAATTAGCTATTGCTTAGGCTTTATTTTCATTGCTTTCTTAAGTAATTTTAAATCACAAAGGGATTCAATGAGAATGGCTCGAAAAAAATTATGGATCTTCTTACATTACATCTTCAATGCCTGTTCCACTGGACGATTGCGTCGTCGAAGTGGTTCGTTTCAAGTCATATCTGTTTTTGAAATTGATTTTTTAATTTCGTTACTTTCCCTTTCATAACAAACAGCGAAAAACCCCATTTTTTTGCTTATCGAAATAAATAGGAATATTTTAAAGTTAACTACATCTTCTTAGAAAGGATTTACAAAAATATTTTCGGACAGAGAGCAAATAACTCAATAATTTTCATACATAAAGCATAAACATGTGAATTTTGCTATTTAAAATTATCAAACATATCCCAGCGAAGTGTTTTTTCTCCTCTCTCCTTATTCGTATTTTCTAATTTCACTACCTCTTCCATCATTGCAATTTGCAACAACCTGTCAATGCACTTTTATAAATTTATTTCAATTTTAATATCATCAACACTTCGATTTTTGTACTTTTGTAGCAAACGACAATGTACACGCATATTTGTTGAAGAATGGATGACTGCCGCTTCGTCAGGCTGATTTGTAAATGTTAAGATTCGGAACTCATCCTGATTCACCCACATCTACACCTACGGCAGCGTGCTAATCGATGATGGAACGTGCAGTTATTAATTGTACAAGTGCAAACAACGTTTTCAACACCGATCAGAAAATGACTGAAAATTGAAATACAAACGCTTCATGTCAATTCACAGTTGTAAGTTAACAACTGTACGCAAGAACACAGTTCCAATGAATAATTGATGGGACGGTGATGATTGCATATCGTCGTTTCCGGGGCGATCAATAGATCCCTCACCGAATGCAAGCAATAAACGAAGTTATTGATGTGACTCGCATTGTTGCCTGTGATGCTTACTGTAAATAAAGGTGCTGGACATTTGGTCAGTTGGACATCACTTTAACTTACCAACAAGTTCGCTTCTCCGATGGATGAGCAGTGGGGTTAGAGAGATGTGTGTTTGACTGCGTCAGTGTAAAATGGAAGTGCTACGGAGCTTGAAGAGCCGCCGCTGTACGTTCGCTTCCCACCACTCTTCATGGTACGTCGTCTTCGGTGGACCTTAGTGATGGCGGCTTAAGAACAGAATGTGTGATGTAAGAGGCGCAATGCGTATGAGAGATCTCCCTTCCATCCCAGCTCACTTCTCAAACAGCTAAAATTGATCATCATCGTTCCATTCCGTCTCTTCTGCCTGCTCTCCAAGAGTACATCGGACAAAAGAGCCCCAGTAGATCGATTGCTACCATTTGTCGCACTTGCAGCGTTCCTAGGAGGTGAGCAGAAAGCAGACACCTCTTCTCAGTGTGCATGTGTGTGTGTGTGTGTGTGTGCGTGTGCGTGTGCGGGGGTGGGTGTGTGTGTCAGTTAGTAATAGTGAAATGCTGCCTTGCTTTGTTCCTTCCTGATTTCCCGAACTTTCCCCAAATTTGATGCACCTCGTCGTTGTCTGCTGCGTGCACGCAGAAATACACGCCTAACTGCATTGTGATGAATGCACTTTTCGGGGGTGAAATGAGGAGTGAAGTAATTGGAAGCATTTGATGCAAAAGGGGAAAACAGGCTTCCGTTAGAGTGACAGACTGCGGGATGCATACAGCAGTGGGCGGCGGCGGCGGCGGCGGCACGGACGAGGGACATGACATCTGCACGCCCGTAAGTACACCCGAAACTCTCATCTCTTCGGTGACGTCACTCCTGGCCTAAACTTCCTGTTCTCTCTGTTCGCTCTCTGGGAGGAACTTGTTATGGCACCTGCTCTCGAATTCCCCCGACACCACCGACTACAGCATTTCCTCCCTACTTCCAGACGTTCGAAGTACAGGAACAAGTGAGGGTGACTGTTGTCAGGAAACTGCTGAAAGCAAGCACTGCTTACCTCGGAAGACACCGACCGCGGGCGCATTTGCAACGCACCTCGTCTCGTTGGGAGAGAACGAAGCTGAGCCTTCCTGTAGATGTCATCATCCTTAGTGTTCGGTGTCCTCCGGTGAGGGTGCACGTTGGCTCTTTGTTTATCTGCTCGTCTCTCCCTTCCAATGACTCATCTCTCTCTCTCTCTCTCTCCCTCCAAGTTCACTGCCTATCGCTGAGTCCGCGTCGATCGTCGCTCGATCTTCACCCTTCTACCTGCCCCATTTGATCGTCCTCACTCACCCCAGCAATCCCGTCCGTTGCACTGCCTGCTGACCTTTGACTTTTGCATACGTAGACCAACTCATTATCACCGATGCTACTTTATTATCTCCCAGACCGTCACTCGCCTACACCCGTCACCGGTCTGGATGGTGCACATACATAGTACAGAGCCACTGCGATCAAAGAGTTTTCAACTTTTCAAATACAGTGAAAGCTTACTTGGCGGTTGTGAAGGGCAAACCAAAAAAGATAGGTAGGTGGGTGTTTATCGGTTAGAATTTACAAATATCTTCAATTTGTGTTATTGGATTTGCCTAACTATTAGGCTTTCTTTCCAGCAGTGCTATTGAAATGTAGGTTACTTCTACCAGCAGCGTCGGCCATGCACTTCTTTACGACCTTTTCAATTTCAGTGTGTGAAGAATTCCATAAATAAGCAAATTGCCGCAATAGCTTTATCATCGAAATTTTTTTCCACTCTTTTTTCGATTTTTTTCGGAAAATATCCGCTGATACTTCGTCACAGACTAACCTATCTTTTTGCTGCCATTTCATTTAAGATGTTCGGAACCGTTTAATCGTAAATCATCACCGTCTTACCTACTTATAACACATCTCCAAAAGTAAAAGTTATGTGAAAACTTTAAACTTTCATCTTGATATATTTCTGTGTGATATCGAGATATATGCTTCTTCAGTAAATTTATCTTCTAGAACTTAGTGATGTATCCCTTCAATTCGGATTTCACAAATTATCTGGAATATCCCACTTGATTTCCTTCTGTATAAGTTTGGATATAAAGCTACGATCGTAATAATTTTCGACTGGCAGGAGTGGATCGAAGTAAGTTCTTTGTTTTCATGCAGGAATTATCCGGTACGCAAGCAAGGCGCTATTTGTAAGTCTTACGTTTTTATGTGCTTAAAATTAAAAAGTCAGTCCTATAATTTTAAACAGAAAGTATTATAGAGGATTCCTTGAGGAGTGTCTGAAAGGATTTTTCGTTCTTTAAATGAGCTTTGAAAATTCGTTGTTGGCTTTTAGCCTTGTAGCTGGCAACAGTTTAATTAAGACGGCGAGCAATAGCAAATTATCTATAAGATTTATTTTTTAGCAGTAACATTAGTACTACAGCTGAGTTTCCAATACTACTTGTTCTTAAAAAGCAATGCTTATCTTTCATTATTAAAGGCTTTGGTTACGTTCTTCTCTTGGTGAACTGAAGACTGATCAGCATCGCTTTGAGGTAATATTCATTGCTGATTTCAGAAGTCGGAAACCACTGGATGCGCTTTAGCTGCCTATTTTGATCTCGTTTTCCACTTTTTCCTTTGCCGTCAATTTTGATGATGGTTAAGCAATTAGCTAATGAACGCTACTTCTGCTTGATTCATATGAATGCCGAGGTATTGTTTATTGGCTGAATGCTACACCTCTTGAACTCACCACCACTTCATGAAAAGTTTCTTCACACGTTCCTTCGTACCGTATCTGATTCTATTCCAATTTTAAAGATTCACTGTGAGATTCATATGAATTGCTTACTCTCTGTTGATCGATCATTACTCATTTAACCTGATGATGATGATGATAGCGAAGTAAAATAAAATGTTTTGTATTTTCAAATATTCAGCATGATGAACTGAGTGCCCTCAGTTGTTATATATGAATTATATTTCAACTACTATAGCATATTGAAATGCAATGTTTCGAGGTGTCTGAAGTACATTACTTCGAAGAATTTGAGTAATTATCCGATATTGCATAAAAAATAACGTGTGGAAAAGTGTGAAGTCTTGGCTCACGTGTTTCGGTGACCGTACAATTGCGTTGCAGTTTGTCGAATTTATAAGTTGCCAATCCTGTAATAGAACTGAAAAAACCGTTTAAGTATGTTTTCAACCACCAGCGCAATGGTAGACAATATGATGAACGTTCATACTGCAGCTCTTCTCTCCATATGAGTGGGAATCTTTCGACTGCTTGTCGGTGTATTGGAACAAACCAGGATTTAGAAAAGAATAAGAATTCACTGTTTTCATTCAGAACGAATTGCAAGTGAAACAATAGGTGTTGATCTTTTTTTAAATTCAAAAATGAGGCACAGAATTTACAGTGCAGAAAAATAAAGCAATAGGAGAATGGGGATGGAGGACGAATTTTTGGGAAGTAAAGGAGTGAATTTTTTAACCGAAAAGATGACTTCCGCGTTTGAAAGTGCAATACTCTGAGCAGTATGTACTTTCAAACAAGGAAGTAACAACTTGTGTGTGCTAATTTTGACTTTTTTTTTCTTAGATTTCTCAAATTCAGCCAGCCTGAAGTACTTGGAAGAGGCACGATGTTCTATGCGGAGGAGGAAGAGAGAGGCAGCATGATTTTTTTGGGAAGTCTGAGCTCCCGCGTTCAATACTTGCGGTTGTACTTCATCTCATTTTTAGGATACGTTCATTCGTACATGTCTGCCCATTTGTTTGTCTAGTTTTCGTGAAACTTTTATCTGGAAAAAAGATGGAGAAAAATTTGTTAGGACTGAAACGAGTCCATTGTTAGAGTGGAAGAGTAGTGTGCTTGTTTTTTAATTACCACTTCGAAGATACCGCCGCTTAGTCACTTGTAGCTTACCGATTCTCGGAACTCTGAATATTTCAATTTATTGATAACTAATTTTTCCGACAAAGAAAGTGTTAGTATGAAGAAATGAGAATTTAGGATTATTCGTTTTCCCTGCAAAAAATTTACTTAAATTAATCAAATAACTTCTCATTGTTCTCAAATCGAATGGCTTAAGCAAGATCTAACTTTTTTCGTTCATATTTTAATTCATAGTAATTTCTTCGGAATTTTAAACAACAAATGTCAAAGCATATCTTCCACATTTTGCTTTTGTTCGTCAATTCCTCATAGCTGAGGTTGTAATAAAGTAGAACTTTTTTAAAAACAGTATTTGTAAAGCTAACAAATATAGAATAAGTAACCACTACAAGATTTCTAAAGCGGCACATCCTTCACAAAACGGATTTCTGGTTCATATTATCTGATATTGAATCAAAACTTGTTGTAACTGAAGGTGTTCGAAGGAAAATCAAAACAGTTAGCCCACGGCAAGAATTACTTGAGAAGGACATAAAATTAATGGAAAATATTTTACAGAAATTGCTAATGGAATAAATGAGAGCTATTTTGGTATCATTTCTGAAGAATACAGTTCTCGTTATTTTCTTGCTCGCGCAGGAATGCCTTGAAAGAGCTTAAATTCCCGCAATTGAGAGAGACGACCCACTGAAGGAAATAAAATACAACAGTTCACTTCCCATCTTGACCTAACACTTCTCCATTAAGCGTTCAATACTAGCACTGTTGTTAGATCGGTTTATGACGTTCCCTTCAAGCACATTGCTATTGAAAATTTTGAAAGTGTAATTTAGATTGATGAGAATTGCCATCACAAGGTGAAGCATATATGTAACGATGCGTTAGCAGTTCGTGTCTTTACTACTGCACGTGTACTATCTGATAAATTAATTGGATCAGTGATATTCAATGTGTTGTTTTAGCCGGAAATGCGATCAATATTTACTGAGTAACGTCACGTTCCTGTTTTTCTTTTATGCGAAAGAGTGTGTACTGTTGGCCATAGTTTGAACAGTGGCTGTGGTTAAAATTTATTTTAAATCGAAATGGACGATAGTAATGATGAGATGCACTTCAGCTTGTTTTTGTATCTCATTTAACCACAACAACTTTCATATCATCATTAACTTTATCCTACCTGTTTCACCTGTGCCTAGTTAGTTATATATGCTCTCAAAGATTGATTATTTCCTACAAAATTAATTCCCAAAAAATTTAGTTTCATATAGCCAGTGAGATTACTGATGGCAATGATCTTTTAAAGTGGAATAAGTTATTCTCAAAATGGGAATGGCAGTTCAATTGGTAACTTAGTCGTTCTTTCTAAAGTTGGTCCTTTTTTTGTGCTATGTTATTCATAACTGATATCCTTTCAATACTTCTACAACGCTTCTTGTTTCAATAAAATATTCGTTTGAAGTTTTCAGCACAAAATGCTTAGCGAAAGTAAAATTAGTTGTTTTATCAATGAATTGACTATAATAATTCTGATAGGATATGTGTAATTGAAAGATTATACTAACTAATGTTATATTGTTATCTTTAAACTGCTATTAATATTGCATCACTAACTAAGTTTCGTAGTTTGAACAGTTTAACTTTTTTTTTTAAATTTAAATTGCCTATTAATGACCCATTAATGTTAACTACCATCTTATTAACTGTTACCTATTAATTTTTCTCATTTTTCCTCACTGCCTATCAAAGGATGTGCGTGCTCCTTTGCTTCAATTTTTGACTGAGACAGTGAAGTGGATGTGGACAGCTGTGGAAAGTTTGGACAACGAACAAAAAAAAAGAAGAAAATGTCTCTGTTTAAACACGTACATATTCTCATGTCCTTGACATTAATTTTAAATCTCACCAGCATCCTTCTAAAAACAAAACAAAAAGTGATGGAAGGAGTGAGGCACAAGTGGAGACTGAAACTGAGGCAAAAAATGGATTTATTTTCACTTCGATAATTTTTCCACTTCAATAACATAGAGGTACCACCATTCACCTATTGTGAAAATTTGAGACTTACACCAGTTCGTTTGCAAATCAGTTTTTTATTAATTTTAATTAGCTTATTTTATATGTCTTAAAAAATTCGAATTACTCCATTTTTGCAAAAAAACCATTTTGGACTATCATTTCTATTTATTCATAGATTTTTGAATTTAGATTTGAAAATGGTGCAAATGATGGGAAAAAGTGTAATCGAGGAATTCTTTATTTAATTACAAACAGCAATGCATATTATATGCTCTGGTTATTCGTAATATTTAACTGAAATTAGCTGCTTAGTTTTTATCCCGAAATTTGAAATGGGAAGAGAATGAGAATGGGCAAAATTGCTGGGAAGGATCAGCGCTCCAACACACTAATATTCATTAGCATAAATAAATTTAGGGCACGGTGGGTATTTTGCTTAGATCGCTGTGAAGTAGGAAGGCACTCAATCTCGAAATAAGCATCTGAATGTTTCAGCTAAGCAACGTACCGTCAATTCCTCTCCTGCAGTCCAGTCCTTTGTCCACTCCTTCTCTTCTTCCATAAATATTTCAACAAGAATGTCTTTGATGAAATTTTCGCAATGTAATTGCTCTTGCTCTTTTCATACAATTAATTTCGTTCGTTCTAACTGTACGAATTGTTGTTAAATTAAAATTATTTATTTCAGGCCGTATTTGCCTTAAATTTTACTTGAAAAACTGCATCATTACTAGTTGCTGTGATGATATTGACTGATGACATCAGTCGTCGATTCACCGTTGTGTTCCTTGATGTTTAAATTCACACTTACAATAAATAAATGTACCATTTTGGCACCTTTACCGCAAAATGAACCCATCAGGTGAGGCGATGTGATAGAACGAACGATCAACCAAATGGCCAATTGACAAAAACCATAAAATGGTGCTGTAATGGTTGTTGATGATAATGACACAAGGGATGTTTCAGTCAGTCGTGCGGCGGACGAACTGTAACTGTACTTTTGTTTCATCCTTACCACTCACTCCAATATCGTTTCTTCCCCGTTGGTTGCACGAATCTTTGTTGATGATTATGGTAATGATGAATGATAGTTGGAGCAATTATGCATGATCTGTGATAATTACAGTCATTATCTGAGTTATTATCATCAAATACGTACAGTCTCCTTCAAAATTTCCCAAATAGTTAAAATGAAATATTAAAGTGATTTAGGGCTGTTTGAGTTATTCAAAATGCGAAATTTTACAGCTGAAAACTTTCGCCAATAAATCGCATTCATCGTTTTTGTTAAGAAAGATCTACATGAAAATTATTATATGGATATGTTTTATAATGCATATTTTTTCTACTCAGCCAATTAAAAAATTTTTAAAACCCTTACTTTGGTAGTTTAAAAATGTAATTTGGCAATGTTTCCCATAGGAAAAGTACATGAAGAGAAGGGATAAGAACAAGCTGAGATATCTGTTGCAATTTGAGGTAAATTTGATTAGTAAATTTCGTTCATTTATTATAATTTTAATAGCGGAAGACATCGCATTATACAATCAAATTAATTAATATCAGCAAATATAATTTTTACGACAAAATCATTCACAGAATAATAGAAGAGTAAAGGATGTGGCAGTTGGAGTAAGCGAAAGGAAAGATTGCTGTGGAATTTTAACTACTCCTGTCGTCTGATTTAATTAGAAGGGAGGATTAATTCACCGTTGTTAGCTTGAGAAGCTTCTACGCTTCTCGAATAATTAAGAGTTAGAAAAAAAATAAGGAAATTTTAGCATCATTTTAATTCAACGATTATTCAAATTTGTTGAATAAAATTTGAAACTCGAAATGTAGCATCTTTAACCTACAGCTTATTTTTCGAGGATAAATGATTGAATTTTTAAAAAGAATTGAAATTTACGGAATGAATACAATTTTAGTACTTGGAATAAATGCGAAAAACTACTCATTTATTTGTAACTAAAAACTTCAAGCTTGAATTGAAATTCGCTGTAACTAAAGTTTTTCATTGATGATATTTAAATTTAGTTCGAAAATTGAGTAATTGTAACAACCAAAAATATGCAACGTAACAGTAACAGATGGATGACAGTGGCACGCGGACAACTTGATAAAAATAACGGATACTGTAATCTGCGATAACTATGAATTGACGAAAATATCTTTTTTACAATTATATTTTATGAATGAACAATTGAAAATAATTTCTCATGCGTATATTTAAATAATAAAGTGAAGTACTAATTTGAAATCTGAAAAAATTTTACAAAAACTCGTATAACAATAATAACGAATTCCATCCGTACAAAATCCTATGAAACAATTTTACAAAAAAAAAAAAAAGTTTTCAAAGTTTTGTCAAACCTGTGGTAATAGTTAAGTTGGTGATGATAATATTGAGTCAATGGTGAAGGAAGAGTTACATATTGATTTGGGTGTGATAATGGTGGATAAATCAGCTGATCGTTGGGTTAAAGAGGGAAACAAAAGGAGACTATGAGTGGTAAGGAAGAGCTGATTTGGATCCATGAAAGCACCGGTTGTTACTGATGATGGTAATTGATTGGGCAGTAGCCACTGAAGTGACGAAGAGCATGGTGGCTGATGATAGGTTGTTAGCTTTGGTAGTGAATGCTGCAACTCATCGTTAGCACCACACGTTTGCACCTGCTCGTTAGGAAACATTAAGTGAAAATGTCTTGAAAGGCATAGGATATACGCTTACTTGGTGTCAAATGACGACAAGGAATCTTCCAGGAAAAGCTGCTAATGGAAGCAAGCAAAAAAGGCTAATTGTGAAATTAGCAAAGAAAAAAATGAAAATTGTACCACTTGCTAGCTAGCATTTCTTGGGAAAATTGTTAAGAAAAATGAAGAAAAGTACCTTAAACCTTTTCCTTCGTCTTAAGCAGCTACCATTTTCGAACATTCCTAGAGCGTGTGGATGAACTGCCCAGTATGATCCTTTTCCAGGCCTATCCGGTCGTCGTGGTATCTGAAGTTAAAATTAATTAGTCTCCATTCCTGGAAGTCATTCCATTCTTTTCTCTTAACTTCAGTTACTTACAGACTTTTAATTCGCACTAGGACGACATTTCTTTTTGCTGTACTTCATCAACAACTTATAAATGTAACGGAAGTGGCTATTGAAATTAAATACGCAGAGTAAAATGCTAAGCAATAATTTTGATATTTAGAAAAGTTTCGTAGAGGTCTTTTGCTGCTTTTGTGCTTAAAAATTTTTGTTGAATTTCAATTTGCAAATAATGCAATTTGAGAGAAAAAAGAAAATGAATTCTGTGTTCTTAGAGAGACATAAAGAATTTTTCAATTAAACATTCCTGCTCATCTGTCACTCCTATTCCTAACAGTTTTAGTAATACTTAATAAACGAATCAAATGGCCGGTGTTGAGGTTATTTAGAGATTGAATTTTGAGGCATACGACAATCACAAAACAGATAGATGATCACCATTACAGCCTTTATATGGATTGGCATACGGTAGCTCGTTGCATTCTTTTCATTCTGTTTCTCTACGATTGCAATTCCACTACCACTATTTATTCACATTTTACAAATGAAAAATTAAATAAAAGGTTAAGTAATAAAGTTGGAGTTAATCACTCTACAACATTTCAGTATTATGTAAAAATTAAATTTTGTTGAAAGAAATCTGTTCAAGAAGAAAGAGACATGAAATTGACAGGTTATAATGAAATCATAATTTTGAGCAAAATTGCTAAATATTAAATTAAAATTATAGATGGAAAAGTGACATAAGGATTTTGTTGAGTCGATTAGCAGCAAAATGCTTGCTTGAACCAGTTCCATCTTTGATTAAAATAACTAACCGACAGAATAAGGCTGTGCGGGATGGGATGGTATCAGTCTGAGCGCAGCGGGTGGTTAAAGTTTATTTACGATCCCATCCAATATTATATATTTTTGTAGAAGAAAAAAGTGAATGCAAAATAAATCTTCCAAATCGTCCTTCAAAACATTCTCTTTTTTTTTGTAATTGCTAATTTGGCTGAATGGAAAAGTTCACTTAAATTTTGGAAATTTGTGATTGAATTGTTGAGAGAATATTTGATGCAACACAGGTAATTTACACTTCTGAATTTTTGAGATTAAATAATTAATTTATGTGTTGCAGAATAACAAATGATGGATGAACAAATTTTAATTAAATAACAAATATGTTTGCTACATTTGGTAGAAACAAATTACACTAGAAATAATGGGCTTAGAAGCAGCACAGACTTAGACTTTGAAGTTTTAGAAAAGAGCTCAAAGCTTGTGACTCATGCTTAAACTTCTTGCTACTATACTAATCTTGAATTATTTCATCTTTAGAATTGAAGCTAATCAAAGTTTTTCCTTCTTCACTCTCGTTATCCCTCTAATTGCTAACTAATTATTTATTGAAGTTTAATAAATTTATCACATTTTAGTCCATAAAATAAAAGCCAACTTTTTTTCCGGCCAATCGACTGCAGTGAGAGAGAAGCGATAATAATACCTTAACAAAACAATCATTGAATGATAAATTATGTCTGAGGGAATTTTGCCATCGTTGTGTATTTTTACGATAAAATGGAAATTTATCCATAATATATTTGTAAATTTCAGTCAACGGGAGCATCTTTTCCTCTGAATTCTGTATAGCCATATATGTCAGCCAAATATACGAATATGGAGGCTTCTGAAAAGTGATTAATTAAGTTGTCATTGTAGAGCTGACCAGATATACAGTAAATACAGTACATCCAGCTTGATTATAAATTCATGCATACTACTAGGCCCTACCTGAAGAGGGATCATACTGAATATGTATGTTAGAAAAGATAGGAGACTGTACTAAACTTATAAAAGAATGAAAAGTTTTTTTTTTCAATAAAATAAATATCTAGAAACTTGGTACGGTTATTATTCCTGTCATAATGTAAAGATTGAAAAGTAGAATTTTATTACATGATTCAAATAAACTATTTTATAGTAATTGAGATACTTTTACAAAAGCTTAACTAAACGGATTAAATTATTTTGAACTTAAATTTCAAAGAAAGATGGAAGGATTTGAGGAGATAGAAATGAGCTGTACAAAACACTGAAGTCAGTTTACAACTTACAGACTATTTCCTTTTATCTATTAGTTTCGTCAAAAAAAAAAACGAATCTCTTTTTTTTTAATTTAAAGGAATTGTAACTAAATTGCTGAGTGATTTTTCTTCTAAAATAGAATAGACGATAAGGGGAAATTAATTTGAAAGAAGAAAATAGCGACTTTCCTACTGAATTCTTTACGGATGCAATTAATGTTAGAAAAGAAACTACAGCGTATAAAGAAATCAGCCTTGCAGAACAGGGAAGAAAAAAAAGTGAATTATAAAATTAAAAATAGCTCATTATCAAGACTCCTTTCTATTCAATATAGCATTTCAATCTTAAAAGATTCAATATTTATTTTACATAAAGGAAATTAGAGGAACAATAAGTGTTCGCAGTTGTAAATGCTTACCTGATCATCGTAAGAATTTTTTCCCGGTCTTGGCATCAGAATGTTTTGTAATAGCAAATAGTAGCACAACACTGCTACTATTACAACAACTGCTGCTGCTGCTACTACTACTACTACCGCTACTGTAGCTGCGCTCAGTGTTTGTTTCCGGTATTTTAATGACGTTGACTTAGGAACAAGTCGTAAAAATTATTAAGGAAAATGGTGCAATGGGAAAGGCACTGAACTGACAGTCAGGTTAATTTCAGATGAGCGAGTGAATGAGAACTGCAATGTCATAGGATGGTAGCAGTCACAAAAATGAGCAAATAGTCATTAAATAGCTCATTATCAAACTCATTTCAAGTCAGTATAACGCCAACATGAATACATATATACGTATGTATCGGTCAACAGGGTAGGGGGCGAAACACTACAGGGCGATCGCTTGATAACTGTCGCAAGCATTTGTCGCATCGCAGCCAGTTTAATTGTGTGGGCGGTGCTTGATGTGCCATATTAACCAATGGCTAAACTCGCAGCAATGTCCTCCTCTCTTTATGTCATCATTTGCTTAACGACACTTTTTCTGGGGCACGCCGTTAGGCTACGGTAGTCATTTGTTTTTCTCAAAGTTCACTTCGTTACTGTTTAACAAATAAAATAACATTGGTTATTTTAATTATTGCTCAATCAATGTATTTAGTTATTATAACACCATATATTGGTTGAGCAATAATTAAAAGCAAAAGCATAAGTAGGAATTTTTGGATTTTGCTTAAAAATAAAAGTAACTGTATGTAATTTAGTACCACAATTTTAACTAATAAGTCTTTTAACTTACAAAGTCAATTCTCAATAAATTAGCACATTAAAAAATAAACCACTGAACTAACGAATAATATACAAGTCAATTAACTAGTAAATTCAGCAAATATATAAATAACAATTTTGTGCATATTTTTCTTTTTTGCTAGATTTTTTTATTCTTTCGCAAATGGTTTATTGTTAATTAAACTTAACCTCATAATGATAAAAAGAGAATTTTATTTTCGGCCCTTCAAGTTTTGTATATAAATGAATAATCCTTCCCATTTATTTCTGACACAAAAAAATGAACCATGAAAAAAAGTTCTTAGAGGAATGATATTAGTTACTGCTCTGTTAATCAACAAAATATTAGCTTCTTATTCCTTTTATACTGTAATTGAAAATTCTATAGCACATGACCAACAGTAATTTATAAGTTTATTAAAACTTAATCTTAAAGTGAACAATTTCAATATAAAATAGAAACGCTATCAGTAGTGTTTAAGATTATATTCATCGGAAAAATAAATTAGTTGTTAAGTTATATATTATTATTAGTTATTATTATTAAATTAGCCATCTTTATAAATTTACTTGAGTTCTATTTTTTTTCTTATTTGAACAGCTAACACTATTATTTCTACTGGCAAATTTTAAAATATTTGAATTTTTAGAATCTTGCTTGCAAAGTTTTCAAGATTTCTTTGTAAGAATAAATTTTTACAATTAGTTTATTTTTTTACACAAAAGAAGTGAATCGTTTTTGTACGGATGTGAAATCATTGAATGATATCCAATTCTGGATCATTTGTATTACGCTGTTTTTGACAACCTTAATGTTAATCTACATTACACTCGTTCCTACTTCACATTCATTCCTTGCTTATAGTGAATTCATTTCAGGTCAATCATGTGCATTATCAAAAGAGAATTCAGGAAAAGGAAACATACAATAAAAATAAATTTGAGCTTGTTTCATCACTTTTGAAGGTCACTCACTCATTACGTCAGCTTCTCGATAACACCACGTACATCTCCGTCCATTCATCCGTCTTCCGTCACACTGCAGGACTTCGATTCAAAAAGAATTCAACCGCATTAGAAATAAAAGGAATTATTTAGTTGTGATTGCGGTACCTACCTCTGTAGTGAGGAGAAGCCTTCCTTCACCCGCACTATTGTTTCGGTCCAACTGTTAGAATTCAAACGATCCATCCATCCATCTTCACAACATTGAAACACCCGCGGAGTTGTCACTGACAACAGCAAGACCTCTTTTTCATCTCCGTACTTCCCCGTGAGTTATCGTCCCTCATCTAATTCACAGCTATAACATTGCTGCAATTAGTTTAATATTTAATTTCAGTGTTTCTTAGAAGTCAGAAATTTGAACTCAACTGGTCTTTCTTGCCACATTTAGTCATATTGTCATCTCACTCACGTTAGAATAATCAGACGTGATCGCAATTGTCACAATAATCATCGTTATCCATGTTAAATCATCGGTGATAGCTCAAGAAGAAAATTCAACTGTTGCAAAATAAATGACAAAAATCGGCAAATATAAATAAATAAGTGCCCTAACACTGATTATAGTGGATTTGCGGAAAATCGATAGATAAATTTTAAAATATGATGTTGCTGAAAATATTTAATGAATTGTCAGTAGATTGGAAATTATGTAATATGATATTCGTAAGGAAAAATTCTCATCTTAAAATTCAGGATATTCTATGAAAACTGCTTTTCTACTTTTAAAGTTCGTATGACATGTAATTTCCGTGACTTGAATAATTCGTACCGTAAATTTTTCCATCACTAACGAATTCAATTCTTTTTGCTTTTTCCAATAAACATTCCCTTGCATAACACAGAAATATAAGACAATAAAATTATCAATTTCTGCAATTAATTATCTTTGCTAGAAAGATCACCAAAAGTGCATTTCTGAATTAAGAGAGGTAAATGTCACTCAGCTGTTTCTCTCATCCATTCTCTTCTGCCATTCAAACTTTTCTTAAACGTTTCCACTTTCGTTGAAATCCTTCTTGCCTTCAATTTCGCTTCCAAAAGTATGGCTCCTTTCATTTCATTCAATCATTCATTTGGTAATAGTAATTAATAGTTCCTTCAATCTTATAGGCAATGAGCGAGTAATTCAGTGCAAAAAATCATCGTTCATAGAAATTATTCTCGTTGAATTCTCGTCATACGATCGATGATTATTTTATTTTGACGTGCACGTATTTCATAACTAATATAAATCAAGCAAAGATAAATAGCCTTAGCATTTATTGATGTGGGAATGATAACTGATAAGCAATGCTGAGAATGACCCTCCTTTGTTAGCCTTGGAAAAGTTCTCCATTTTTCTGAACCATAATTTGAAGAATTTAAGTATTATAAAGGATTTGTTCTTCAGCCGATACATCTTTCTTCTCTCGTCCAAAAATGTGTAAATAATAAGGTAGGGAAATCTGCTAGCAAAATAAAAAATTAAAATTGAACTGCCTTTGCTAGTTTCGCAGTTTCAACAGTCCGATAATCCTTCATGTGACCCGCAAATCGCTCAATTTAACAACACTTTTCACCATGTTGTTGAAGATGGACAATCAATTTGGAAAGGTAATATTTCGAGTTTTCGTAAGGATGCGTGTCAGATGATGGATCTTAAATTAGACCAACAAAATTTAATAAGCGTTTAATTTATTCATTACTTCATGGTTACCAACATTGCTGACTGTATTTCAATGAAAACAAAACTAAAATTCGTCCTACAGGAAGATAAACAACCGAGAGGGAAGTTTCAATGATTTAGGGAGAGATTTTGAGAAAGGTGCAACTCCAACTGCCAACTGCTAACAATAACAATGACGTCCCACAACGATGAGCAATAGCTTGTTGAGGAAGTTAAGGTGTGATAAATCCATCTATTAACGTAAACAACGCTCCACACAGAACACATTGTTACGATGTCCTTTTTCAGAAATCTTTCTTTATCGTTAACGTTCAATGAAAGTTGACGAATCTATCGCTGCTCGGATCGTCAAGGTTTATTGCACAATAAGCGCATCGAAGCAGACTAATAGACGCCAACAGCAACAAAAAACAACACCAACCGTTTGCCTGTATTTGTCATCAAAAATCTTCAAAACTTTTTGTCCTTACCGCTCACTGAGCACTTATTATTTATGGGTACTTTCAAACGCTTTCTTCATTTCCTCAAACAAATTCTTAGTGATTTTGCATAGGAAATCTATAGACTCATTAAGTTAGTTTCAAATTTATAATTTTCAAAATAACACGAAACTTTGTTATATTTTACACATATATGTAATCAATCACTGCATGCTTCCGTCAATTTTACAATTCATGAATTTTGTCTAAAATAGCGACAAATCAATGTAATAATTCAAAATTCAACATCATGTGAGTTATAAAATCCAAATGCATTACCCGAATGGATATCTTACCTCATCTCAATTATTAATTCAAAATCATTTACGCAACTGTAGCAAGACGTTAAGGAGTTAGCGACCTTCACTTGCAATTACTCCCCAATTCTCACAGTTTTACCAATGTTGATAATTGAACTTCTAAAACTTGAACATAGCAGGATACAAATCGCTGACTGATTGTATGTCAATAACTCAATCTTAATTGCTAACCACTTTCTCGTCAGTTCCGCTGCGTAGATTATATTTTTCAGTATAAAGACTTCATGACCTCCCAGTCCGTCAAATATAACAAAAACACTTAAAGTGTTTAAATCTTAAGTAAGGATATCACGCAAATACCCTCGTGATTCCCTTCATGGTAGTTCAGCCGCTCTACACTACTGATAGATCTGTCAAAATTCCGTTAAGCGCATCACTCTGCATTTTGTTTCACAAGACGAATATTAAAGAAATATTATTCGAACACAGAGTAGAAATTTCAACTCATGCATAAAGAAGCATTAAAAATATTCCGTTGTCTTCTGAAGATTTATAACTAAAAAAAAGAAAAACAATACATCAAACATTTTCGACCTATGCTTTTGAGCAACCCATAGCATTAAGCTGATTAAATGTGATAAACATACATGGAACAGTGAGAAAACATATCACTGTCGGCCAATTCATATAATTCTTTCATCTTTTTAGCAACAGATCTATTTAACAACAGATACAACACATACAAACCTTAATATCAATGAGATCACTTACACAGATGCAAAAAATTAGCTCGGAATTTGTTGCAAATTCCTTTTCATACCGTTACACATAGCAAAAGTCTAGGATTTTCCAATCATCTTAAGGACGAAATAAGATTTAACTGCTTTGCCATAAGCTGTCATCTTGACCACTCTATCTAACTGTCCTACAGTAAAGTAAACACTTTAGAAAAGCATTGCAAAAACAAGAACACGTGTTAATGTGGAACGATAAAATGCATTAGATACACATAATTTTTGCAGAAACTAATTTATAAATATAATGAAGCAGTAAAAACGATATCGCGCTTCAGAAGTACTCGTGCTTCTTCAAAACGTGTTTCCAGGTCACTATTTCCTATTGCTTTTGAAGCACCCACCATTTCACGCAGCAATTCTTCCAAACGCCTCATGCAGCGAATTATTGACCCTATAATTTCGTTAAATGTGTTCGGAAATAATGAAGGAAAAGGTTCAGAAGAATCGAAATCTAAGTAGCTTCTGCGTATGCAAACACTACATATATATAGTTGAAATCAGATACCTTCAAATATATCTGTTTTCTTTAAAATTTCAGCGAAAGATGCACCAGTGCACCATGCATGAACTACATCCATTAAATGAGGCTTAAACGATTCGACATACTTCTCCTCATCAATTTCAAGTTTTGATTCTTTTGTCACTCTCGCAATGCGTTTCGCGTACTCCTGAGGTGCTTTTAAGGTGAAAAATTGTTACTCGCCTTAAGCTATATAAATTGAAAAAAAGCATATTAAATTCACATACATAGAAATAATGCGTAGAAATAAAATGTTACTTGTTAAAGCGTGGCCTACTCTTTGTCTTACGATGGTTTGGTAACAGTCCATACATCAGTTAAAGTTAAAAAGCGAGAACTTGATGCAATAGAACCAAATAGTAATTGTTAGCATAAGACTTACTTAATAGGTGAACGTAGGCAAAAAGTATTCATTGATTTCAACGTAAAATAATAAAATCACTCACTTGCATTGCTCTCAAACAACCACTGAGATCGTCTGCCAACTTTGTTCCTCCTGCTTTTTCTTCAAACACAAAACACGAGAGCAAAGCTGCTAATTGCGGAGTAGCAAGATCTGTGAATATGCCACCAAACAACATTTCCGTTAGCATCAGTTCATCTGCAGCACTCACTTCACACGAAACACGCCCCTGAAATTCACGGAAATAAATATTCTGCCCGAAATAATTTACTTCAAACGCTGGTAAATAAGAAATAAAAATCATGGTTTTATTTAACTCAGCTCAATCATTGTGAAAAAAAAAACAGCAATAGCTTATACGCTGCAATTTTAATGAGCGTAATAAAGACAAGAATAATGAAGGAAGTATTTTATTTTGACATCCTACAAATGTATGCTAAGTACTTTCACCAATAACTGCATTCTTAACCTTTTGTGTAATAACATCATTCTCGTCGCAGTATTGCAGTCTTCGAAGCACACGCTTGCGACATTTCAATTCATCTAACTGCAATAAACTTTGAGCTTTCTTTAGCTCAGCTTTTGCCACTTTTAGTTCAGCTTCCAATTCTAGCTTCTTTTCATAATTCTTGTAGATTTCATCGAATTTACTGTTCGTCCTGAACTTATTCCATTAGTTAAAAAGTGAAGTATCAGTGCTATCTAAATATTAAACTAAGGCAAACATACCTCAACGGATGGTTATCCTTCCGTTTTTCCAGTGCTTGCAATTTAACAATATTTTCCTGTAGCACTGAATCATTTATTTTCATATCGTTTAGCGGATCAAGCAAAGGCATAATTCCGTTGAACCTCTTCAAAACTTCCTGAAATGTGGTAAATAAAATATGGAAAATAAAACAACGACGGATGAGATTTATTTCAGAATTGGAATTACAAATAATTACTTTTATAACGCGACCAGTACTTTGTTTTCCTTCATACGTTTTCAGATTTTGCGGTAACTTTATCCGAGCTGCACTTATTTCAGACACACAACTGATAGCAACAGATATAACCTAAATTTACATTTTAATTCATTCTTAATACCGAGGCTCGAAAAGAAGTTTTGGCTCAATCCAATAAATTTTAGGGAAGTGATAAAAATTAATAAGATGAAATAATGACCTCTACAACTCCCTTGTCATTTTCATTAGGTGGTCGAAGCTGTGCGATATCTGACAAATTTTTTACGCTTTCTGCAGACAATAACAACAATACGTCTAGTACGTACATCACATCCAAACCAAGAGGATCGACAGGGTTCGCTTTCTTATGGAAGTCCAACAGAGCGGCCCACCCAAAATCTTTACCGCTTGAAACTATCTGAAAATCCATATAAATGTTAATAAACATTTCATGATTTCAATTCAAAATTGATGGAAAATAGAGAGAAATACGATTTCGAAGAAACAAACATGAAGCAAGCGTCCAGCTTGCAGAAAGGGCACAAGATGTTTCGGCTTCGTGACGACTTCTTTCACAGATTCTTTCAATACATCAATCTGTTTCTCCATTTGATAATAACCGGATATTTCTACTTCCTTTTCAATTTTATGGTCACTAAGCTCTTTCTTCTTTCTTTCCACATCTGCGAATTTAACGATTAGTACGTAAATCGAAACTACAGCAATTCATATAAAGTACTAATTATCAACAAATATTATAACGAACTCGCGTAAAGTTGTGGCAGAGCGTCATAATTCTGGAATTGATAAAATGAATTTTCTAGCATGAATTCAGGATTAATCCCTTCAACTCGAAGTAGGTTCAGAACCATATTATAAGTCAACCGAAACTGCGAGTTAAGTGGATCTGGTGCGCCTAAATTACAAAAAAAAAATTAGTGGAAAAAAACACAATTTATTTGTAATGAAACAGGATTCTTACACGAATATTTAACCTTTAATAATCTGTTTAGCTATATCTTGCCCCATCTGTTGGTCAACCATTAGTATCACAAGGCCACGATCGTCTTTACCTCGGCGTCCAGCTCTTCCACTCATCTGAATATATTCACCCGATGTAATCCACCTGAAAACATAGAGTTTTCGTAAAAATAAAAGAAGTATTACAAACACCATCTGTATTCATTTAACTGTGTCTGGATGAATGAGCATGCTATCCGCGCAATAACCTCAACAGAGCAACATATAGCACTTAAAACACATGTTCGTCGCACGATTTCTAATTCAACGACTAAACGTGCGTATAAACCGTGGTAGATACTACACAATTCAAATCATATATTTGTAAAGTACAAAACAAACACCAAATAAAACACCAAATATATAAACAAAAAAAACAACTTCTAGGACAAACCGGTAATCCTTTCCATCGAATTTTCTTGCCGATGTGAATAGTACTGTTCGAGCAGGCATATTTAGACCCATAGAAAAAGTTTCAGTAGCAAATAAGGTCTGCAAAATGCTTTCATTCGTATACAGCTTAGTTTCTGCCTTATGCTTCAGACTTCAAAAAACTTACAGAAGACAAATTTTTAATTGCCAAGCTACTTACCTTGATCAAACCCTCTCCGAACAAAATCTCGATCACTTCCTTAACAATTGGCAATAGACCAGAATGGTGCACTCCAATACCACGCAACAGTAGCGGTAGAACACGTCCAATTTCAGGTAGTTTACTGTCTTCTTCGGATAATAAACTAATTGCATTGACAAATATTTCCTTCACCTCTACCTTTTCCTCTTCTAAATATTGCATAAATATTACTGGTAAACACTGAAGCTAAAATTTTTTCGAAAAAAGGGGAAAAAATCCACCTGAATTGAAATCCAAATTTGTCATTTGCATTGCGTATGCTTCGCATTCTTTTCGGCTGAATGAGAAAATAATAACTGGAATCATATCACGCTCCTTAAGCGTCCGTATTATGTTCACCACATGAGGTACTCCTACAAAGATGAATCTATTTTCAAAACACACAATTCGTAGTCAAATCTGAAACTTTGGGAAATTCATCTCATGAATGCTACGTGGTTGTTAAATCGGAGATGAAAGAAAAATAGAGACATTATGTAAAATAGCAAACATACCATCGATTACTCTTCTGACATTTAATTTTAAAACGCTACAAAGAAATAGAAACAAATAACAAGGATCATAACCACAAAATCAAAAAATAGCTTGAAATATTGACGAGTAAAATTACCTGATGTTCCTCCCTTCTTCCCTCTGCTGATTCCACCCTGTCCTGCATCTCCTACTTGCGACAGTACATTCATTGCTTCAGTAAATTTATCCTCTCGGAAGATGCCCTATGATTTTTCAACCTCAGAAATAGTGAAAAATCATTATACTAGCACAAAAACAAAACTATAAAAATACATAAGCTTTGAGAAAAAAAACTATAACAAACATTAGGAGGCAAGAAATTGCGAAAAAACACTCAGTTGAATGATTACAGAAAAGACAACAAATTTCAAAAATGATTTAAATATATACATGAATTCCTAAATATACCTGCATATTTACAACTTCGTACAGACCTGAACCACCGGCTGGATATATGAAATGCTGCAAGGGAACTGGACGATAGTCGGTATATATGACATGAACTGGCTGGTCGTGAAGATAAACTACCCAGTCTGAAAAATCATCAAAAAGAAAAATATTACCAAACTAATACCTCATTCTTCTTTTAAAGTACTACATTTTTAGTAAAACTGACCTGCAAACTGCCTTGCATTTGGAATTGTGGCAGAAAGAAAAACATAGTGCACGGTATCAGGTAGTAAAATAATTGTTTCTTCCCAAACAACACCACGTTCTACAAAATAAACATCATACGCAGTTTTTTAAAACGTGATCTTCCAATGACTTATCCAGACTTTATGTACTAATCTCTTCTTACGAAGTCCATTTTTGAATACGACATTTAATGAGGAGAATCCTCAGTGCAAACTAGCCCGAAACTTATAAACGTAGAGTTTTTGAAAATTATAACCTTTATCACGCATATAATGAATCTCATCGAAAATAACCCATCCTACTTCCCTCATAATTTCCGATCCACGATATAACATTGACCTCAGAATTTCTGTTGTCATAACAATGCAAGAAGCGTCAGGATTCAGTGTATTGTCACCAGTCATCAAACCTACGTCCTAAAATTCTGAATTTGCATGAAGGGTTTTCATGATGTGAATAGGAAATAAGTAATTTAAGAAAAACTTACACCAAATTCCTCTTCCAATTCTCGATATTTCTGATTAGATAACGCTTTAATAGGCGATGTATATATAACACGTTGCTTATCACGTAGAGACATCGCTATTGCGTATCTAAATGGTAGGATTAGCGCACTTTATGTTGCCTGGCATTGTGTTCACAACCTGACACAATGTATGTTTCCTTAACGCGTCAACTTCATTTTATAACTTGTCTGCACAGTCTAAAAAACTGATCTAAATTAGCATGCAAAAAAAAATTCCATGAAATCATGTGCAATATAAAAAAACTCGAAAATTTTACTTGCTATACATTTCGTTTCTTTTTTTTTATTTTGCAAGCTAGTGCTTGCAAAATAACCTGCACTGACATAACTTCAAAAGACTTACAATGCAACAACGGTTTTTCCAGCTGAAGTATGAGCCGATACAAGAACGGAATGACTGTTGTCAATACAGGTGATTGCTTCCCTTTGAAATGCATCTAACTGGAATTCATACATCTTGGCTGGAGCTGTTGTACGTGGTTTCAGTGGTACATATTCCATATTCGGTGGTAGGACGACCTAAAAATGTAACTAAGTAAGTGGAAAAACGACAGAAACGTACTTCAAATGACCATGAAACTACCTCATGCGAACAATTTCCTTCACTTTCGACAGTTTTGATATTGTTTCGTGGGTGGGAAGCTAAACCAGGAAGCTCCTCTGCAGCGCTCTCTGTTTTCAACTTTTTTGACAATACTCCTAGAAATAAGCCCCCAGTTAGTACTGTAAGAGGGAATTCTCGATAGACATAAAAGTCAATAAAATTTATTGAACAACCAACGTAACAATACCCGTATCACTGTCGTCTGCATCATCACCATCATCGCTAGATGCCGTCCCCCCAACATCTTTATTTGTGGTGCTGCCTTTCGTTAACTGTCCTAGTAAATGGTTGGCTCGTTCACGAGCTTCCTTTTGTTTCCTCTTATTCATCTAAACACAGTATTTTTTGAAAACACATTAAATCATGTAATACGAGAAAGTTAAATAGCAATACCACTAAAATATTACAACAAAATATCTGAACGAAGTTGCTTTAACAATATTTAATCTAAATAAATCAAGATCAATTTCATAAAAACATAAGTTAGAAAATTTGGAAGAACGAATTACTTCTGCCCTTTGAACAGAACTGCTCATCGGTTCCTTCCCTGCAATATCACCTGACGTTACTGAACCTTCTGTGAAAACATCGAACATTTCCATATCATCGTCCATGACAGACGCCGCTAACCTTACCTGGAAAAAATAAGTAAACCAATTATTATGTAAATTCTAGGTAGAAATAAGCCCGCGAACAATCAGGCTCCTCCATTAACATTGTCAAATATCCCTTAAATCACTGGCCAACCAGAAATAATAGGTAACTCGGTCGCGTACTAAGACCGCCTGATTTTATTCACACAGTCCTCACTAAATCAGAATAAATCTTTTCGGTAGCATTGACGCTGTAATGATGCTTATGAATTTGATAGTTGGAAGAAGGTAGTTTCATGGCATATGTTTATCACGTACGTAACTGCCGAATTGAGAGCAATGAAGTATTAAAAGAAACGATTAGCCTTTAGCCATATCATATTAAAGTACTAAACGGAACAGATAACACAGTATTCATATATACAATGCCGTAAGTTAAAAGCACTAAGCACTACGAAGTAACTGGAAATCTAAAACATCAGGAGCAGCAACAACAGTTGACGAAATCTCTCCGTGGTTTTCTACGGTCAACGTGTAATTGAACATAATCAGAGGGACCGGAGGAGTACGAGAAGAGTGTGCTGCACCTCACTACAAACAAGCTAATGCCACCCAAAAAATCGGAAATGACAGCCAGGCAGACCGAGAAGTGGTAGGATCAAAGCGAGCAGACAGTTTTGTGCAATTTTGACTGGAATCCAAATGAAACGGAAGTGTCGTACGCATCTGTCATTTGAGCACGCGGCGTTGTTGTGCGGTTACCGTTGAACTTCCCAGTTTTAGCGATCGGTGAACTTTAGGTTAATATTTATTGCTTCATTTAGATCGTGTCTTTCGAAAGGTCGCGTTAAATCAACTGTACTTTCATTTCTCTTTGCTAAGGGCCTGTAGCAGTCGGAAGAGACTAGGCCGTTCTTTACGCGGGTATGAGCACTAGTGGACTCGCATGGTAATAGAAATAGAATGAGATATCGCAGAAGTTGTCGCACTAGTTAAGTGATTTCAAGCGTAGTGGCAACGAAGAAAGGAGTTGAAATGATAAATAATTTGAGAGGCTACTCTGAATACTTGATTCCGTTGACTTCGAATTTTTTCCACCTCCACCTTTACAATAGAAAAATATAACTTGAATTCATTGCTCGCCCGTATTTAAAATAACTAACTGTACACATTTAAATAACTGCTGTTTTTTGTGTGCTTCTTCCAGTCATTTGAAAATTTAAAGCATTTTTTCGCGGCAATCCATGGCATTTTAGTCAGAGCAGCTCGCAAACCAATTTACTGCTCGATTCATAGGTAATTTCATAATTTTTAATTGAAACACATAATGAATTTTAACAAATTTTGCAATTATATTTCCTGGTTATATCCCAATATCATTGCACTCGAATTCTTTAGGATCCGTGGTAGGCGGAAAGTCGTACAGCTGCCTGTTATTGATGAATTTTGGGTTTTGCGATCTGTCTGCGTTGACTGTCGCTGTTCTTTCAGTTGTGGTTATAGGTGTGGTCTGAGATGACTGAAAAAAAAGCGGCGGCTAAAAATACTAGCATATCATTGCTATGGGAAATTTTCATGAGATATGTTCGATTGGAAAAGTTTAAGTTTTCACCTTTGAAGAAAAATTGGTTTCCCAGTCATATGGATCGGAAAAGGAAACACTGAGCCGCTTCATGCAACTGATTAACAGATCATAAATTTTCTTGTAATCGGGTCTTGATTCATAAGTTAGTGTCCGTATATACTTCATTATATGGATCCATTCCGGTGGACAATCTGCCATCAATACTTCGTCCGTTATTTTATCCTTCATTATGCCCACTTCTTTTTCCTATGACTCTATGACGTAAGTAATTCATGCAAACTTTATGGAAACATTGTTTTGATACTCTTCCACTTCTTGAGGAACTTATATTCGAACGGCGTTAAAAAAACATGAAATACGTACAGTGATACCTCGCCACGGCAATCCGGCATGCAATTCAACAAGGACATAAACCAGCGACCATAAATCATCCTTTCTTCCTTGCTCCATGCGAGCATGGACCGCTGGCGAACAATACCTGAATTCAGATCGCTACATTAAACAACAAATCTGTAAAGCATAAAGCTGAAGGAAACAGGAGCGGATAAAAAGTAATGGGTATGGTCACAGAGATTAGTGGCCTAGTTTGCTGAAGTGTCGCCCTAAAAAAAGCTTGAAGGATACCTTGTTGTACCCCTCATGAGAACATGTTCACGCTTCCGTCTAATTCGTGCGTAACCTTCTTCCCAAACTGCATATTCTCGTGCCATACCGTAATCAATGAGGTAAATAATGCGTGCTTCAGGGCCGTGTCGTCCAATAACCATATTTGCTGTGAAAGGAAAGAAGTTTTGAAAACATTTGCCTTTGTGTTACTCTATGCTTTTCTATGTTGCAGAGACACAAATATTCCATCCTACTTGGTGGTACTTTTAGGATATAATTAATGTCGTCAGAGTTCGTCACCTGGTTTGATATCTCGATGTACATAGCCAATTTCATGTAACTGTTTTATAGCATATAGTGCATGAACTCCGATCCGATTTGTTGTTCCAGCAGTAAATGTGTTCACCTCGCACCTTTTTTTTAGTTGCACTAAATTTGGCCCCATGAGTGACATTACGACGTATGAATACTGCAATTCTATTTTCATCAAAACAGTGATAATCATTTTAACAAGCGATATGGCTTAGCTCGATACTAAGAAAAAATGGTAATTAATCAGATTACTCTATTCATACAGTTCACCTTTATGAGTACTAGGATAGGGTATATGTTGGGTAGAGATGAGTGCACATATAAAGAAATCGAGACGGTAATCATTAAACCGTTGCATTTCACTGATTGCCTTCCCACACGCAACATCACTGTGACGTGCAATGCTGAAGCTTACATTCTAGAAATATGCGTCACTATTTCTTTGATATTACCCATCCGTCATGTGGTCAGGTGTCCTGGATTTCTTAGGGAAGAAGTATTCAGTAAGAGTTCATAGTGAGAGAAACATTTAAAAATGAGCGATAAAAGGTTACATATTCACGACGTGCGGCGTATGCTACTCGAACAGTATGCCTTCGACATTGTAGCTTACGCATAACAGCTACTTCCTTCTTCAACACACCATAATTGTCACCTGAACGTGCTTCAACCTGTAATTCCACGTACATTAATTGAATAATTTTACAATAGCTTACAGAATCATGTGTTTGTTAAAAAAAAAAAAAAAAGTGCGATAAGATAGACGTGAACACTACTATTCCTGTTTTTTTCAAAGTTTGAAAATGTACATCGGGCAATGCTAGTAATGGAATAACAACTAGTACTGTCCAACCTCACTACATGTTGATTCTCTTTTGAGGTAAAAATTTTAATCAAAAGAGGTATTCATAGTTAATGGTGACGTTGCAGCAATAGTGATTAAAAAGCTCCTGTGGTTCTTTGATATTCGATAAGATGACTTTTATTAATAACATTAACTTAACTTTTGGTGGGATTATCTGAAGCTGAAATCCTAGTGCTTGACAAAATGATTTGGATAGCGATGATAACTTCGAGATTAATGATATAATATGTATGAACTTTGAAATTACTGTTATGATCTTTTTTCCTACTTCACTTACAGACTTGTAATCGTAATTTATATCAGATAGTAAAGAATTTAGACTAAAATAAGAGGGAAGATATGGTGTTGTTCCTGGAGTTGCTCTAAGCTGTGAAAGTTGTGGTTTAATTGACATACTTTAAGGGCAGCTTTCACTCGTGTATCATTCATATCGTGAACTTTGTATACGGTAGCACATGAACCTTCACCTAATTTCTCATCGATAACCCATCGTTTGCTGACCACTTTACCCTCTGATAGATCTATCAGATCCATCTAATTAAGCTTGTGCTTCTTTCAACTCTAACAATTCGATTTTTAATAAATGAAAAAAAAATCTCTTGCGACCTTCTCATCTTTATATATTTTTATAGTCACCTTTCCGAAACTTTTAATTTGATCGATATGCAGATTTGGTAGATGCTAAACTGTTTATAAATTGACTGCGAATAGGACTGGGTATTTCATATTCCAGGTAATGTGTCCTGTGAGCGGTTATACTGGTTTTTTGCTCCTACTGCTCGCTGAAATTTCTTAGTTGTCTGGAGGGAATGTGTGGGATGAGATGTGTTTATTCAATTGAATAGGTTGACGCATCCTGTCGCCCCTTTTGCACTTCTCGGACTGTCCGTAGGATTCAGCGTTGGTCACGGAATGGAGGATGGACCATCACACACATTTGTCGTTATCCCGAAGGAGTTTAAATTAGCTCACTAAATAACCTTTTATATCTGACAGTGAGGAATTGAGAGCAAAGTAGTAGGGAGGTGCACTGGCATCCTTTTCTAGAGAGGTGAAATTTAAATCAAATTCACTGAATTACTAAGTTTGGACCGTTTCTCCCAGCACCTCTATGTCATATGGTGACTATATGGTCTTTCTTACAGGATTTTGTTAACATTAACGACTAATAATGCCGATAACTGCCATCCATGCTCGTTATATCTATGATTCTCGGGGCAATCCGACCGTTGAAGTTGACATTAGTACAGAGAAAGGTTAGCCAAACTTCTCCATATCAGTTTATTGCCTGAATTACTTCATCACTTACATCACGTTTTCAAACAAGCTTATATTACATTTTCAAAATCTTGTCAATTTCCAGGAATGTTTAGAGCAGCAGTGCCAAGTGGTGCATCAACAGGTGTGCATGAAGCACTCGAACTTCGCGATAAAGATAAGGGCGTCCATCATGGGAAAGGAGTCCTGAAAGCGGTCAAACATGTCAACGAACAAATTGCTCCCGCACTGATTGCCAAAGTAATTTAAATTCGTTTCAATTTTCTTACTTTTTTTTCTTATCAGAGCGGTGTGGTGTTTCGTTTGAGAAACTGAATGATTCTAACTACATAACACATTCCATCTAATAATTTAAAGAAAATGGATCCGACCCAGCAGAAGGAAATCGACAATTTCCTTCTCCAGCTTGATGGAACTGAAAACAAATGTAAGTACTTTTTCAGCAACGAGTAATGTTGTAGCGACCCATAATTGAAGTAAAATACATCAACAGAAAGGCTCTCTCTTTTCGCAATGATCAGTGATGAAAAGAAGGTGTAAGCGAAGTTAAGATAATTAACGTTGAGTAACCAAATGAAGGGTGCCAATTAATTTTTGATAAAATAGAAAATGATTTTAGCGAAATTTGGAGCTAACGCACTTTTGGGAGTTTCGTTAGCAGTATGCAAAGCTGGTGCTGCTCATAAAGGCATGCCGCTGTACAAGTATATTGCCGAGCTGGCCGGTGTAAAGGAAGTCGTTCTGCCGGTACCTGCAATGAATGTTATCAACGGTGGTTCACATGCGGGCAATAAACTTGCAATGCAAGTTAGTCTTAACACTCATTGACTTACTCCATGTAGTCGGTTAGTATTTCAAGAAAATAAGCATTGCCACTATTTCACTTGATACGTCTGCAATGTCAGGAATTCATGATTATGCCCGTTGGAGCTTCTTCTTTCACTGAAGCAATGCGCATGGGTTCTGAGGTTTATCACCACCTTAGGGTATGCTCTTTCCTTTCTTTACTTCCTTCTCTCTCTGCTTTCTCCCACTATTATTCGCTTGCTTTTTTCTATTGTAAACCTTTCTTTTGGGCCTCCGTTGACAGTGACCATAAAACAGGCAGAAATCAAAAAACGATATGGATTGGACGCAACCGCAGTGGGCGACGAAGGTGGCTTCGCTCCAAACATTCAGGACAACAGGGAGGGTCTTGACTTGCTAAAATCAGCAATCGTCGCCGCTGGATATGAGGGAAAGGTTCTTATTGCGATGGATTGCGCAGCCTCAGAATATTATAAGGTGTGTGTGCGTGTACATCTCATCGAAATTGATCCACAGCTTTTTAATTGTAACAATTATGTAGATGTTGACCCATGTCCCTGCAATGCACATGGAAAAATCGAACGTAGCTGTTCAGTGATTATTTTCTGCAAAGGTTTATTGTAATGAACTTCCAGGAATCAGCCAAGAAGTATGACCTAGACTTCAAAAATCCCAAGTCGGACCAGGGCAAATGGAAAACAGGCGATGAAATGTTAGAATTATACCAATCATTTATCAAGGTTGCTTCTGTTTCTACGTATTATGTTTTCCTTATTTAATCACCTGTTAGAGTGCGAGAAACTCTCTGTCGAGATTAACTTCCAACTTTCACTCGAGATGTTTGGATTGTTAAGGATTATCCAATTGCATCAATCGAGGATTGGTTCGAGCAAGATGACTGGACCAGTTGGACAAAAGGGCTCTCTTCCGTAAACATCCAAATTGTTGGTGATGACTTGACTGTGACGAACCCCAAACGAATTGAGATGGCTGTGAGCAAGAAGGCTTGCAACTGTTTATTGTTGAAGGTTTTTTTCAACTAAGTAGTAAAGTATCGCATAAAGCATCTACCAGTGTGACCCCATAATTCTCCCGTAAAATTCAGGTAAATCAAATTGGAACTGTAACCGAGTCCATTGAAGCCGCAAATCTTGCACGCAAAAACGGTTGGGGTGTGATGGTTTCGCATCGCTCGGGTGAAACTGAAGACACATTCATCGCCGACCTAGTTGTCGGCCTTGCTACTGGACAGGTCTCCATGTGCTTCTCTTTCATTTTTCGCAATCTTTCAGATGTGTTCATAATCATTCAGTGAAAAGTAGTTATAAGGCGTAACTCATGCGACTGACAGCTTTTCAAAAAAGGATGTTGCATACTCATGTTTTTTTTCGTATATCTTGTAAGCGAAAGTGGTGCAAAATAAATTGAAAGCTTCAGATAAAGACTGGAGCACCGTGCCGATCGGAGCGCCTTGCGAAGTACAATCAAATACTTCGTATTGAGGAAGAGCTTGGTAAATCAGCCGTTTATGCAGGAGCAAAATTTCGGAACCCGCAAGCAGCATGAAATAATTGATGAAAAGGTTTTGAGTAGTCACGTGATCTGTCAACTGCATTATATATGAATCTTGGAAAGCTTACTTAATGTTCGGATCTTAAATGAATCTAGCAACAATCGCGTTTTTAAACATAATTTCTGTTCTCGACAACATTATTAATTTTTGAGTAGAAAATATTTTTGAGTAGAGACTACTATCACAAGGCCTCTGTAATTTGAAATGAGCATCCTCAGAGCTAAACTCGGTTCTTCTTTCCTTTCTAAATTTCTAAAAAAAAACCTATGAAATTCCCGAAACGAAAAAGCAATACACAATGTTTGAATGTCAAATTTTTATAGAAAATGCACTTTACACTGTACAAGTGTGTGGATTATGCATTAAATCAATTTGCATCTGAAAAACAACCTCCCGCAAAGAATATAAGTGTGAAACTAAGAATTTTAAAGTATATAATACAAATGGTGAGTGATTAATGACAATACAACATATATAAAGCTCAGTTGTCATTACAAAATCTCGCTGAGATTCTTTTCTTGGATTAAGGCGACTAGCTAGATTTATTTCATTTCCTTCCTCGCCCGCATTTCTGCTTCCATAATGTGTCATCCTTCCTCTTTGAGTGCTTGTAAATGACCTACCAATAGTGAGTAGCTTCTAAAAATAGGAATGGCGTATATATAGAACGCTATATATATATATATATATATATATATATATATATATATATATATATATATATATATATATATATATATATATATATATATATATATATATATATATATATATATATATATATATATATATAAAATATACCATCATAAATATAGGTTTCCTAAGTGTCATGACAAGCTAGAACAATTAGTTTCAATACAAATATAAATTCGGGAAAGATCTTGTGCAAAAAAAACGTAAAACCCTTATCTACATTGTAAAAAGAAAGTACTTGGAGCACCGAACGTTAAAGTGTGCCGAATTCAAATCTCGTTCATCATCTGCATCATCTGGTTTTTGAACTTCAAAACTTTCTGCAACTCCTTATTGAGACGTTCAATTTCTTCACCTTTCTCATCGAGCTACAAGGGATTTCGAAAGTTTAAGAAATAAAGATTCGCGACTCTGTATATATAGATATATGGAAACATCACCATCAAGTGGAAGCTTACATAATGCCAAATGGTGTTACACAAGGAGAGTAAATAGGTCAAAAAATTTTTGATTACCAAATTCTGCAAACATTTCATTTCAGATTCCTTAGTATTCGTTATTTCCTCCAATTTTCTCTGCATATGCTTCAAATTATCAGTCATTTCTGCAAAATTGTGTTTTTTTGTCCGGATCATTGTTTTAACATTAAAATATGAAATATAGTGAAATCAATGCTATCAGCAATGCAGATAAAAAGCTTCTGCAGGACTTATAATCACTAAAGCTTTAGGACTTGTTGCGATAGGGAGTTTTAACAACTTATAAATGTAAAAGTAAAACTATCTAAAACACCAAAAGTCTAAATGTTTTATTATGTAAATGTCAGTGAGTGTGTAGAGTGTCCAACGCTATTTTTCAAAGAAATATAAACCATTATTTTCGGCTTTTTTAGCTTCCAAATTTAACTCCAAGGCTTTAAATTCATTGATAAGCTGAGTACATTCTCTGTCTTTCTCAATCAACGCATTTGACGTCCTGGAAACATAGCTGCTTAATAAACATTCAAGCGAGCACTGTCGTCTCGCTTTTTTCTCTGAATTTCATTCGATTCTCAATCTCAAGCAAAATATCAGTATGTATTTGTGTTAAGTTTAATCAAATACTCGTATACAAAGACATACGAAAACTTTACCATGAAGTACACAAACTTAAATGATTCCAAATGCTGTTACTACAGGATGAATAAATAGGTCGAAAAGTTAAAAAAAATTTACTGGGCAAATTTCTTCTTCAATTCGTTGTAATGACTCTTCGTTAATGTAGCGAGCTCCCTTTCGCTTTTATTTTCTTCTTGCAAAATATTTTTTTCCTGCGTAATTTTTTCAAGCCTGAAAGTGAAAAAATATGAAAATGATCTCAAGAAACACGTCAAAACGGAAGGAGTGGTTTTAGTGCCACTGCGAATTCTACATTTCTATACATTTGGTGTAGATTTGCCATCAATTAAAAATTTAAAGAAACAAATTTAACGTGTCATGAAATCAAAAAGTATTAGTTAATTTGATGACCACAGGGCTTTTGAATCCTGCAAATGAGCTTACTCGTCGTTGAGCATAGCCACTTCTATTTTCTTATCCTCCACCATTTTCTTATAAGTCTCACATGTTCCTTCTATTTCTTTTTTCTCTGAGTAGATAGAAGCCAGAAGTGCGTTCAGGTCCTCAATTTTCTTTTCGCGATCAGAGAGCGATTTCCGAAGACTTATTATCTGCAGGAATTGCGAAGTAGTTAAAAGTTAGGATCTCTTTGAATGTTAAAAGTGTCTAAATCAATCACTTCATTTTCACTGTCTTCCATGTCACGCAGATTTTGAAAATATCTGTTAAGACGCAGTGAATCTTCCATCTTCGTCATCATTCCCTCTAATTCTCTTTCTCGAGTCTAAAAAACATATAATGCAAAGAGCTCATCAAGGAAATGAAAAAAATCAAATTTCGGCAAAATTCGAATTATATATAACAACATCTATTGGCAAGACTACCACTTTTCGTTCTTTACTAAAATGTAGCGTAAGTTATTTCAAGCCGAATTAATTAAGAAATCAAAGTGATGCTATAATTCAAAATGAGAGCTAAAAAAAAGAGAATGAAGCAGTGACAAAACAAACCGAACCAGTAAAGGCGCATGAAATTTAAACGTACCTTCAAAGTTTGCACTTCCTTTTCATACTGACTTAGCAACTGCGATACCCGAGAATCTTTGAGCTGAAAGAATCTGTTCACTGTTAGGCTTATTTATTTCTGTGTCTACAGCAGCATAAAATAAAAGTTGTGATATGAGTTATAGCGATTCAGGATTAAGCCCGTATTACATCACTTCAACGAACCGCTTGAAATACGACTGTGATAAATTTCAAACATGGTAAATTTCAAACTTACATCATTGCCTTGCCTCAACTTGTCTAACAGATTACCAACCTGCTTTACAGTTTCACTTTTTTGTGTCAAATGATCATTGGGTGTTCTCCTACCATCTGTTGAAAAGCCATCCGTATGACCATTTAAAACAACTTCGGAGGAGCTGCTAGAACAGTAGTACATAAAGATGAGCGAGCAACAGATACGTTTTCAGTGATTTCTATTTAATTGAAAGCAATTAAGTTGTGTAATATCTATGAATGAGTTATATTAATTATATTAAGTTTTGACAAAAAATACGGAAGTGAGAAAAAAGCTTGCCGAGATAAGCAATTCCTTGACACACTGAACGCCGCACTCTTCTCTCTAGGACAGCTTGCTATTAGATTTCCTAACCTTAAAATAATTTTAAAAAATTAAATAATTTAAAATAATTGGAAAAAAATAAAATTTTAAGAAAAGTTGAGCAGAAAATTAATACTGAAAGTGTACCATTTTGTGGGAAAATTATGATTTTGTGCACAGTGTGTGTAAAGAAGTAAAGCTTCATGCGTCAAGTCGGCACCACCATCCGCGATAGCATACGCGATAAACGGCACTAGGCGATCGTCCTAAAAAAAACAGACGATAGAAAAAACTAATTCCAAAGCATACATAGAATAGCATGAAGCATTGAATACTTCATTATCAAAATAACTAATCGGTACCTTTAGTATTTTCAAATACAAATCTTTATGCGGCTTTGAATAATCCTTAAGCAAAGTAAGAAGTCTTAGAAGTTTCAAAGCGACTGCCACGCCATCAATGCTGTAAGTTCGCACATGAACCGTATAATGAAATAGTAATGATAAAATCATTAGAGAAAAAAGAGAAAAAGAGTAATTCCAAAATAATATTACTATTGTTCGAAGCAATGAATTAAAACAATTCATTTTTTGTTTAAGCAGCGTGAAGAAATATTCCTCTCATAATTCAAACGATAAATAAGTGAATATAAAGTAGTGATATGCCTTATAAATCCCAGAAATATAAAAATGTGATAGTGGGAATCCGCTTTATTAATAAGTTGTGAAATTGATCTTTAAACCCAAAGAGCAGGAAGCACAAAACTTACCACCACTCAGGTAAAGATTCACAACGCTGCACTGCAGGTTGTCCTACGTATGTGACAACAGTGTTGGAAATCATTTGTGATTCGATGATGTGGGAGCAAAGAGGAGCAGTAATAACTTCCAACAAATCAGTTTTTACTTCATTATCATTGAAAATCGCTGAAAACAAAATAAAACGAAACTGCTCACATAAGAGATATTAGTTCAATATCCAAATAAAATATAACTTATTTTTCAAAAAGAAATGAACCGCAAGTGATTACTTTCAGCCAGACGCAATCCTTCAGTTATTCTCTGGCACTGAAATTTTATAAGGTTGCTAACTGTTTCGATTGCTGTTTTTGTGCTGTTTTCGATAAGTCGTAAAACATTTTCAGTGGGCAGAACATCTTGTACACGACTCTTGTTTTCAATCAGTTCCTGCAAAATTTTTTCGAAGTTGTAAATGATCAGGTCATTACGATAAACAGTAACTTAAAAATGAGATGAGCTGACATAATTGAAAACTCAATTTTTCAACAACATAAGCTTGATTTTTTACAGGTCAGATATGTGGAGAAGTATCAAAATGCACGAGGCTAGAACACTCATTTTTTTATACCTGAAGTAGATAAATGAGGAGACGTATAGCTTTCAGAGGGACTTCAGGCTGAATGGCTTCATTAAAGGATAGACCAGACGTGCTGCAAATAGCTAGAACTGGCGTCAGTTTCTCATCGTGTGGTCGTGATGAACATCGCAAAACAGCTTGGGTAGTTGCTGATCGTAACTGTGCTATTGAACAAAACGACAAAAACAGGTCGTATATCTACAAACGCTTCCACAAAGTCTCAATAATTTTGTAGATGCAGAAAATATAAGAAGCTATAAACGAATTGGTCTAATTCAAGAAGGTCTACTTTGAGTGATTCTTCGGTGCGAGGATCAATCTGAATAAAAAGGCCTGCAACAAGTTGAATCGTGTTTTCGAAATATGAATAGGAAGCGAGATCTTTACCCGTGGATGTAATCGTTGGAAGTGATGATACCTGTAAAGTTTATCCTGATTTCTTCATTTTACAATTCGAAAACACAAAAAATAAGGCAGGAAAGGGTAAGGTTTAAAGTAGTTATACAAACTTTTCACTTATGCTGTCCAAGCATGGTTTCCACTAGCAAAAGCGAAGGAAAGCTCAGGAATAATGTCATAAAGATAAGATGACAGTAACTGAAACTTTAAATACGGACACCAGAAGGTTCGCTGATGACCAATCGCTTCAGTAAATCAACAGCGATATGCCGAGTCATCAAATAGTCTCCCAAAATTAAGACGTTGAAAACACACCGGAATGTTTGAGGAATATTTCGAGAACAAAACACCTGAAGTGAGCGATTTTTCTATCTGTTATGTTTCCATGAGTATAAAGTATGCTTTCAGTTTAAACTTTTCCTTAAAATTATATTCTGCTGGTTCCAGCGCTACTCGTTTTTTTTTTTTTAAAATGTGTTGAAACTCTTCAAGTAAAGTAACTTCACATTAATTGGTCTCATGAGCCTTTTCTTGAAATAGACCTTTAAAAACTGCTTAATAAAGTTACCGTGTCACGAAGTTTTTCCTCCAGAAAACCGACAAGTACAAGAGATGAGATAACCACAGTTCGCGAATCATGAGCTAATAACTTCAATAGTTTGTGGGTAAATGCCTTATAGGATGACTGTAAGCGCTTTTTATATAAGACCGATTGTAACTGTGTCATCATTTCATCTCGCAATAAGCGAACAGAAAATAGTGAAACACGTGAATTGCTCTTTTTAGTAAAAATGCAGAATCGAGAACTATTTTATTACAAAACTACAAAAATGAACTCACTGATTTGCGTATTCTTAAACAAGCGGACTTTGATCGAGCAGCAAGATTACATAGTATGGATATGCAATAAGGAAGCCATTCTGGCTCATCATCACAAATCCTACAGAAAATCCAGTTAAATAAAAAATATTTACAACTCCAATTTAATCTTGAGAATTTAATGCACAAAGGAATACGACGCAATTTATAATTTAATAATCGTATTAGTAAATAAGTTGAAACTAAATGTTGCATAGACGTATGAAGAGCGATAATGGAAATGACTTACACCTCGCTTAGAAGAAATGAAATAAGATCATTAGTCCATATTCCAAGTACTACATTTTGCTCATAAGTGAGTACCTAAATAGAAAAAGTTAGCAAAATCAAGGAGATATGAAACTTATATGTAAATGTAGCATACCTGAAGTAATCGTAATACGTCAATAAGATTCTGTGGGCCAAGCTGGTCTCGCAGGGACAGTTTCAGGCATTCGAAAACTGATCCACAAATTTGCAAATCACCTGTTAGGTATCTTCTGACTGAGACATTGTGAAAAGCTTAAATGAATTTTTCGACTGACGTTTGTGAACATAATCTTCATAATGGCAATATCTGTCTGATTTTATCAGAGTCACATTTCTATAATAATGGCTACTTCTTCAGATATCAAAACCTTGCAGTAATATTAGAACATATATGTAACCAGAATGAAATAAACTCTCGTGTTGTAATCTCCACCAATCTCCATCAAACATGAAATTTTCAAGTTTGAGCGTGAAATCTTCAAGTTGAAAACACAACCAACCTAAGTTGAACAGAAAAAGATGTAAACGAGAACGGGTAATTGCAGATGTGGAAATACCATCCAGTAATATTGAACAGTGACGAAGTAGCTCACATAATTGACGATCGTGTATGCACAATCTAGCCGATGAATCCAAACTATTCGTTAACTGTACCAATTTCTAAATCGTTCTATTTGAACAGAAAAACTTGGAGATACCTATGCTATGCTTCTAACCTTCCACTATAAACGAGGATTTAGCACACTTCAAACTATTTTATCTGTTAGTGCGGTAGAAATATTCTGCCGAAATTTTTATATGTGTAAAATTCGTGAATAAATCACTTGAGTGTGAGTGAAAAGAAGTAACTGCGTCGAAATATGACTATGTAGACCTTCTTATACTGAATCTATCAGTTATGATGAGATTTCAACAAAATATAAAGTGTACCCCTAACTGAGTATCCAACGCAGAGGCATTACTTTCGTTACTGTCACTATGAAACCGATAAGCAGCAGTAGTAGCTGCAGCAATAGACGCCCTCAAGGCATCACTCATCTGTGCCGACCTTTTACAGTCGTTTTCCTGAAATCCCCACGAATTCGTATAATTGCTTACACGCGCACAATAGAAATTGAACATGAATATGACAAATGTCACGTTATAGGCTCACGTTAACACTCAGTGGAAAACTTATTCAAACAGTCCAACTTAACAATACTGCAAAAATTAAATGATATCTACTTTCAGAAGTCCCCAACTTCTTCAGAACTGGTAGATAAATGTTGCCAGCTTATATCTAAATCTAAAATGATACACTTCTCCATTGCTTCCCCTCTTCCGAAGCACAAACCGCTAATTTAACAACTAAAACCGAACCCCTCCTCTTTGGTATCTAAATCAGCAGGAGTTCCAATTGTTCGTACAGTGGTAATAAAAGCCTCTACTTTGCATGTTTTGAGTTGATAACCTAACATAAATGCCATATGCTGCTTTACTTTTAAATGTTGGAAAATTAAGGATCTAGACTCAATTAACTAATTAAGTAAATGCAGAAATATGTAGTGGGCGCGCAAATCAACTTTTTTCAGTAAAGCTATTGACAGCCACTAATTTCTCATGAGCAACACCCACCCTTGTCCACCTCCGGAGAAAGACCAGTGAAATTCATCAAAAATTAAACAGCATAATCTGTAGCTGATAGACAGGAGACAGTTGAAAATGAATTGACCCTTTCCCTCTGAGGGAGGTTGAACGACAGGGTCGAAAACTCAAATATTTGTAAGAGCTGGTTACACAACGCAAATAAAATTGCAATCAAAAATAGAATTATGTATTAGTTTTAGCATTTCGACAACAGTATATCACGGGTGAAACATTAATGAACAACCATTCGAGAACATAACTTAACAGGGATAACTAATTAGTAAACCTTTGATGCTTTCTAGCAACGAACTTATTCATAATATTCCTCACCAGTTACTAATGTCTCATGTGGCATAAAACACAATAAATGTGAACAGTCCATTTGAATACAAATCCTCAGTCTCTGTTTGAACTGCTTGTTTGAGCGAGCACTAAAACCGTAAAATGATAGAATTCGATCAACTAGGATAACGTGATGTGGAAATCACGCATAAAGATCCACTCTAAACATATAATTGGGCTCCTATCAATTTTATAACACGTGCTGATCACTGCTACTATAATGATACAATTTCACCTTAAATTTAACCACAATAATCACAGTCTCAATCTCAATTAAGTCAACACAAAGATATAACCATAATTACAGAGAAGTGTCAACAAATCATATGCCTAGGGTTCCTACACAGAAACTAAATATTCATATCCTTTAATATTACAACATATAAAACAATTAGAACGTGAAATGCCAAATCTAACCGTATTTATGTATGATAGTGACAGCACCGGAACAGAAGGCACTTTAATTTCTACGTTAAATAATTATGAAGTAAGATTGAATAATGTTGCGTAATCTTTTCTATTTTTTTCCGAAGTGATTAAAAACAATTACAAGAGAATTCGCGACCTTACGCATAAGTGAACTGAAGTTAACTAAAAATTTACAAATATTTAATGATTATTAAATACAAAAAAAATAAAAGACTTAAAAAATAAAAAGTATATAAGCTGGTGAAATGACAAATTAGTGGAATAACGAAATGCTTATGACTAGTGTTTATTTCGAACACTGCTTTTAGAGGACTGCAGATGCTTAGTATGAAGACCATTCTTTACCGGATGAGGCGAACTGCTTTCTGTTTTTTGATTATTCGCAGACTGCAAATATGCAAAATAAAGAAAAAATTTTTTAAATCCTCTCAAAGCTTTCTACGTGCTTTTTCTTAAAAATCTTATTTGCAAAACCAATGTCTAACAAATAGCATTTGAAAAACTTACCGCGATGTGATCAAAACAGTTGAGAATTGTGATGAAGATCATGTTTAATAGAGCTGCCCAAACATACAATATACCGAGCCCAATTCCATTCGAGCAATAACTGAAAATTGGACGTAACAGTGGTGTAATTCAAACCTCATTACCAAACGTTTTTTTTTGAATTCAATGCATTCATTGCTAATTTAAAACTATTGTTAATGGACCTTAAAATCCCCTCAAACCAAGACAATTGCGGACACTGTAACGCAGAGAGATAGACTTTTTCAGTTCGTTTTGCAATGTCGGGCCAACGATACATACGACAAATAACATCATGCTTCTTCTCCGGTGCGATTAACTGCCCATTTTCTCGTAGTCGAATCACTTCCAACAAAGCGTTACTCAAATCTATATTTAAAGAAAATATTGAATTAAAGTAGCTTTGTAAACAACATATAAAGAATTGTTAAAGAATTGTGCCGTAAAGAACAAAAAACTTCTACGTGTATATGGTATGAACAAAAATTAAATTCTATATGGAAACTTTTTATTTTTTCTTGCAATTCATCAACTTACTGTCTGGTTCAGGTTCCACGAGCACAATGAAACCTTCTGGTAGAACTTCCGGAATTCCACCAACTCGTGTAGAAACTACATGAAGGCTGAAAAATACGGATATGAACTACGCTTCATGTTCGTATTTTATTCATATTCACATTCGTATTTTATGTTCATATTCAAGAACACAAAAATAAAACATAGGAGTAAAAATAATAAGCAAAACCATACCCACAAGAAGCCGCTTCAACAATACTCATGCAGAAAGCCTCTGTAAGCGAAGTGTTCAAAAATATCTGTCCCTGGACAAGAACATCGCGTACCTATAATTACTTTAAATGAGAAAGCTAGCACTGTGCTGATTTTACCTCACTGTAGGTTCGCACCACTGTAATGTTTACAAATGTGAAGTTAATAACAAAATTATTGTATTGTAAGCTCTATTTTAATAACAACACAATCTTTGTTACTCGCTAGCTTGCCAGACAAGGTAGATGAAGGAAGTCTTTCGATAATCCATTTTGTTATTAAAATGAAAAATACAAGAAGAAATAAGAGTGAAGATCGAAGGCAGCAGTTTTTTTGCTTTCTCTCCGTCATACGTTCTTTTTTAAGCTGCTAATTTTTCTGCCAAAATAAAGCAGATCAACTCATAAAAACCTGATCGTGAGGAAGTGTGCCTAGCATGATTACTCGGTCTTGCAAACAGTACTTTTCGCGCATTTCCTCTACTTCAATCCGTTTCGGCCCATCACCTCCAATAATAAATCGTACCGAATTATGAAGTGAACAAACGCGGGGTATAATTCTTACTAAGATATCAGCTCCCTGTAATTTAAAACTTCTTTTGTTGCGATTTGAGAAACTAAGACAAAAAAAACGACATCTGAGGGCAATTATTAGTGCACATCACTGTTTGCGGAAAGCATTTTTGCATGCAAAAGGACACTTGTTAATTTGTAAAAATAAATTTTACCTTACGATATACAAGTCTTGAAAGAACGATAACCGTTGTTGGATTATTTCGAAACAAAAATGGATCAGGTACAAATAAGTCTGTATCAATAGCATTTGGGATGACCGCAACCTTACTTGCAGGGACACCACTTCGCAACACCGTATTTTCTTTACTGAAATAACGACAAAAATATTTGATTGGATGAAGATATAAGCTACAGCGAATAGTGGAGATGAATAAGTTCGGCCTCAGTCGTAATGAGTTGTGAAATAACATAATGACGCACTAAACGCTTCGTATGTAGTGAAAAACTCATTGTCCATATTAAAACTGGGGTCTTCAAAAGTAGTAGTGAAAACCTACCTAGTGTAAGAGACACAAATAACTCTGTTCACGTTGACAAGTGAATACTGCAGCACTAATTTATTTATGAGAATTGCGGATGCGTCAGCGAAACCAAAAAGGGAATGGTCAGTGAACGTTGTGCGCAAACCCAAGCACCAGGCATGAATCATTGCTTCGTGTGCCATTGTTGAAAAAGTCTGCAAGAAGAAAACAATTATGCAAGACACTTAAACCCTCTTCCTTATGTAAAAATTCATTATGTAAAAATATAAATTATCTCCACTCACAGAATGGCCATGTACTATCTGTACATGTTCTTCTAAATATATTCTTCGAAACCAATACAGCGAACCAACGATCGATGGGAGGCAACTGCCATTGTACATGACAATAAACGGTAGGTAGTAGACCTAAAAAAGCAATATCACATCTTAGGAATGCTGCATCCAATAGAACAGACAAATTAAATCCAATGTACCAGCAAAAATTCAATATTAATTACTTTAAGTCCATTTGAAAGATATCGGATGCCACGCCGTTTGCCATAAGCATGAGTTATTACAATTACTTTATGCCCCAACTGCATCAAACATTTCGCTAGAAAATACATATGCGTCTCTACACCACCTGCATTTGGACAAAAGAAGTCCGAAACCAATCTATAACATCTAAAAATTAATTTACAGAGCCAAAAACTGTTTCCCGGCTAAAGATGTTATTCGGGAATTATGTGAAAAACATACAACTTCACATATACTTACGCGATATTGATTGGAATTCGAACTCCATCACGGAACCTTGTCATCGGATCCAACTACTTGAAAGCATTACTAAAATTTTAATAATTTTCGATCAAAACAGTGACAGATTGTCAGTCAAGGAATGAAAGCCAGTACATCTGCCCAGCATTTTTATTTTGAACCACTTGCCTACATATACTTCCCAACGGAAACTAGTGGTGTCAAATTCATGAAATTATTTTTAATTTTAGGCTAGGAAAATGAAAAAACAATCCTATTACTAGAAAGCGAAAAATCACCCAAATATGCCAACCTACACTTTAACAACTGCGCAAAGAAATACTTTCACTGTCTAAAACCTTCTATTAGAAATTTGGCCACTTTAAAACCGCTCAAGATATGTAGTGTATCAAGAAGACTAATCTGTATTATCATAATGCCATTATTAACGGTAATTCTTTCTATTCATTTCATAAACCAAAATATAACAACATACGCACAACACAAAAATTGAACATAGTGGAGTGATCAAAAAAATAACGAAAACAACGGGAATGGAAAAAATGAGAATAAATTGTATAAATAGTTATCCTCAAATTATATTTTATTTTCTCCCAATTCGCACTTTATTTAGATCAGCAAAGAGAAAATAATTATGTCATTAATCAATGCGTCGACAAGTCTCACAGAAACATTATTACTTGAACGAAGAATAATCACGTGCCTGCGAAAAGTAAGCAATCAAATTCAAAGTCTGAAGTCATTTCTTTGACTTCACACAATCTGTAGTGAAGATGGGAAAAATACAACTCGACAACAAAGATTTCATTTCCGAGATCAGAAGGGCAATTACCAAGAACATCATGCTGAGTAAACATGGTACTTACGTCGATATCCTTTTTGGTGTATTCTGAAATATGCACACTCTTATAGAAAGCTCCAAATGTTCCATAAAAAGTTATAACAATGAAGAAAAATAAAAGACCAACCCCTTTAAATACTTGCCCAACTTGTTCACTGAATAACTCAGCCATCAGTAAAACACTACTAATCTTTTTAACAGTTGCTGCTTTTCCCTCTTTCTGTCTCCAGGCTGTCAATATCCTTTGCGCTACTTTCATCGGCTGAAGTACAAGCACTTTCGATCAAATTTAAACATCTCATGAAACTTTGTCAAATAAAGATGTAGCGAAACGCATTAAACTAATATCAAGATATTGCTGTGCTTCGCACCTCTTCTTTTGTATCGCTCCTTTCTTTGCTAATATTCATTACATCAGCTAATGTTGACCAGCTGTTTGCTAGCAAAGGCGCAAGCTGCTCGATATGTGAATCAGTTAAAGCAGCAGAGGGCTCAATATGTTCCTTCCTGAAAGAATGGAAATATACTTTAAAATGCGCAGTCAATGCTGCAGACAATATCATATTCATTAAAGATGATTCATTAAATGATAGTTTTTACAATTTATAAGATGATAAGATCATGATTTCTATGTTAAAAATTTTTAATTAACTCGTGCCAGAGATGAAAAATAAACTATTTGTGGTTTTAAACATTTTTTCTGCACGAATCCAAAACATGTCAATGAACTATCATTCACTACACTGCGTAAGTAATTTATGATGCAAATATTAAGTATCAGTTTTGATTCGATAACTCTATATATATGTTAAAGGAATAAAAGAAAAATAAGAAAAAAAAATAAAAAGAAATAAAGAGGACCCATTATGAACAACGGAAGAAGCACAGCTACTGGCATTGTTCACAGTTCCTTTGATACTTTTTTTGTCATCTGTAGAGCCAGGAATGCGATCTTTCAATTCCTAAAACGGTTATGGATTTGTTTTGAAAATTAGTTGCGCCAATCATTAAAATTTGAATCCTCTGGAACATCAGATAACCTAGCAGTAACTTCTACTTTGCAAAAAACTGATCTCAATACGTGAAGATAGCGTAAATTCTTAGATACAATTTCTGTGCGTTAAGAATTATTTTGTTGAATAACTACCAATCCATACAAAATGAAAAGTTAGAACGACTGACCGGAATATTTGTCGCAGTATGCCTAATCACTTCTTCCAAAAACGGAGCCAAATTTGCTGTTATTTCATTCCTTTTTAATGGTGTCTAAAACGGTACAGAAATTAAAATCAATCATTTTAATTCACAGCACTGAAATGTTCACAAAGGAAAGTACTTGAAAGTATGATGTGCTTTGAGACATTAGAAGCCGTGATGCTCTCCACTGAAACGATTCATTGTTTACCGATCTAAAAGAATCGTCAAACGGAAGAAATTACAACCTGTAGATCAGAAACAAACATTTAATCAGATTCTTCATTTAATTCTACGACTTTGGTACTTAGTGCAATTTCAATGTAACATTATATTTTTCTCTTTTATGAAAAATAATGAAGTCATAGTAATGAAGTCATTAATGGATTTATTAATTTAAAGTATTAATAAATTTAAAATCATCGGATATTTACAGCATTTATTATGTTCTGCCAAAATTATCCATAATCAGAAGATTAAGAAACATAAAACAAAAATTACCTATATTGTTCTTCAACCATCTGTTCCGGATCCAGTTCACTGAGAGGATCATCAAGGAATTTAACCAACTTCGGTATAAAATTTCTGAAATGACTAAGCTTTTGCAACTTTTGCAGCTCAATAAGAATTGTAGCACCACTTAGAATACAAAAGAATGCACGACCTCCACACTTATTATGCTGAAGATCTTGGTTATTGTACGAAGGTCATGTTGTACACTATTGCTGTTATACTGACGCCACTCAAAATTTTATATGGCTGAAATCACTTTATTCCATGGCAGATATAATTGACTAGGTTCACGTCCCGTACAATTACAGGTCAATAAGTGAAATGCTACTAACACCTGAAAAAATGATACCGAATAGTTTACACTTCTTTCTAAAACCTTTCTGTTTAGATCTTACCTTTTCGAGTCTTCGCAAGCCGACAACATATCTGGATTGATATTCCACAGCTTTGTCAGTTCTGGATTACCGAGATCAAGTTTTGAGGGATCGTACCTATTTCTAGGGCGTCTAAAAAGGATATTATTCAAAAATATCTTCACTTTGTTATCCTGCATATTAGAAAACTATAGGGAGGCAGAGAGAAACTATTTCGCTTCGTTAGTTTTCTTTTAGTTTTGGAAATTTTCCAGTTACAAAACTCATTTTTCTAAAGAAAATTTTTAATATGGTCTAGTAAGTGTGTTTTACACCTAATTAATTTAATGCAGACGTAATAGCTTACTTTTTAAAAACGCTTGGTTTTTCTTTGTCTGCAAGCTGAGTATAATCGAAACAACCTTTGTTTTTCCACTCAGACCATTCTTTTTCGCGATGAAGAATAACCTAAACATACCCAAGCAGTAATTTTCCCTTTTTATATCATAAATCCTCCAAATTTTGAACAATGGAAACATACTTTTACAGCATCAGCAAAATGCTGCCCTTTTGGATGCGTCTCGCGTAGTAATCGAAAGCATCTTTCAGTGGACTCAATAATAAATCGCAACTGTTCATCATTCAAAGTGAACGATTTGCTTAAAAACAAAACGCTTTGCCCAAAAAGAAGAGATGAAAAAAATTCTCCACTTACAACGAGTAATATGTGGAAAGATTAAAAATTATTCAAAAAAGTAGTTAAAAATTCAAGACCAAAAAGTTTACTCTTTGAATTTGATATCAGACACCAAGTACTGATATAGAATAAGACACTGCACGAGAAAGTAACGTCGAAACTGAGAATCATTTAACTGTAACTGCAACAGCTGAAAATGTATGGTAACTATAATTTCGAAAGATTAGCACATTTAAAAAGCGCAATTCTTACAATAAAATATTAACCAATTGTTGAAAGTACCTTCTGACTTGTCAAATACTTCGCAAAATAAGTGTCGTCATCCCTATCAGACTTGGAAGTTGATGGAATTGCAGCAATTTCATTATTTGAATTTTCCTAAAAGTAAAAATTATTTTGTTTGTAGAAAAACTTTTAAATAAATTTGAAGAAGTAATAAATGGAAAGACACAAAACATTTTATTCATATAGAGGTTCTTAACAAACTCAGAATTGAAAAAACAAAAAGAAGACACCTGCTTCAAACGTTCTCTTTTTGAACCTTCAAGAGTTGCAGGTGATTCCAGTTTATGACTTGAAAATATATTGAGTACCTCAGTTGTATTCTGAAAGAATAATTGATTAATTTCTGGGAAGAATAGTCAATTTATGTGGACTTTTTGGAAAAATTTACTTCATAACATTAAAGAATAAAAGAGGATCATGCAATACAAACTATTACAAGAACCTGCTGAAATGTCCTCCACTTCGATTTCTCAAAACACGTTGCTGGAGAAGAGAAGAAAGACTGTAACTGCCAAAATTTTGCGTAGAGTGTATAGTCCACTGGGATTTCACTTTAAAAATGCAAGATAAAAATGCGAAATTTTGCTTGTTAACAATTGAATGTAGTGAAACGAAAAATGCTACAGCAATCTCTACTCGCTATCCATGGTTCTTGCATGGATAAAATAAAGGCGCTGTACTCTTTGCCTTTATTAAACAATTTGAATACCAAACGTTAATAAAAAAAATTTTGGAGCAGAACAAATACCGTTCACTTATTTCGCCCACTTCCATAATTTCGTTGTCATCCGTTAAACTTGAATTAACAGAAAGACAAGAATCGGCCTGAAGACAAAAAGAAGCCGAGGCGTTTAATTTATTTAACTGGAAACAAATCTACAACTAATAGTATAGTAAAGTAAAGGAAAAATATAGCAAAATAAGAAAACCAATGTTTACCGTATCATATTTCGTAATATTTTCCAGATTAAAATGGCTGACAAGATTTAAGCCTGACTTTTCACATAATGGTAACGCATGTGCTAACAAAACTAAAATCCGGCCACAAAAGATTGTATCCACCGTCCGTGAAAGACGCTTCAGCAAGTCATTACACATCCGTAATATCATATTTTTGCAAGGTTCGTAAAAAGTACTCTGAAAATCACATTGTTCGATAAACATACTGCGAAACTGCCTTTTAAAAATTTAACGAGAGATAAGACAACGAAAACTGCGTACCATTTTCCATTGTGGAAGATTGTCTTCAACAATGACAAAAAGTTGTTCGCAACGTTTGACCGGACTAACATCGAAAACATCTTGCACAACAGCAACTGTTGTTCCTTTCGCACAAAAATCTGTAACTTAAGATCATGTCTGAAAACATATTAGCTGTATATTACAAAGTTTTAAAAGTCGAACTTAAAAAAAAGAATATGTACAGAAAGAAGTTCTGAATTATACCTTCTTTAGCTGCTTGGAACGTAACCGCCAGTAACCGCCTTAGAAGATTTTCTTGCTCGGTATTCGCACACTGTGCAATTTCAAATGCCTTCCGATGTATGGCATTTTCTATTGTTAATCTAATTACTTCAGTAGCACATCTGAAACTTGTTTGTATAATATAATGATACACGACACAGCATAACATATAAACGCTTATAATTGGAAAGCAAATTTTTCTGATTTAAAGAAATACCTTACCCATCCTCTTTCATTTTTTTGTAAGCCGCTTTGACCTGTTCGAATTCCAATGTGAAGATCGCTTTCTCCATTAAGCTAAAACGATTCACGTAAATGTCCGCAAGCATATCCTTCAGTACGTTTATTCTACGGAATCCTATGCAATCAATCTTCGCTCTAGCGTACTCCTTATTACACAACTTGCTTTGTTTTTCAAAAAAAAAAAAAGTAAAAGAAGAGTTAACGAATTACAACAGGTCATATTTTGTTCATTGCATGAAAAGTTAAAATCATAGGAGCATAAACTTGCACTTCTTTCCTCAAAACTTTCCATGCAATTCATTTTATGTGCGACAAAGTCTTTCAAACATTAATAACTACACAAGAGTTTCAGTTTACTGTACACCAATAATTTAGTTTTACCTTTAATAATTGAATATGAACACACACAGACATACACACCTATATGTATATATATACCCACTCAGAGCTAAGCTCAACAATCCAAATTCGAGAAACTGACTAATTAACCGGTCTCGAACGCGTTAATTTAACTTCGACATTGTCTTTCGTCCTCCAGCCTATCATACTCTCTCCTACAATCGCCTTTTCCTGCTCTCACCATCACCCCAAGAACCTCTACCACTTCCCTATACCCCCCCCCCCGCACTACCCCTCCTCCAATTCACAAGAATTCATGAAATGACAAATGTTGCATGTCCATTGCATGACTCGAACTGTGAAATTGGGAAGAACCGGTGGATGTTTAATTCCACGTGAGGTTATTGTCAAATACGTGGGAAATGGAACCGTCACACATGAATGCATGTGAACTGTGCAATCTAAAAGTTGACTGGTAGTTTTGATAGTTCAAGTTTAATTAAAAATATGACATTGCGCTAAATGAATCTCTTTCTCTCCCTCTCTCTCTCTCTCATCCTTCGTTTGTTGGAAAACAATACGAGAGACATCTTTCACTGCTTTTACCTTTTGCAATTTTCGTGATTATTTTGAGAGGATTTGTTAAGTTATGAAATTTGGAATAGTTTTATTGAACTATCGAGCGTTTACTTGTTGAAGAGGGAAAATTGAATGTATAATTAATTTGCTTACGTTATGATTATGCATAGCGGTGATTATAATCAATCCGTTGTGGAGCACATTCGTCTATCAGTGAGCTCGAAGCTCATGAAGCGTTTATCCATTCTTGCTAACTCATTTATTTCATGAAGGAAGGAAAAGAAATCTGCACGTGCGAAAATCTCCTCGTATTTCGAATAAAAGTAATTAATTAGTATCATTATGCTAAAGATTCGATATCTCTTATGTGCATTGAAACGTCGCATTTCCTTTTATCTCTCAACAAATTCTAAACTCTTACGGACGAACTCGTAGAGACTAAGGGTCTGTCGTTTGCTTTAATGTTGCACAAATGTATTGACAGAATCTTATCGCTGAATTGATGATGAAATTTCGATAACAATCACAATTACACTGACTATTCAATGGAAAGAGCGCTGTACGGCGTTGTTTGCAAATATTCTTATTTGAATTTCACTCGCAAAAACTATAATTAGCAATACAGTACTAGACATATATGAGATTGCTAGACATATATGAGATCAGTCAATGGAAAATGAGGCTGCAAAAGATAGACGACAGTTATCGATTACATTTAAATTTTGCAGTTGAACTTATTCATTTCGCTTAACGTCAAATTCATCAAGCATAAAATTCCTGCTTAGAGAGTAAAATCTTCCATGTTTCCTTTCTCTGTCTTAATTCTTACACTCATCTTAAATGTGAAACATTTAAGCAGTTTAACGTGTTTTTATCTTTTTTAGCCGTTTTTCTTCACAGTTATGTTTTTTGTCTTCTTCGTTAAATTAGCGTTAAATTCTTTTTTTATTTGCTTTTTTTCGATTTAATGCTAAGCCTCTCCTCTTTGTTGTCGAATTTTCATACTTTAATTGACACTTGCTATCCATTTGTGGTTGTTAGATCAATATTATGATTTCAGTTTCATTCTTAGCATTATTTTAAAGAAGCAAACACTGACTGTTAATTATTCACTGTCCAGTGCGATCACGTCCACTCGTGTTTGCGAATTCGGATTGTGACAATCAGCGGTGAAATGTCCAGCTTATCACTTTGTTTATCCTCTACTGATAAATTCATCGATAAAGATCGTATGAAATGGGATTATGAAATGATGAACAGGGGAAGATTATAACAGAAATTAATCATTGGAGGAAAGGTTGTCGTACAAAAAAAAAAAAACTTCTGTAGAATCATAGATAAAAGCAAATTTCTTCTCATCTTATTCAATACTTTTGTGAAGAAGAAAAATAACGTATCATGTTGGTTTACTTGTTTCTTCTTATTTTTAATAACTCAATTTTTATTTATTAATTTGCATGATGACCTCTTGACTCCTTTGACGTTACATTTTTCCTTGATCATGGAGTAAAATTTTCCGCATTGTCGAATTACGGGTCTGTTATTCTTTAGCCATCACTGTCCACAACGAAATGTGAAATTTTCCGTTAAATTTAAAGTGAAAACGAACATCGGTGTGTGATCTGACTATTGATTGATTTCTTCGAAACTGATAGACGAAGATCTTCTATATGATGCGGAACCGATATTTCTTCCTGAACTTCAAATTTGTCATAAGGATGAATTACTTTTAAGTGTTCACTTGACTTGTGCTAGTCTCGTAACTTCATCTTTGACTTCATCAATCTCGTAGTTGAAAAGTGCATTTCAACCGTGTAACTGAAATTGCTGTTTGTTAATATCTGAAATTTAACTATGAGAAATGGTGATTAATCAGTTCGCCTTGAACGTCTTACTTACTGAATTGAATACGTACCAATCAAATAGCTATATCCACTCATAACTCATCTACTTGAATTGAAAACAATCCTTTACTTTTTAAGCGTTAATTATCACGTTCCATTTGAATCTTTTTATTTTTAGCTTTTTTTAAACAAGCTTCAACTAGAATTATTCATAGATTGTAAATTGAGTGCTGATTGTATCCGTCTACAGTGAAGTGAGATTTCTGTTTCCTTATGTCTCAATTTCTCCACCGATTATCTGCTAATAAAAGGAACTCTGGAAAGGTGATAGCTTCTATGATATGTATTTTTCGTTCCAGCGAAAAATTTTATGCATATCTCTGCGACCTGAATTTATTTGCTTTATAGTTTATGAGATAAATGTCTTCCAATTTAAATCTTAAATATTTCTTCAAATTTATTAATCATAGTTGGTGATATCAAACATGAATTTTATGTTACAGTGTCCTTGTTCACAGTTGTTTAAGTGATAGCAGCGAATGATGAAAGTTTTACTGTATGCTATTTCATGTTTTAAAAACTCTAATAATGTCCGCAGACATTATAACTTGCATTACATGATTATCTTCATAACCAGTTTATAGTTCATTCAGTTACAACTTCAAATTAACTTTGCTACATCATCCAGTTCATTATCGTTAAAAAAAATCGATCGTCTTCTCCATCGAAATTTTGATATGTCAAGGAACGATTCGTTTTTTCCCACTGAAATTTAGAGTAGAAAGTTCTTCAACGCAAAAATGATAACTTATAATTCTATGCAAGCAATTGATCTTCGATTTCCAAACACAACGAAACCGATCTTACATGCTTTTAACCGGTAATGTCTAGTCTTTTTCATACATTTTATAAGCGATTTTTTCTGGAACAGTCGGAAACAAATGAGAAAAAGAAACAAAATAATCAGACGCTATTAAAAATTTCTAAATAATTTAGCACTCTCATTAACATTTGCTATAGGAAGTGTGTTGTTCATTCCTATCATTGAATTTAATGAATTTTCATTAATTAAAATATTTCTCGTCATATTAGAGATGAATAGTGTGGACATATTAGTCGTATTCATCAAACATTCCTCATTGATCAAAAATTGAAGTGTTAATGGAATTAACTATTTATTTGTGCCTAGTTTTTCGACAGCACATGTGAGGAAATTCCATTCAAAAATATTTTTAATAGAAATCAGAAATAAAAGTTTTTTTAAGAAAAAATTAATCCAATTTTTTAATCGATCTCTTAAGTTCCTAACAGCGACGGATAGTTTATAGCAGTATTTCTCAGCATAATTTGACACAGTGATGATCAACTTTAAAGTGCTTCTAGAAGCTTCTTGCAAATAAGTTCGATTTAAACTAAGCTTGCAATGTTTATATTTTACTCGGAGAACACCAACCAAGAAAAGAAAAGAAAGCAAGTATGAAGTTGCCTTTCATAATTGAAACTAATTCCTTTCCCATACTTTTGCAGAATTGATCTATCGATGGTTTTTTGGAAAAGGACAGGTTGATTTGATTCCATTCTCCAAAGACTTCACTATTTAAGCTTTGGAAGATAGCTATCGCTGCTAATGTCTTCATTCAGTTACTTCATCAATCTTATTATTCATTCAGTTACTTCATCAATCTCGTTTTGTCACTTCTTTCGGTGATTTGATTTTCTGCCTTCAACTATTTCTCTCATTTCCTCAAAAAAAAAAATAAAGAAAACATTTCGTTTATGTTCTTTATTACCATTGTTGATCGGATGATTTAAAATTTCGATGGGAAGGGTTTTTCTTGAAATAATCAAACAGTGGGCTAATGCTAGAGGTGAATTTGAGCGGACAAACGGAAAATGTAAATGAAATTGCTTTTTTTAGACTTATAAATAAAACTGTACGTAAGGATCTGTCGGTGAAGTAACGATGTGCAACGAATAAAGTGAGATGCAAAATAGTGGTACGTGAACTTAAATTTAGAATATCCCCAAAATTCATCTCATGCGCCCAATAGCTAAGAAAACTCGTTTCTTATTGTTTGAAGTTATCCGCCACTACTTCTGATAATAGCGTCAACAGTTAAACGTCTACTTTCACACTAATAGTGTGAGAAGCGATAGTGTAACTGCATTAATTTCTGAGAGATTGTACTTTCCAGTAAATGGCGATAACTATTTGTTACAAAAAATTTTGTTTATTAGAGTTTTTAAAGTTGCTATCTTTTTCTTTTTGGTATGTAAACAATTAGTGTTTAATACTAATTAATTTATACATATAAATCACGTCAACAACCACTTAATCCTCAAATCGTCAAAAAATGAAATTTAGGAGAGCGAATGAAATTGTTACTGTAATTTTACATTTCCCTTTTTTCTTTTTTTTCGGGAGGGAGGGATGTTCAGCCAGGTTGTCATCATCGGATAATTAGCAGCCTTGAGATGATAACATTGAATATGTGCTATGTTTCAGTGATTTCTTTTACAGCACAAAAGAGTAGCACAGATGAAGTTTGCGAATCGTTTTTCCTTTTTCGCTTCATCTCATAAATGAGTGCTTTTTTCTATTAAACAAAAATTAATTATATTTAATATAACATTCAATTAATAAATATTTATTAGAACTGGAATTGCATTTTGGTTTTTGGTAAGGAAGGAAGTTCTAAAAGCTTCAATCATTTAATTTCTTGCTTGCAGTTCACTTTATTTTCAAATTCCTTTCGTTTCATGATTTTATTTTAACATTTAATAGTGTTTGCTTTCTTCCCTGAAATAATGCTATTTAAAGGATGGTTGAGTGTGTGTTTAAATGCCAGTCACGTTTTTATGCGCAACAGTGCTTCTCATGCTTCTTTTAGGGTTAATTAATACCTTTCTGATATCAGTTCTCTGACATCCCATTTTGCTGAATCATTTTGATCGGTCGTAAATCAATGGAATGACCATTCAAATTTGCATCAATTCAGTTAGTGCTGAATTCAATTTATTGTAATTTTGAAGACATTGCCGCGATTGTATTCGCGCTCTTTTTCATTGGTAATAAATTTAAGTTTTTTGATTCAATTCTTGTCTTCTAAGTAATGAGTTTCAGTTTGTTAAAAGTTGCTGCTAAGCATCAACATTATTTTATGTATTTTCTTAAAACAGGAGGTACTCTACAGATTAAGCTAACAAAATCAGTGAACAATTGAGGATCAGCAACGAAGTGCTTTTGAAACAGTTTGCCATTTGCACTGTAAATAAACAACGAAAGAAAGAAGAAATGTTTTGAGCGATTGGATGAATTCCTTTGATACCCGCAGCGTGTTCAATAACTTCCGGACACGTGGTCATGACACAAGTGCCATCACAAAGAGTGGTCAAGAGTCGTCTAAAAGGTCAAGTTGCTTGTTACGCTTGCACATCCTTCGCAAATGATTCCAATTCACAACAGTCCAACGATGGTAGTAGTAGCTCCACTGCAAATCTGTATCAGACACTTGAAAAGGTAAAAGTAAAGATTTAAAAGTTATTTGCAGGAATTCTGGTTATAACTTATGAATGAGATTGCATCTTCTTTTTTAAATAAATGTTTTGAAAATTATTCTTTTGTTGCTTTCCAGTGTTCAGTACGAATTAATCGATAGTAAAATTCACCTTAATCAGGCTGGTATACTAATACCAAAACGTGTAACAAAATACGTCGAATCATATCATCCAGCTGTTCCGACCAATTATCAGATGCGTTTGGTATTCTGTCCAAATACGATTATGGAACCGGCCGCATGTGTTAAACTAAACGGATGGCATAACGGTCTTATTATTTTTTTTCATTTTCAAACGATTTGATATTTGCATCGGTTTTTTTTTACAAATTTAAAAATCTTTTTTTGTGGCGCAAAACTCTATAGTCTTTAAGATTTTCACGACATATAAAATTTCAATTTCCTGTTACAGTTTATTGTGTCATTGGAAATTGACTGTTCACTTGCAGGTAACCAGTAGATATATCGTAATTGTTGGAGTAATATGTGGACTGATAAGCGGCCATATGCACCACAGATGTCTGAGGAGTGTTACATTGATGAATTAGCGCAAAACTTTTTAACAACAAGTAATAAAACATGTTTTTGTGAAGATGACCCTTGCAATAGTAGCCGTAGCACACCGCTCTCTACATTCAATGGCCTCTGCCTGATAACTTTCTTATACTTGCAGTGAGTTAGAAGTTGTTTTATTGCAAAATTTTATTCATATTTTTGCACACATAGCAACTTTTTACCACAATTCTAACCCTTTCTGAGATAAGGTGTACCATAAATAATTTGTGAAGTGAACAAAGCTGAAATTCTTAAATTGAAATGCAAATGATAATCGAATGACCACCAAGACAACTGTCCATTGCTCAACTATTTCATAATTAATTATTTTATTTCTGAGGAAATATTTCAAATATTGAGATAAACGAGATAAGTACTTTTTTACAAGTCGAAATTAAAACCGTCTTACCACTCAACGTATGCGTCTTTTGATGATGACAGTTGCTCCGAAGCGTTTGTTATGAAAGTAATTATCTATTATCTATCTAGATAATTATCTACTAATTAACTATCTATTCCGATCTATATATACGAATATTTGCAGATATGTGATCTATGTAATTATTTTACTTTGTCACTTACTTGTATATTTCGCGTGGTGTCTAACTGTTTTCGCTCGTAATATAGTGAGCAATAATTGTGATTGTCCGGGAGTTTGACGATAATCGTTTAAAACTAGTCGTTAGTCATTTTTAGCACCATATTATTTTTATATAAATAAAGTGAAGAATTATAACTGTTAATAAGGCTCACTAATAAAGGAAATCAGTCTAGCGGCTCTTCATCTTCCGTTAACTTCAATTTCTAATTTAATTCATTCTTCAGCATGAGTATTAAAAGTGCAGAAGCATTATTTACTCACTTCTCTTTAAAGTTCATCTTCATTTAATAGCCTTCAAAATTCAAAGGCCTAAAGTCTTTAATTAGCGATTCTATTAAAGCAACAACAAGTTCTAAGAGAGGAAAAAAGTGATCACAAAGAAGTGGAGTAGAAAGGCATAGTTATGAAGCTCAATGGGTATTGAAATCATTTCCGATATAGCGAGTACCATTAAATCGGCGAAGGCACCACCAGGTCGTTTAGGCAAAAAATGCAGAATTAAATTGCATCAAAATTTAAACATTAAATAACGTTAGCAGGCAAATTATTGATCCTTCCGAGAGCAATCTCAACACAAGCATCATCGACTGATGAAAATTTGTCGCATTAAAAAAATGGTCATTTAATCTTCCAAAAATCTCATCCTTTCACTTGAACTTTCTTAATTGTTACTTAATACTTCAGCGTAAGGTTGAAATATCCATTTTACCTATTATTATTTAATTAATTAAAATTGCACCTCAGTTTCCTCTCGTTCATGCTAATAGAAAAATGCAAAAAATACTATGGCGAAAGTGATTTCTCTTGCCAATCCCACCACTGATTTACCATTTTAATAAATTTCGCATTGTATGGCTGAAAACTGTTGCGCAATTTTAATTGAATTTCAGGCATAATGTTTACATGAGGACGACCTTTGGTATTCCCAAGACATTTAGCTGTGTACCGATCTTTTCGTCGAAAACAGTAAAATCCTTTGTGTTTGTTGAAAATCAATTGATCCGATTTAAATGATTGAGGAATGTGTAAGAATCGTTCAACTTTTTGCAACTGAAAAGAAAAAAAAGGATGCACTAGCTGTAGGAAGCATTCGTTGCTTCAAACGCTGACTTACCACTACTCTATCTTGCCGGTCAAAAACACTCATAACTTTTTTACGGCAAGGAGAAAGAGGAAGAAGCAGGCAATGGTTTTTAAAATTAAGCATTAAAAGTACTAGCCTGTGGTAAGGGATCCACGATGAATTTATCGCCGTCCAAAATGAGGAAATTGTTTAGTGAGAAATACTTCAACCATTGACTCATGTGAAGTGAGTATAGCGAATTACGCACCGGTTTATAATTAATGTTAATTGTGAAAGTATCGTTGAGGAAAGCTTCTGCTTCAAACGACGGTTTAGTCTTATTACGTTCGTGTTTTGTATACAGTACCTGAGAAGTTTTTGTTACAGCACGGCACTCCATAGCAACACTTTCATTCAAAACAGCTCTGTAATCTTAAATAGTTGTTTCAAGTTTTCAATTTACACTTTTATCGTGTTTTGTCAATCTTAATGTTGCATAATTTCAGATCATACACTTCAAACTTTTTTCCAATCCAAAACTACTCTACAATTTTGAAGAGTAATTTAATTTCTTCAAATATATTCCTTCGATTGTACAGTTTCAAGGATCACTATCGCTCCACTGCTTACAATTTAAGAAAATTTTTAATAATGAGTAGTTTGGAAGAAAACTTCATTGTGATAATCAAAGAACATTTCTGATAATTCAAATTTGATTGAGAAAGCAAAATTACCTGAGTGAAATCACTAATCGTGCGAATAACCGGATCTCTCAATATTAGTATCAATTTCATTGAGCTATTTAAGCGATGAACTCTCTCCGGTGCATGTTGGCTTGTGAAATAAGCTGGCGTTTTTTCTATTGTCACCTGAACAGAATCGTTGAAATGATCGTGGTTGTTTAAATTTAAACGAATGTTGGAACAGTTTCCAACGGTCAGAGAGAGAAAAGGCCTTATCATCGAGGAGGGAGAAACCTGTTCAACAGTTTCCAACGGCCAGAGAGAGAAAAGGCCTTATCATCGAGGAGGGAGAAACCTGTTCAACAGTTTCCAACGGTCAGAGAGAGAAAAGGCCTTATCATCGAGGAGGGAGAAACCTGTTCAACAGTTTCCAACGGTCAGAGAGAGAAAAGGCCTTATCATCGAGGAGGGAGAAACCTGTTCAGGATAAGTATGAGGCATTTGTCGTCTGTACCACTCTGATCCTTTGTTGTATGTTTCATTATCGTTAAAAAAATGCATTTCCCGTCGAGCAACACGAATGTAAGGTTGTATCGCAAGTGCGTCAAGCAATGCTCTTGTACCACCTTTACGTACACCAATGATTAAGCACTGAGGTAAGCGTTGTTGTTTACGACGAGCCGGTGATGGTGCTACTAAAGGTACACTGAAAAGATTTAAAATAAAATCATTCAAATTTACAATTGAACTAAACTTAATGGATTTGTATGAGGCGAAATTTGTTCAATTTCTCATACATTATTTAAATATCGGAATTAATTATCAAATTTTCAGTGTTTGTTTGAGTAATCGACGAGAAAGAAATTAAATGTTGAACGATAAAGCAGTTGTCATCACTTAAGCTAAAGATCGTCAATAATGCTTAGAATAAACTAATAGTCAGATACTAACTTACCTTTCAGTACTAGCTGATGATTCACTGCTATCATATTGACCGTAGAGTGGCGTTTCACTTACTGAAGGATGTGTTCCGGACACGTGAACAGTAAGTAAGCTGGTGTTTATCACGGATACTATTGTCACTAATACGCATCCTGTTGTAAATACTGTTATCTTCAACGCTGACTTTTCCATTTTAAGCGCATATTTGGGCTCTAAAACGATGAGGAATAATTTGCTCGTTTTTGACGACAGTATCATACCGTCTCCTTCACGCATACTTTATCCCTTTCGGATTAATAAGATGGATGAATTATGCTTCCTTCATCAGCGATGATGATTGCAATAGCGATTATAATACTAGACAGTCATGGAAAAACACGAACTAAAAAGTAGCCTGGTTGGGGGAGGTGAATTTTTCACTTACTGAAATCACTCAATCTTTTTACACACATCCTGAACAAATCACATTTGAGCACAAAATTTGTTTTTAATTATTTAAAATTTTAACAGCCTATTGTCATGCAATTGCTGAAGGAGTGCAGAAGTGATGAATGCGAAGAGTAGCAATTAATATCAGTTTAATATATAAGAGTAATTAAACATTGAACGTAGAATGGTTGAAGAGAGACTTAAGTTTTCTGTTTCGAATACATTTATGCAAAGTTCAAATTGTCATAAAATGAATGAATGGCTCTTCGGAAAACTGCAAAGTGTAGGATAGATGTGCATCGGTCGCTGGTGAAACGTATGTGTAAGTGAATGTATATTTGTGAGTTTTTTTAAGCAAAGGAGGATGAAAGTTAGACAGATAATGCAGCTGTCATTTTTTGCACGAAATCATATCATCGTCGTCACATCGTTGCTACGCCACAGCTCCTCACTGGAAGATTGAAATTATCAACTGTTTCACTTCTCATTATCCACTCACTACTGTCCGATGATAGGCTTAATTGGAGTGGATGGGTGAGTGAGAGTGAGGTAATAAATAAATTGAAATTCAATCCATCGCCTTCCATTTCATACTGAAATTGATGATCGTTAGATGATGACGGGTGGTGGCAGAACTGATGAAATTGCATATTTCAAGTTGCTTAAGAGTTTTTCCTATTATTGAACTGACACATAGGCTACACGTTATTCACTTCGTTCACTTACCATTACTTTTTCTTCTTTTTCATTTTTTTTTCTCTTATTTAAAAAACTCTAAAAATTTTGTTTGAAATGCCATTTGTCAAAAATTTATTTAACTGTAAAAGTTGGAGGATGTGAAAAACTAAATGCAACAATAAATTCACGATAGCACTGGGAAGAGATCTCTCACAAACGAGCGAGAGAATCATAAATCTTTTTGGTCAAAAAAAGCAGAGGATGTGAAGCAAGTTACAATCTCATCCCCTACAAGTTAAATATTTTTCAAAATTCTCATTTTTAGAAAAAGTGAAGTTGAAGGAACTTATCAAACATCGATCAAGTCGGAGCATCACGTTGTTGCGAAGAGACATGAGATATGATCATTTTCCACTTCCAACAATCAATAATTCAATATTTAAAACATTAAAGATTGAACGGACACACACAACATCGATAGTTGTAGAAATCAATGAAGATAGTTCGGGCTGATAACCTCAGGAAAAGGCATTAGCTTACAGTACGACAGCTAACGACTTACCTCAAAGTATGCTGCAATATTAGCAGAAATGCTTGCACATCCATGAATACTAAAATTTTCTAAATCTCTCGGCTCACTAATTACTTGAAGTTTTTGACAGTATCAAACAACGCATGCAACGTACATTTCCTTCAGTGCTTAGCTGTGAGTACGAGAAAAAAAATAACGCAACACGTTGAAAAGAGAAAGAAACGTGAGAGAAGGAGAAGAGATCCGATTTGAACAAATAAAATTTAAACCTTCGGTGACAACAAAGGTATTTACGTCCAACCAAATGTTAAGAAATGAATGGATGGATATGAAAATAAACAGAAGTAGCAAGAAAGGTCAGCAATCGCAGCATCTGGAATTTTACGATCAGAGAGATATGCATTACATTTCCAAATTGTGCCATCGTTTTAATATCAAAGAAAGACCGCTGATTATAAAAAGCCAGTAGGGAAAGTGAAAAAAAGTGTCGTGGACTTTGATGCGCACAATCAGTTGCTTGGAAAAAAGCAGAATAGAAGCAATGATTAATTATAATTATTTTTCCGTCAACAGCTCGCATAATTAATCAGTGCTTCTTGTTAGTAGCAGTTGCAAATTCCTTGTACATTTATGACTTACCCTAAGAGTAAGTAATTTTACTGTTAAAAAAAAGAAGATGTCTCCATTGCAAAAAAGTAACAAATTTGAAATAGCAATTCATTTCTCAAAGTCTCTTTCAATAGGCCATTGATTTCGTTTTCGATGAAGTGGAAGTGATGAAATGGTGTGAATTTCTAGAAAAAGAGGTTTAGAAATCGATAATATTAATGAAATTGACGCAAATTTGGCTAACAATGAATTGATGTTAGGCTGCGGAATTTGCCCATTTTGTTTATTCGTTGTTAAAAATATCAGATAATTTGAGTGAAAAGAAGGATTTTCAGCTAATTGGGAAGAATGTGACGTGCTGCATGATCGCATGGCTAATGAAAGGATGATAACAATGATATCAGAAATTTTGAAGTGAACAGCAGAAAACACAATAATTTTCCATCGATGCTTGTGACAGCGGCGAATCAATAGCAAGCATATCAGAAGCAAATCACAGTAATGAGTAGAGGTAAGACCAAAATCCTCCACGACAGAACTCTTATTCAAATGACTTTGAAGTAGAATTCCTTCAACAACTCCTCACTCTACCACTGTGCATTGATGTCACACCTGGACCTCATCATCAGCGGATTCCACTATGCATACCTTTTGATAACGCTAATTACCGGTAAATAGATATCGACTGAGGAAAAAAGCACTTCCATTTGTTTGCTGCTTGAAAAATCTCGCCAAGATGAAAGGGCATAGCAGCTATTTCACTTCTCGATAATTTAAAATAACGAAAAGGTTTATTGCCTTTGTTCAACTTATCCATCTACAATTTACAGTGTATGAACTTAAGAAAGACCAATCAATCAGAACTTTGTCCATAATACTATGTATCCAATCAGCCAATGTGATAGGATTTGTTTGGAAGACAGGCGCTAACGGATTTATAATCTTCGCTGCCGCTAATCCGATCCATAATAGAGATTATCAGCTGACCATCGGTTGAGTGACCCTCACGAAAGTTTCCCATTTCCTCTTTGTTTCGAACATTTTCCAAATTAATGGATGAAAAAGAAAGCAGCGACGAAGCGGCGCGATGTCACAACGTGAAGATGTAATGAACAAAAACTTTTGGTAGTTTCTTTTGCCATTGTTTTATTTATGCGTAACTAATTAACTGAGAAAAAATTATACCATTCAACAGCACCTTATCAGTAACTTCCGGGAGACAATGTTCCAAATTGAAACTAAACTTCACACCCAAAAATGAGCGTCGTTTTCATTCTTTGATCTTCTTTTATCTCATCTATTCTAATTTGATAAAACTATCATCGTGTCATGTCGAATGCTTCGCCACACTGAAACAAAACAAAGAAATGAATTAGTTGAAATAGTTCAAAGAATTGCTGATATGCTAAGGGATTAAAAGCGCTAATCTATCAAACTTAATTATTTCTATTTAATTTGATCGTATTTCAAGCTAAACTTGATTCAAGCTAAACTTGATGTCTAGCAGTTCAACTCACATGCCAATCGGTTAATTTGAAATGCTGCAGGAGGAAACGAAAGGAGGCGGTATCACTCAAACGATCACCTCCAAAATATTGGAATAAACATGCAAAAAAGAAGCATAAAATGAACGATCCTTCGACAATTGCCACTCAGGCGGTTTATGAAGAAATAATTTGTTTCGATCAAAATTTCCCACCGCTTATTAACATTTCGAAATTCTTCTTGCATTCCTATGTGTTTTATTATTTTAGCTTTTTATACATTCTAAAAAGTTTGCAGCGCTTTTCAAGATTTTCAATAATTTTTCGTTCATACGATAATTTTGTTGCTGCCGAATGCAATAATCGATCATCGATCATATCTGCGCAAATAGCAGAAGGGCGCAGGAAGATTGCGCCATTCCGCGGGAAAACATATGAGAGCTACTGTCACCTATTTCACATCCGGAAATTGGAACAACATTTCAGCTACTTTTAAACTAAAAAGGACAAAGTTACATTATGCTAAGTAAACCTTCTAATATACCTAATTAGCATTTTGAGTGCAAAAATAAAAACTGAAATTTTAAATCAACGAGAACAATTTTAAAAAGAATTGAAGAAAACTTCACCGTCCATGGATTGGTTAATAGTAGGAAAAAAGGGAGGAGAATTGTTTGAAGGAGAAGTGTCATAGTTGTTTTTAAATAAAAGAACGAAAAGTTTCGCGCTCATTTACTTCTCACTTCTCTTTATTTGCAGTTTGAAATTTTGAAATTAAGTTTGAAATTAAGCATTATCACTTCGAGTAGCGTTTTAACACGATGAAAGTGAAGAGTTCAGATGTCAGTGATAAAGTGATGCGAGTAGGCAATGTACTTCCGTGGGCTGATCAGTTAACAATAATTCAGTTGGCAGTTGAACGAGGAGCATACGAATGACAACTGACTCCACGTGAAGTTCCACCACTTGAAAGATGATACTGGAATGTGTTTGACCGGTTGCTGAACCGCCATTTCAGCACATACAACCGATTCCGACATCATTGAAGTATCAATTTATTCTACCCTCCCATGACAACGATAGTGATAATGCAAACGTGCGTGAATTAGACGTAGATCAGAAGTGGATCGGAAGCGAATAAACTCGACGTGAATTGGAAATTATAACAAATAAATGTGGCTTCGCATGCGAAATTAAGAAGGGAAAATTTTTTTTGGTTGTTGAAAAAGTGGGAATGTTGATCAATGTGACGGGAGGTTTCGTGCAGCTGGAAGGCAGGTGGTGCCGTAAACTGAAAAGGAAACGTGGTGATCGGATGGCGAGGAGGAAGGGAAGAATCGTGAAATCGTCAAGATAGGGTGCGTGTATCCGATGCTCTTCAATTCTGCTTTCTTGGCTTACTTTGCATATCACAACACGTGCTCTACTCCTCATCCATTCGAATGCAAATTTTTGAAAGAAAAAAAAAATATTTTGGAAATTGAGAGGGTTTGATAGCCTCAATAACAGCACTAAAAGATGGCGCACGTTCTGGGTGAAAGACTTCACTAATCAAAGCGTATAATACTCCTGCCGAGATGTCTGGTCTGCTAGTGTTGAGCATGGAAGATGCGCTTGAAAACACTCATTTGTTACCGGAGTGCAGTTGTATACCGGAAAAAAGACCGGAATTGAAAAGTAGACGGTGAAAGAGTCTACGAGGAAAACAGGTAAGCTTCAGAGATGGAAGAGATGCGAGAAAATAAGAAATAATGATGCGATGAGAGGTTGAGAAAGTGATTAGATGACCAGCGTTCAGCAATGTGGCAAAGAATCAGAGAAGGCGAGAGAGTAGTTGCTGAAAGAAATTATCAGATGTGAAAGTGTGTGCGAAATGGCCAGAGGGAAACAGAGGGAAACGTTTAGCTATAACGTTCTGTCACAAAACAGGTAAGGTGGTATTGTTTGCGTAAGGACCGGGTGGTTGGTGTGGTTTACGTGTCCCTCTCTCTGTTGGTTGTATGTGTGTGTTTGTGTGTGTGTGTGTGTGTTTGTGTGTGTGTGTGTGCGTGTGTGTGTGTGTGTGTGTGTGTGTGTGTGTGTGTGTGTGTCTACTTGCGTACAGTCAAACTACCTTTGTTTGAAAAGGTAGTGGTTTCATTTCAAATCTGAAACAATAAATCTAGGTGTTGCAGAAGGAAGTGCAACATTAATTATCATATCAAGGATGATGATTGTTGCTGATCAACTCATCGAACGCAACCCAATATCAATCAATCATCAGTTGGGTGATAATAACTGCTTATTAATGATAAATATTGGTGATGAGATCATATTGAAGGTGCACTGCACGAGATGAATGAAGTGGATATAACGGATCATTTGCCGCCTGGCTTCTTCGAAACAATCCGATCAGCAAAATGGGACGAAAGACGAGATGTGCTTATAGCACTCATTGATATTTTATCGCACCACTCACGCATTAATCCAAAAATAAAGTACAATGAAATTCTTGCTGAACTGAAATTGGTTAGCTCATTCGATCGTTTCTTTCCCCTTCAGACTATTTTCTTCCCGCATTTAACGAAATTTGAGTTGTTACGCGCTTAGTGAGTGAGACTGCTTTTTATTGCTTGTTAACTGTAACACTGAAATATACGTGGCGCTTTTTTTGCGTCTGTCGGTTTTTTTCTTTTGTTTAATTTTCCAGCAGTAATTGATAGTCTGATCAAACCACTTAACCTTTTTGTATGGGATCAAGTCAAAACATTCTAAATTACGTTTTTAATTTATGAAGGAATTAGATGATTTTACTCATAGCAGCTTTCTTTTCAGATCATATTAAAGGATTCAAATATTATCGTTGTAACATTGGCACTGCGAGCATTAACAGCATTCATTAAGGGGTTACACAAAAACTTCGTGAGATACGTTCCTATGGTACTTATCTTCTTTTAGTTTAAGATTGTTTCAACTTCACAATTTACAAATTGTAATAGTTTCGGACGAAATTTTTAAGAGGAGTTAAAATTTCTGTTCCAGGTCCTGTCGAACGTGCTAGAGAAATTTAAAGATAAGAAAGCTGCAGTGAAGGAAGCTATAATGGAATGCTTATCATTTGTTGCTGAATATGTATGTTTACGTGCTTATTTAAAGAATTATTGTAATGATTTTTTTGCAAGCTATTTTAATTTACTTAAACGTCGTATCTCTTTCAGTGTGACACAACGGTTCTTACTGATCCCATATGTGAATCTTTAAAAAAAGCCACAAATCCTAATGTGAAAGCAGGTATAGACCAGTGGATTTATTGTATCTTATGCCGGTATCCACCAAGCGCCGCGCCCATGGCATTTATTAAAAGCGTGGCACCATATCTTGTTAAAGTAAAAATTTTCCCTTTTTTTGCACAGTCTGGTTTCCATATCAAAATAATTTCTTTTGAATTTTTCAGCACATAAACAGATTTTTTCAGCATAGTAAAGATAGTGATCCGGACGTCCGAGAGGGAAGCTGCATGGTTTTTGGCGCTATTTTACGGTTAGTTGAACAAAAAATAACGGCTTCCATCGCCGATGGAATGTTCTCTGACAAAACTAAATTAAAAAAAATTATGGAATACTCAGAGAAAGCTGAGAAAGATTTCGAAACAAATAAACAGGCACGAATCGAAAGCGACACTGCTTCGGACTCTTGTGCTCCAAGCAAAAATACGGTTTACTTTCAACTGATATAAAAACTGGGAATTTCTTTTCTTTTATTATCAGCATAACTCCATGCGCAAAATGTAGAAAGTTTTAGTTATTGACTACTTTTATTCTTACATGATTATAGTGACAATATCGTTATTGTTCCAATCCTCAGTTCCATATAGTGTTCTCACCCAGAAAACAAATTTTATTTGTTTAAGAGTTTTTAAAAAATTTAGGAATATTGTGGAGAGTCAGTTGATGGTTTAGTTCAGCCCGATGCAGAGATTAGTTCCTGGGAATTGCTGGCTGAAACTAAAATCACTGATAAAATCTCGTTTGACCTAAAGGCAAAGTTGGCATCAAAGCGGTGGGACGACAGAAAAGAAGCATTGGAAGTAAAATTTGGTATTTCGTATTACCACGAGAGAGGGGAGTAGTCCAGACGGAATGTTTGAGAGGAAACTTAAGCTAGAATAAAAATAACTGCGTTATTTGAAATTTATAGATGTTGTACAAAATTTTGGAGAGCAATCGGCGACTTTGTCCTGATGAAGATCATTCGGAGTTAATTGGAATTTTATGCAAGGTAAATGTCTTACATTCCACTTCTTACGTAGAATAAATTCGTTTATCTTTCCATTATTGTTTTGCTGTTTCAGATACTCGAAAAAGATTCGAATATTAATGTAGCTGCAGTTGCAGCGAAATGCATAACAGGTTTTGCAAATGGTTTGCGTTATAAATTCGCCGCGTTTATACCAAAAGCAAGTTTTTTTTGATCTGAAAAGTTTATCAAGTAAGTTGGTAAGGAAAGTTTATCTATCATGTAATCTAATTTTCTGGTGGATTTTCCTGTATTATCTTTTCCAAGAAATTTTTTAATTTAATTCTCTAATTCTTACTTAGTACTCGTTATCTGGAAGATTTTTTCAGATTTATATTTCTGTTTTTGAGAAATTCAAGGAGAAGAAATTAATTCTTCGCGAACCGTTAATTGAACTTTGTGACGTCCTCGCTGTTCTTGTGAGTGAAATTTCTTAAATATCTGAATACTTTATCGTGTATTGCGCAGTTGAAAAGGTTAGGATTACTGCCTCTCAAGTAATGAATATTTCTCGAAAGTACTTCTTTATGAAATTCTCAGGCTCCCCTTTCGGCGTATATCGAGGTTGTGGAGATAGCGCTGCAGAAGCCAAATCCTCAAATAAAGACGCAAACTGCTCTTTTTCTCTCACGATTACTACGTCAACACAATATGCATACTTTACCACTGGATTGTATAAAGGAAAGGCTTGGGCCTGCACTAACTAAGGTAATTTTAAGATGATTTCTTTCATATAATAAAATAAAGAAAAGGAAACCTCAGTTTAATGAAAGATAATTGTGTGGCACTGTAATTCATAAACTGATCTGGAACGAAATAGCACGTAGCAAGTTTTTCTCATTTGTTATGCTAACTCATAGGACGAAGGTTGTAGAGTTATGCATCTCATCTCTACATTAAAATATCTCTCGAGTTCATTAATGTTAAAAATATAGCAATTGTTTTATTTTAAGCTATCCTTTGATGCGGATCCAGATAGTCGTGAGGCATCGTTTATAGCAGTTGGAGCCATCATGAAGATTGTTGGTGAGAATATTGTCAATCGGTGTTGGAAGGACATCATGGAAGATGTTAATAAATCGGCAAAGGTTTTCATAAGGATGTTTCAGAACTTGAGTCTAGTTACTATAATGTTAGTTTCCTCGTTGCATTCTCGACTTCTTGAATGATATAAGAAGAGGCTTCATATGATATAGAATTTACTTTTATTCATTTCATGACCTCATAATTTTGTTAAAATTGCCTTTAGGTTCGTGAGCACTGTAAAAACCTAATGCAAGAGTTTGGACCAAACGCTTCTGCTTCAATTTTAAAGTTGCATGAAAAAATGAAATCTACAATAGCAACCTCAAAAGTTGGAAATGATAAAGCCATTAGTGTTGGTGTCAAGACGAAAGTGAGTATTACTAGTAACTGACAGATAGAACTATTGTTTTCCTTGAATGATATAAATCGCATAAATTGTTTTTGAGCTGTCTCATAATTTAGAATGTTGTGATTTACTTTCTGATGCACTGAAGTTTTTCTATTTTTCTTTTGTAATGATGCATCTAATAAGGTAACGATTATCAAGAAATAAGCACCTTCGTGCTTAATCAAATTTTGAAGTTTGGTTTTCTAGGGCTCAAAGGGTAGTGGGAAGATCACTGCGAAAGTGTGTCATGATGCAGTGGTTTCAAAGCCAAAGTTTAGCAGCACGATGATGTCTGCAGGTGGAATTAAGCCAGCCCGTTCAGTGGTTCCAACTGTTTCATTGAAGGGAGAATGTAAGGAATTAGGATATTGTCGTTAAAAAAACCTTTTCATGCGTAGCAAAAGCTAATTTTAAAATATTTTGTATTGTGCATATATTCTACCATTAATTTACATTTAGGTTCTTATCACGGATTCTTCATCGTCGTAGCATATTTTTTGTTCTATCTACAGCAGTTTTGACGTTCGTCATATTGCAGATCAGATACCGGGAACTGACAAGCCCGAAAATCTTGTGAATAATCCAAGTGAAATGGATGTGTTTTTTGATGCTGTAGAAGAAATAGAGATTGTATCACATAGTTCTACGGATTTGGGGAAACCGCTCAAGATAAACGAATCACATATTGTAGAAAAAAAAGAAGCAGGTGATTAGCGATAAATTTTGGGTGAGGTTATACTGCGAGCTGGTTTTACAACTCTTTTGTTTTTTAATAGAGTAGAAATACTTTTATCTTCACTTCAGGATCTTTATCGACATCAGGAGTTGTAACTGCAGAAGTTAGTCATGAAACGAAACAGTCTGATACAGCCAACTTTACAATTCCATCAGTCAGTGATTTTATATTACAATTCAATCATTGAAGTTAGATTGTCGTGTTTAATTCATTCTTAATTTGTTGATCTTCTGGTTTCTCAGACTAGGCATGGCTTGCTGAAGCATAGAATGTTCCCTATTCATACTAAGTTTGCTTGGTTGGGTGAATTTCATGAGAGTGTTACACATACACAAACCAGTTTTTTGTGGTTTTCACTGAAAGCTTTCAAGCATTAATTTAAGGTTCGTAACAATTCATCTCGTTTACCTACTTCGATATTACGAGGCACATCCGGAAGTCGCATTCCTTTACCCGTCTACAAACACGCTTGAGAATGGCCATTTAATCTTCTTTATTCTTTGTGATATACTTTTTATTGAACGTAAATGACTTTCATTGTGCATCGTTCCCATTATTTCCTTCCCTTTTTGTATTTGGCTCATTCTCTTTTGTTATGATTGTCGCCTTAATGCTGAAAAAGCACCTGGTGCACGCAATTCTATTCTGCAGGAGTTTTTGTTTACATATATCTTATCGGGTCGCGTAATAATGTATATGGAGATCTCTTCAGTGTTTTATATCTCTATATATATTCGTGTACTTCTGTTCTTTAACCTCACTGTATTATTCCGATATATCATAAAGAAAATTTTGAACTGTCAAAATATTTCTTCCTCCAGCGGTTAGTGCTGAATCATTTCAAATCTTAGTATGTTATAGATGAAGGAAAAAAGAAGTGGCGGATGTTATGTGTTACTTCAAACGAAGCTTTGTCTATTATTACATTTTAGAGATTTCTGAATATTTCATGGATCCGAATAATAGTCACGTTTTCAAGAAATTATTGAATAAGGTGGTGAGAAAAGGGAAAGAGCTATATTCACACTTCATTGTGTTACAGTGTCCATCTTCCTTACCTGAAAACCTTCAGTTGTCGTTAACCGCCGCTAACCTTCATTAATTCTACTGAACTTACTTTAATTATTGAAATATATGTTTTATAAGAGCAAAAATTGTGATTGCAAATGGTAATAGTGTGTACAGCTGTTGTGCGACCAATTTGTGTCATACGGGCGGAGTTTATGTCATTTGAATATGTGTAGGATACGAAGACAATGGGTTAACAAAATGTGATCTACTGTTGGGAGCTTTAAACAAACCTGTTAATTCATCCTTCTGCTATTCGCTGGCAAACCTGTTTTGCGAGAGAATCGCACCGTTCAAAATTGGCAGATCTATTTGGAAAAGAGAAGTTTCCGATCTATTGATTTTAGCCCACAGTTCAATCACTTTCCTCAGTTCTCCAGATGACACTGATTTGCTGAACATTTGAAAATTTTTCGTCCTTCCGCATCGCAGTGTAAATGCTCATTTAATCAACAGAATGTAATATTTTGATGATCACAACGATTGTCAAGATTTTCACGTTTTAGATCACAATGGTTATCAGGATTTTCACGTTACAATAGGTGCTAGGCCTAAAAATTCAACCAATTGCAGCAATCATCCTTCACTGACCCACATCATGTGGTTTCCGAATTTGTGATGTTCGACATAATTTGAAATACGCGATGTCATTTACATTCAAAATCATTCTTTTGATGATCCTAAGAATTTCTCATGGTAAGTCCGATATTTCTCATTTATTTTTTTTAACCCTGAAATTGGGTAGACGTGATTATCGCTTTTCATAAGTGTAATGTAATCTAAAAATCCAATTTCTTTACAATTTTATTTTCTTTTTTACAAGTGTTGAAAATATGAAATGAATTATAATATGGTGGAAGGCAATGATTTCACATGATAAAAGTCCAAAAAATGAACTCGAAGAAAGCTGAAAAAAAACTTCTATTTGTGTTGCTCTGCCAAGTTTGAATTCACTAACAGATGGCGGTCATTTTTTTTGTGAAGCAAAAAACGTTCAATTGATAATACACTAGTGAAAAAGGAGAAGAAAAATATTTTTATGTTTTCAGTGATGTGCCAAGTTGATTTGGGTTCCTTTTCATTAGGACAAAATAAGCGTGGTGATCTGAAATTTATTTTCAATCAAGCGGCAAATATTTTGGGATTCGGAGGTGATCGTGGAATCGATTTAACAATTGGTGATGGTCTATTTAATGCCAAAGGTTATCTATTAGTTGATATGCTAAGAGTTATACAAAATTTAGCAGTTGATTTTTTGAATGAAAATGTTGCTAATATAGTTCTTTAGCGCGACACGGAGCATTAATTGCTGGAGAGAGGGTCGGTGCTGATTCCGGTTTTCGCGTTAATGAAGCGGAAGGAGTGGACTTTGGAAATTTTTTAAATGCAAGTCTTTTTGTAATGGAACTGGTTTTGGTCATTCGTTTACGCATTTTTTTCCCCACAAACTTGCTTTCTTTCAATTCTTTTTGTTTTAAATGGATGTAACAAATAGTAAAATGAAACCTGTAGCTTAAGCATAGCTTACTAAAGCTGACTTGGGTTAACAAAATAGGTATCGAAAAGAATGATTTTAATTTCTTGTGCTGTCCGTAACTTCTATTGCTTTATGAGTTCATTTTATTATCATTTGGGCATTGAATATGAGTGATTAGATCATTATTGTTTGTTCTTCTCAATTTTATTTACGATTTATTTGCCGTGAAAGTCTCTTGAATTGCATTCTTTATTTTTCGAAATTCTACATCTTATGTCACTTATGTTATGGATTTTGAATTTACAATTTACAAGCACATTGTTATTTTTTTTAATGTCATTGTATCATTACAGTTCGGCAACAGTCCTCTTTCGTTCAATAATCCTGCCGGTCTGTTCCTGTCATTTCTGGAAAAGTTGAACCAGTTCTTCACTTCTACCTCTAAGAATAAATCGTCGCATGCTATACGACCTTCTACGTCGTATGATAATCAAGATGTCGAAGCAGGAAATATCTTCCCCAGTTTAGAAACATCAGGACAACAACGGATTTCTGGCGAAACCGTGAATTATAGGCAGTCTGAAAATGATGATTATGACGCTTATTATCACAGTAGTGAAGTTAGTTATCAATAAGTAGTCATCGTTTTAATTCTTTTATTATTTCAAGCAATTCATGTTTTGTTTGTGAGATTCGAACTTTTAAGAAACTGTAAATTGTTAGCAAATAGCAAGGAGCAGGTAGATTAGCAGTACGTAACGAGATTTGAAATTAATTTTCTCAAATTATCATTTATTAGGTATCACTATGAGTTGTTATAGGTTGACGATGGAATACTTCAAAGGAAATTTAGAACAACAGCAGATGAATTTTCTGGTGAAGAAAATCGGACTGTACTGAATCAGGATATTGTTGAAAGTGAGTTCAATGCTACAACCATTTAAAATAATGCATTCTGTTTTGTTTATTATTGTTTTTCTTAGTGAACTTATTTATAAATGAGGGGAGATGGGAACGAATGTTTGGCTGGAAGAGGTCATAGAGGTTACCGCTTCAAATATCCTACTGATCTAGTTAATAATAATGCTGCTAAAGAAGCCATTAAATCCATCTAACCTTTCATCCTTGATCTCAGGTAGGAGGTAGTTACAGGATATCGTTTTATAAACTGTGAACAAATTATAACCACATTTCAATATGATACATGGACAAGAATCAAAATTGTATTTTATCGGCATACAGTAACATGAAACAAATGAAGGAAAGGCCGAATAGAAGACCTGCACCTTGTAACACAGTAACAATTATACTTTCATGATAATTATTTTTGATTAATTCAGTGCTTGCCTCACGCATCTCCGGAATCTGAAATTAAAATATTTAAAAATTTCTCACTCTCAAATATTTCCTAGCAGTCTGTGAAATTAAGCGATGAAAGACGAGGAACAGCATATTACGTGTTTTCCTGAAAAGGACAGATATTTGCTGCAGAGTTTTTCTTGACAATGATAAAAGCTGATAAGCATAAGATCGATAGCTAGAAAAGAAGCTTCAAGAAAATTCTTTTGTAAAATATTGTATGAACACTAAATGTTCCATACTTCCTGTTCATCAAATTGCTAATACCTGTTTGTATTAGAACAAGTATGAGTAACTCGTTTACGTGCAAACAGGTATTCGTGACAGTTGCATGAACAGAGAGTATGGGATTCAAATTTGAAAAATTAATTCCGAAACCATTCATTGAAATATGAGTTAAAGTAGTTTAGCATCAGTGTAATACACGAGCAAAGATAGCTAGTTGTGCTATTCGGTATGATTGATGTTTACGCCAAGTGGGAGAAAAAACTAACCAAAGTACCTAGGAAGACGTAAAGATACATTCCGGATGAAATAGCAAAAACGTATGTATCGGCACCTTCACTGTAGTCATCCAATAGTGCTCCAATAATGAATCCGATATAACTCAGACCACCCGGTATTAAATTCAATAATAATGTTTTCTTGAGGCCCAATCCTGACTGAACCAAAATTGCAAGAGTACCTGAAAATTCATATTTTAAAGTGAATAAAATTTAATTCAAAACTGCTTGATTTCTGCAATTTGAGCACCCATTAAACAGTAATTAATTTTTGTAAAAGTGCATATTTATAAATATCAAACTTAATTCCCATCATTTTAGTTTAGCATCAGTACAATATATGTGTAAAGATAGCTGGTTATATCAAAAATATTAACAGACAGTTAAATGCTTACCCAATTCCTGCGGAAATTGTTGCGCAATACACGCAATTCCGATGCTAAGTCCACGTCCTAGCGAATCCGCAAAAGCAACGCCATTACTCATTCCATCAACGAAATTATTAGCTGAGGAACCGAATAAGATCATATAAGCGATACTGGAAATTTCCAATGTTTCTGGTGGAACTTCCATCTGCTCAACCGTAGCTACGGACACACTTATTTTTTCACCTTCTCTTACCTTAAAATTTACAGTACACTTTTTAATCTCTTCCAATTTTCAATGAAATGTTAAGCTTCCCAAAAAAAAAAACTCTAAGCAGCGCTAATTTGCAAGGAAATATAAAATACTGTACTGAACCTGATTTTGAGAAAGTGTTGAAGAAGTGGAGCGAATTCTTGCGAACGATTGTGGTACTTGCAAAGAGTTACTGCTGTTTATCCTAGTCTCCACATCTCCCACGTGTATAATTACGGGAATTTTATGCGTTGAATACTGGAAAAATTTTTGCGGAGCATTTACTGAATTGCATAAAATTATGAAATCGTTGCATATGCTTTCACACTTTACAGTTTAAACAAAGTATCGAGAAAATCTTACCGTTCTGGTGATAGCTCTATTAACTGCTGCACTTTCGATCTCCGCCTACAATTCATTTCAATTATTGTCGTAGGATTTTTTGTAACTTAAAATCTTTATCCGAAAGAAAGTTTAATAACTTGCTTGATTGGTGCAGTCAAAAAAAAAAAACGTTATTATGAAATGTTTTTTTATAAGCTGGAAAAAAACCTGAATTTGTTCCACTTCATCTTTATTACGTGAATTTTGACTGCCTGTTCTGGAAAATGATGTCGTCAAATCCACTTTATTACCTTCGTCATTCTTTACCACTTTAGCTGATTTTTGTTGCTATAAAATCATTTATATTTGCAAAAAAGAATCTCCCAAAATTCATGAAATAATTTTAAAAAATTTGAATAATAAATAAAGGCATTTAAAAGTGCAAAAATCGCTTCTTTCTAAAAGAATTTATTGATGTTTGGAGGATAAATAAGTTAGTGTTGGAGCGTTTAGCGATAACTAAATGGAAATGTTTAATTAATTAAGTAAATGAACTGAAGCACAGAGAAAAAAAAACAAATAACTCGTTTTATTTCCATCGCAAATTGGAGTATCCTATCAACGGCAAAGAATGCGTACAACGATCCGAGGATGATCAGTGATTTTACGAATTTCGCTCCTTCTTGTACCTCAAAAGCCTGGAAACCAAAAAAAACCCTTCCACAAAGGATAAAAATCCTATCAAAAATTTTGATACGTTTAAGATTAAATTAATGGAAAGTTGCATACGTATGGTAACATGATAAAAATGACGGAACCGGAAAGTGCACCAATACCGAGAGCTACCAGAAATGTCATAACACGTTCGTAAAGCTCTTTGTTCAGGAGCGGTACAATGAGAATGCATAATGGTGAAGCAAATGCTGAGATTGTTACAATCACCATGCCAATACCCCATGCTACAATTAAAATTTTAAATAATTCAACTCTTCTAATTTCAATTTTCACATATTTTGTTGCTTTATTTCAACTCAATTGCTTCGTGTTTTAGATGAAATTTTACTTTTTGTAAATGTATGCCAACTGTGTCATTTAATGCTTCACTTCCACTCTTACGTTTAGCATTAATGCAAAATTTTGCAGCAGTAGTACGAAGTGTGAAATGTGAAATTTAACTGATACAGCGCAACACTGATGCTGCTGTCTACGGAAGTGTAAATCGAACATTAGAAAGCACGGTACTTTGCCATCCCTCCGGTTTCTCCCACGTTTGATTTTGCGAAAGTGCGCATGAGCTATTCGTCAACTGATCCATGGAGAACGGCGGCGCTTAGCTCACACATCAATGGCCAACAGCTTTTTGGTTTTTTACTTTGTTTTTTCTGTAAAGGAACGGATTGAATGAAAGACTGAAATAGCTGCGTTGTTTTGTTGCGCCGAAAAACATCCATCATTGGGAGGAAATCAAACATCACAAATTAAATGTGACAGCTATTGACAGCAAACCTCGCAGTGTAGCAGTTAGTTTTCGGAAACTTGAAATTTATAATTTAAATTGATAATGCATGCATTCGAGGTTTTTATCATTTTCATAAATTTTCCCTATAATTTCTTAAGGATAAATTGGAAATAAACATTTCATCTTTGAATGATTTATTTAAATTTTTCAAAAAAAGAATTCCAAACCCAAATGGAAGAAAGGAGTGATTAGAAAAAGAAGAGCTTCCCATTAAGCTGCCAATAATTCATTGTTCCAAAAAAAAAAATGACTCATTTTTATCTGAACCATTATCATACTTGTATTGACTAAATTCATTTGAAGTCTAAAGAAAACAAAAAAAAATAATAACGATAGGAATTTCGATTCGGTAAAAAGATGGACATGAAATTTTTCATGCATTAATCGAAATTCATAAATTTTCAAATATTTAAAAAGAGTGAGAAAGAGAAATTACTTAAAGTGTCTTCTGTAACTGCGAATAATAGGATCGAATGTACAACAAAAATATCAGTTAGTGATCAAAGACCAAAACGATTAGCATTGCATGCAATGTATGTGACAGACATTTCGAACTAATCCCTTCCTTCCCATTCCTCACATTTTTTTCCGGAATTTCCCATACTTTCGGATATATTTATTATTTAGGCTTCATCTGCTATGCTACTATAATTACACATAGAGAAGTGCTACAAATATATTCGCAAGCATTCAAAAAGTTTTTTTTTTTTAACATTTAATTTAAGGATTGAAGTGCTACTATCTTGAAGTAATTTAACAATATGTGCTAGCAATCAATGTTTAATTCAACAGGATAGGAATTGATAGAGGCGTGTGTTGGCCATGTTCTGCACACCTTTCATATAGCAGTTTTTATTCGAAATTTTTCACATCATAAATAGTAAATGATCAAAATTATTAGTGGTTTTGTAAATGTAATACGTAGAAATGAGCATTCTCATACACTATCATTACGATATTACTGTACCATAAGATAGATGCAAGCATATAATAACGCAAATGGAAAGAAATATATCATTTTGCTACCAATATTTATAACTGCTAGAGTAATGCAAATAAATGTTGATGAATTGAATTGTCATTGTATTGCTGTTGCAGCATGAGAAGTAGCAAAGATCATATTTTATGTCTTCCATTCAATTTATATTCTTCTTATCATTTTACACAAAATAAATTCACGCGTTAATGTCGGAAATAGAGTGATAATTCCAGTTTCGTCGGAACAGCAATATCTCAGCACCACCTGTTGCTAGACATTGAAAACGCAATCGACAACAAACTAATTCCTACGGAAGACTGCAACAGCACTTTGAAATGGAATATCGAGTGCATGCATTAATTACTTCAGACACATATCAAGTAACTACCAATCGGCCTCGCACTTTGTCAGTGTAGCTCTAGTTTCCACGCGTGTCTACTTGTTGTTTCAGGCCGTTAACACTGAGAAGCATAACTAATTAGTCTTTCGGTAACTTCCAGACGTAAACAAAAAACTGTTCATTTTGGATACTTTTATTGTTAAGCGAAAATACGCCACATCCCCTTCTATTCGTAGAACGAAGTCCTTTTTGCAGTGGATTTTCACTTAATACTATAATAAAAATGCCACGTCTCATTGCTTACAGTTGAAAATTTGCATAGAAAGCATGTTTCGATGAAAGCGACACTTTACTAACTAGCTTAATTGACTAAACATATTAAGCAACAAAATACGCGTTAAGCTTAATTCGATATGTAAAGTTTTTATATGAAATGATCAGGAGTTTTTTCATTAGCAGTAACGAAATGTTAAATCCAAGTAACAATAAATGTTTAAAACATGTGAAAGCAAAATTTGCGCTAATATTGAGATGCGCTATATTCCGAGACTCCTAAACTTTACATGTTTTAAACATTTATTGTTACTTGGAAAAAAACCGCATTTTATCGCATTTTAACAAACAAATTTTCGTCGAGTCTTCTAATATTAACAGCGCGATAAACCTTCAGATTGCTAAGTGCATATTTAAAAATAAAACCAATAGATTGAGATCTTCTGAAAATTTAAAATGAATGGCTGGGACACTAAGTTTTGATTTCGCAACAGTAAATTTCAAATGCATAATTAACATCAACAATGGAGAGATCAGAATGATATATGGATAAGACGATACAAAGATTCCATGTGAGCATCGAAGCAAAATCTTCGGCAGTCTTAAGTCAGTTGAACAATTGCATTTGCATATACGCGTTTACTAGGATATCCCATACGTCATAAAGACAAATGATTATTTATAGACACGTGCACGGAATTCGACATAAAGCTAACAATATTAAAAGCCATTAAAGGTGAATAAATCACACAAGAAAGCAATTTCCGATCTGTATCAACAGGATTTTAGTAAAGAAATCGAACTATGAGCAAATTTCATGCGAACTACAAGCAAAAAATAAAATACATATGATATACAGTTACATTATGCCGATAGTTTTTGGCAAATAAAAACACAAGTTCATTTGTGTTTTTTATTTTTGCGACGAAAACCACTATTACTAACGCAATCACCGTCATTGTTACTGTTCCGTCTACGACTCGCAACATCTAAAATCATAACGACTATTATGTTGATTAAAAATATCCATCCTTATGTCATCAAATTCCATTCCATCAACATCCATCAAATTCAGCTACTGCCAATTTTTTAATCACAGAAAATGGTGAACTGAAGGATTTAAATCTAGAAAGACTTCAGCAAATATGCAAATGGCATGAGCCTCAAATAGTGGTTGAAATTTTCTTCCAAATGCGGAAATATAAATAATATTGGGAATAGTTTTGTGCATTACCTCGATCGTCAAAATGATGCTCTTCATTCATAATACCATGTACATTATCACTTTCTACCGAAAGTGGCGGTAAAGCTCCACGTCTCGGCTTAGATCCAATAGCTGATTTTCGCGTGCTGTTTCGTTTGTTGTTACGGAAACGGTGTTCTATTATTGTTGACATTTTTTGGTCCTTTATCATTCGTGTACCGGCCTAAGGAAGAATTCATCGTCACGTTATGGTGTTTCTTATTGAGAAACCAATCTCGGCAGAAAATTTTCAAGTTAAGAGTCAATAAAAAAAGTATTACTGATGAAATTGTTCATTAAATCTAATTTGTGGTAGAAAGAAATAATAGTAACTAATCTCCAGTTTGACATAAATAATGAAAAACAACAAAAGCTAGAAATAAATTTTGAATAAACTATACCATAAATATTGCATTCTGCTTGGACATCTCTGAAAGGCGATCATTGAGCGAATCTTTAATTGATGCAATGCTCACACTTGTGATGCCTGAAAAACACAGCCTTGGTTTTCACATTTGATCGATTTTTCCAACACTATTCGGCTGACCCAAAATTTGCTGTTTAAAGTTCTGGTCACAGCCTCACAACAGATGAAGAATGAAAGACAAAAACAAATAAAATATTATAAAGTGGCGCCTATTTAAAAGTAATTAAAAATGAAACCATGCCAAAAGTCTACGATAAAGTTAGCTTTTATTTCCCACATAAAAAGTTTGGAAAAGACAAAGAATTACTGATACTCTGTGGGGACTATCTGGCTAATGAAGCAGAGGCACAAATATGTTTTCTAGTGCTGTACATGAACTGAATATGTTCATAAATCTGAAGAAATGACTCTTAAAAATACACGGAAGCACATACCGATCATTCCGCTTTTTTCGTATTTCGCGTTTGAGACGCCGAAAGTCTGCAAAGGCACACAACCATTTATCTCTGCCGAAGCTAATCCTTTCTCGGAAGGCTCGTTGTTATTTACCATATTGTCCTTTACATCTCCATCCTGATAAGGAATATATACAGCAGTTAAATTCGATTCAAGTTAATTTTGGATAATGTTAATACTTTCGATTATCTTACATGACCAGAACTTTAAACAACACATTTTGAGGAGTTAAAACCTTAAAAGATAATCAGATTAAAACCTTCGAAGCAAAAACAAATCTCAAACATTGTTATCCGTTAAACAAAAGCTGATAATAATGCAGCGAATGTTAACATCCATAGTATATTAATAATTTAAGATATTCTTCAATTTCTAATTTAAATACTTGAATTCTGAAGTGTTGGAGATCTACTGTGCATTTATTCAAATAAAAATGTCTCACCAATAAAGCTTCACTCATGATTTCGTCAAAGGTTGGACCAAGTTTCATTCTTCCCACTTCGATGTAAAAATTAGTCAACTGTACCAACAATATTTTCAAATAATGTGGCAACTGCAAAGAGTGCATTAAATCTACTGCAGTCAATTACACTTCCTAAAACGGACTAATAAACTTCGATTCAATCATAAACTGATGACTAAAAACTCTTACTGCACTGAAAAATTAACGAACCCCCATAATATGATTTGTGAGCATAACTGCCGCAAAATAAAGTTGGAACAGTTGTATTTCAACACGTATTTCACGATTAATATTTACACTACTTATAATCGGCTTTGCTTCTCTGAAAAAAGTGTGCAGGATTACTAAATTATTCTTAAAAAACAAATTTACATACAAAATAAGACTTAAGTCCTTTCTTATTCATAGTTCTTACAGGCCCTGCAGTTTCAAAAATTTTGGAAGTGCAAAAATTTCAAGTGGATGAGGTTGAAACATCATGGAAAAAGAAGGAAGAATACAGATTTCAAAAAGTCATAGCATTAATGACAAACGTAAAATTTCGTTTGATTTACTTGATTTCAACTTTGTGTTTTAAGTAGCTTCTACGCAAATCGATCATTTCCTTCTGCATATGATCCTTTGCAAGTTCACAAAATAATTTAAGCAACTTTACTGCCACCTGAAAGTTAAATAAACAATCACTTACTTAAAAAATGGTAGGTTATGTTGTAAAATAAAGGTTCCGATAAGTGAAACAAACAGGAAATAGAACAATTCATATATGAAATCAATATATTCGCAAAATATTCAATGAAACATTTAAACAACAACTACCCTAACTCCGTTAAAATAAGCAGAAATGCTACGACAATGTTGAAAAAAGAACGTTCATTAAGAATTGTTCTTTGCAAACTTTTAAGACTTACTTGATTTTCGATTTCCAAAACATTAAACGGTACTGCATTTAAGTCTTCCACACTTCTCTTATCATAATATATTGCGCAAATTGCAGCTTCTTGAATCAACAGTAGCGGTTCGATCAGCCGTAGTCCTAAGAGTAAATATTCACAGCGAAACGTTTAAGAACATATAGAGCAACAAAATTATTATCGGTTTAAATTTCATAGGTTCAAATACTTTCCAAAATTTTAAGCTAGGATGGTATATTTTTAATTCAATAGGAAAAATACTAAAGTGAGTAACAAACCGTAAAATGAACTTTCCGAAACTTCTGTAAGCAAAGGTACTACTTCACGAGATAGATCGATATGATTAGAGATTGCTCTAATAACTTCTACCAACCCATCCATTTTGTTATTCGGAAATGTTTTATGGCTTCGGATAACATCGACAAGTGCACCAGATATGTCATGTCCAGCAATATTTAATGATGTTGAAAACCCTGAAGATAATTCCCATTTTAAATCAGAAAACAGCGGGGATTAAAATTGCATTTATTCTAGTATTTTATATAAAGCATGTGAAATGGCATATTTTTGCAAAAGCCCTTGTTTGGAGCAAAATTTGCGATGCATTATCTTTTACCATCTTTCAGTATATCCAACGCCAGCTCAGGATGAATAGCTGCCAATTCAAAAAGTTTTCGCATGAGACTGCGACCAGAAATATCGCTATCGTCTGTACCGGTATCCACCGCCTTTAATGTTTGTTTGCTTTCGTCCTTGAAGGCCTCGTAAAGTAATGTCGGAATCTAAATATCAATAAATCTTTTATCACTTAAAAACCCTCCATTACGGTTTTACTGTTTCAGCGATAAAAACGTCTTTCTAACTCTGAACCTACTTCAAAAAACTCAACATGTTATGCTGCAACAGTAAAATACTTTGAGGGTCCTCTCTCCAGAGCCCGAAGAACAGCATAAGGTTTTAGCAGTTTATTTTTTTTTTAGCGTAGTAGTTTTATTTGCATTTCGGATGACAACTTCGAAATGTAGCTAATAAAATAAACATTATAACCAAACCTCTCTTTTGTAAGATATGAGGCATTTATAAAACCAGGAAGCCACAGCATATCTGTAAGCCCATAACGACTTATCAAAGCAAGTGAGAAAACTGTTAAATGTATCTGTCTCAATAACCACTCGATCTTCTAAAATAAAAAGCATGAAAACCATATAAAAATTGGTTAATGAAACTGATGACTATAACTGACAATAAAATTGTATAATAAATGGACTTTAAAGCGTGCCTCTAAGTCGTTCACCCAATAACCGTAAGCAATCCTCGCAAGAACCGGTGAGTGCACAGTCGTAGAAGTTATTCTCATTGATTATGTCTAACAAAATCGAAATCAGCTGACGAATGGAGACTCCGGAACTGTTCTTGACTGCAACTTCACTTCCATCTAATTTTATACCTAAAATTCAATTTGATAAAAATCAAGAGAACTATCGCACTGTATACTATTACTTTGAGCCATCGAGATACAACAATTGATGTACTAAAATGGTAAAGCTACCTATGCACACGTATCACCACTTCTTTTCCTCTCTAACGTAAATTTGGGAGACTAGAAATAATCTGAAGGTAATAAAAGGATCTAGATATATTACACGAATGATATTTTTACCCTGTTCAGCTTTCCAGATTATCGGAATATGTCGTGCAGCAACAGACGTTAATAATTTCTTCCCAATTTCTAGTGCAATTTCTTGGTAAAAGACTTGTTTTAGTGTCGGCAGAACAATGCAATTCAGGATAACAGAACCGTCTATAAGGGCAAAATCAACAACGCTACCGGGGAGTACCAGTGAAGCTTCTGCACTGCCATTTCCTTCATTTTCTACAACAGGTTTGCATTACAATTCTTCTTTGACTCTTATAATGTATGAATGAAGTAGGGAACATTTCATTTATGTTTAATACAGCTTCATCTTGATATAATTTAAATCTAACTAATCCAGAAATAAGATGACCTGCTTCGTTCTTCTCATCCTTCAATAACGCACGACGTTCACGACACAGTGCTGCACATAGGTAAACGAAATTTCGACGTTTTGCAACACATTGCATAGATGAGCGCTCAATGGTCAAAATAACTCTTAAATTAAGAAAAACAACTTTATGCAAGGCAACGGCTGCCTTTGAAATTTTAAAATTTTAGGGCAGTAAGAGATGCTTTAACTACCGAATTAACGTTAGTTATTTGAGGCGTTATAAACGTCAGAAAGAAATAGTTGCTATTAATAAACTAAAAATCACCTCAACGCGAACATCAAAACCGATGTTTTGCGTTTAGTCCTTTTGTCTTCTTCAAACACTGCTTCGAATTCAATGTCACAGTATGCCGGCAGTTTACGCAAAATCTCCAAAGAATTGATAGAATAAACAAAGATGAAGTGCTTGAAATATTCGAAACTAAGAAGCTAACAATTAAAAAATGTAAACTAACTCTGACTAAATTTGGTACTATTAATATATTCTCCAAACACTGCAGAAAGAGTGATATCAGTGTATCAACAGGTGACATCATCAAGAGCCATGCACACTGCAAAAAAACAGCCAAATACGTATTTCTTCGATATAAGACAATTAGAGTAAATCAGCATAATTACTTAAGAATAATTAGTTTTGAAAGCAAACAGGTTTTTTAAAGAAATTATCTTAGACACCTAGCAACTTATGAAGTACATTTAACAAAATAAACTCTTGACAAAAATATAAGCGAACTGAAAGAGCCAAACACAATTAATAACAACCTCGTCGACAGACTTCTCCAATCTTACTTCATCCGTGTGAAGCTGTGCGTGATCTTCAATGAGGTTGAGAAAATTTCTCATGTCTTCTTCGAAATTCTGAGCGCGGAAATTTTTACAAATTCAGATATTTTAAAATTACAGCTAAATCGTAATTAGCTGTGCAACATCGAGATAAAATCACAACCTATTCATCTTCAATAATCACGAAAATTCTACATTTTTAGCGTGCTTTCAAATAAAGCAGAGCACAAAGTACATGTAAACAAAATATAACCATTTATTCATAGTTCCTGATTCACTTGTCAGTGATCCAAAACACCAAACATTGACGAATTCTTTATAAATGTTGCTACCTTTGTAGAATCTTTTTTTTTGTAAATTCAGGGCGAAATACCTGATACAAGCGTTTGAAAGTCTTCTGACTACCATTCACTTCTCTGAATGCCCCAAAAAAATAAGTCATTACTGCATTCCAATCCTTGCAACTACATGCAGTGTATTTCAAAATTTTCAAAAACTCATCAGCAATACGACGCTCGGCTAATGCTTCTACTTTCGGCAAAGCACTGCACACCCTGCAAATTGTGACTAAGATTATTACTCAAAAAAATATTAAATACCACCAGTCATCTAATGCGATAATTTCACGATGTTGGTAGTATTTTGTATCCGACCTTGCATCACCTCTTAAAACGCTCTAGTAGTGCTACTAATAAATCCTCACTTGGGTTTGCAAATTAAAAAAATGGAAAATAAATACTTTTTAAAAATGGGGAAATCAATTTTTCCAGCTAAATCGAATTCAACAAGTATGCGCATTTCAAGTATGTCGAAATCGTGGAGTGAGGCTTTACTAATGAGTTTCTCCAGATTCTCCTTGAATTTCTCAGAACACTCTTCATCATCGATTCCCTAGAATAAACAAGAATAAACAATGATATACATGCCATTCCACTCATAGAAACAGTTAAGGATGTGAAATAATTTTCTAATATTACCTGATTATTCATCGTCTCCGATGTGGAGAATAAGAAGATTTTCTGCGCGAAAACCGAATTTGTTTCCTCATTGGATGGTATTCTCTATAAATTTAAAAATACTGGCAAACTTACGCTAACGGAGACTCCACGTTGAATTAAATGGGATGAAATAATCCATTGCTTAATAAAGGTTCTCCTACCTGTCCGTACATTTTCAAAACTGCTTTTGATAATTTGCTCTTCAAACCGTCCAATCCTGAAACGATATTCATGATTTGTACTCATTAGGAGAAGGAAAGATATCTGCTTCAAATATCTGCTTCACGGATATCTGCTTCAAATTTTCACTCACCGGTTTGATCCAAAAGATGCTTCGCAGCGTGATAAATTTTGTCGAATTCCGCCACTTCATCTAATGAAAATAAGTATGGAATGGATCTAAAATTTGAAAAAATTCGAAAGTTTCAGATTCTATGAATTAAATGTCATTGAATAATTTCCCTAAGCAATTTGAGCAAATCTGAATAACTTTTGAATTTTTTCGAATTAACCCCCATTATTAAATTGAAATCTATAGAAAAGCATGATATAAAATACCTGATATCATATATTACATGAAAAAGGAAAAGACAGTTAGAAAGCACATCTGCAAGTTTTTCTCCGCTACACTTATCATATAATTCCCACGACTTCTTAGTCACCAGATCGACATTTAAGCTGTAAAAAATACCTTAATTTTTGAAAATCTCATTTATAAATATACTTCACTTTAACCGCAGCAGGATTTGATACATTAACAAAGGAACGGAAATACTTAATGTACTGAGTTAGAAAAATCACCTTTTCTCATCAGCATATGTCATAATTGCGCTAGCGGTGCTTTTTAAAACTCTTTGCATGATATCATGGATTGATTCGCGAATTTGTTGTCTTCTACTTGGTTGGAGTTCGGCACACCAAAGAGTTTCGATTAATTTTTTGAGTGTGCAATGAGGCAAACAATATTTTACCAATTCACTAGCCGAAGCGTACAGTCCGCTAGCATTTTTTAGAATCGCGGAAAAATGTTCCAACTGCAAAAATGAAAGTGATCGTTATGCTAAACAACAACAAAAGTGTTGGAAGGTATAAATCTACAAAACGCTTCGATTAAACAAAAAAAAAAGCAAACAAACCTCGTCGATCGCTTTCTGCAAGTCGGTTGTCATTGCTAATTAAAAGTTCGATGCTACAAATAATTTGCTTACACTTCTTTTTAAATTTCATTTATCACGAGTGGATTCACGAAAAATACTTTAAAACTCTAAAAGAAGTAGTCACTTGTTTTTGGTATTATATTCGTCCTCATATCTACCTCCATCATAGTGAACGAACTCTGTCTTTTGTCCATCGATCTCAAATTCGTACTAATTCATATCCAGACAAATTTTATTCACCTTTTGTTTTTTAACTCTAATCTTTATTCCTCCCTCTCATTAATGCTGATAGACATTATTAGTCTCAAGAAATGACCTCCTCCTGACCTTTACATGCCTGATAAAGCGGTAAACGTCAGAAAAGACCACACTAGTACTGCTAGCTCGTGCACAGCCAACTCTTGCAGTAGCAATGTGAAAAACATGTCCCACAATGAAGGTACAATGAATGAAGACGTTGCAAGAGATCTCCATCGGTCATCATCACTTTCCATTGGTCGCTGCTTCGGTGCTTCCACTGATTTTTAAATTACGACGTCCACGACAGATATACGTGAAAAATCATTATTCAGTTTTTTGAAGTGTTATCGTCTCGATCGCCTCCCTGTACTCAAACCTGTATTAACCAATTCCGTTTAATAAATAAAACGGTTCTTGTGGACACTACAACAAAGGCATGCTGCAGAAAGCCAAGCCATGTTGCACTAAAAATCCGAAATAATCGTTAAGTACAATTCTTGTTATTTGTCATTTGCATTCACTTACACTTTCATATTTACGGACTTTTTTGGAAAAGACGTATAAGTAATAGGTTACTTTTCGATGAGAGAAATTGATTGAAAATAAAATGAAATTGTATTTCAAGATATTTGGTCAGTTCGAATGAGACAAAAATATGTTTGTCTCAAAATCACTTTTTCCCATTCAATAAAAACTTCCGAATTTTTCTTTTAATTTTGCAAACTGAAAAATAGAAATTCGTTCGTTTTCTCTCTCTTCCAGTTTTCACTAATTTCTCCTATGAGAATGAAAAAAGTTACTTTTGAAAGAAATGAACATAAATAAATAATAAAGAACTGTTTATTCAAATTTAAATTTCTATTAATTAATTAATTTCTATATTATTCGTCAATCATTATTTTGTGTTCACATTTTGCAAAGTGTTAACATTTTGCAGAAGAATGATTTTCAATGTATGATTCATGTACCGAAAGTGAAAATTTAGTTTTAAAAGAAGAATTTCCAAAATTTTCTTTGTCCATTTCATCTGCCCAAATTTGCCAAATTGTAATTGCACAGTTCCATCGATTACGGAATTTCGTGTGTGTGAAAATATTTGCAACCTTAAATTTCACTCTCTCTGCTAAAAAGAAACTTGAAGATGAAAGGAAAAACTTGAAGATGCAACACTCCTTCAGGTCTTGTTTTAGACATATTAGAAAACTTGTTCCGACATCTCTTCTATTTTTAAGCAATTTTGTTTCTTTTTTTTGCTCTTCTAAATTTTCACTGCTAAAACTTGTTTGCTGCATAAGTTGATGTAAGTTCAGATAAAATTCAAAATGGAATTTAGGATGAGTGATGATGTTTGATCTGTGGCGAAAGAAGAATTGAAATTGTGAATGCTTTAATAATATTTATTTTTGCAAAATACCAAAAAAATGCTTAATAAATAAATAAATAAATGTTCTTTTGTGGACGAAATACAGCGATCAACTAGAAATACATTAAATCAAATATTCAAAGAAGAAGATTTCATGCGAAAATGCTGAGCATTTTTGAAGAAATTCAGAAATTTGGCAGTTCTATATTTCTTAGCCCATTGCTCCTTGTTAAATGAACTTCACCCTGAAATTCGAAATTATGATCAGTTCAATTGGCTGTTTTAGAAACATACAGAAGTGCAGTGAAGAAGGACAGTTTGAGCTTTCCTTGCTTTTTCAAAAAAAAAAGCAATTTGATGGTAAGTAGCCAATTTAAGAAGATAATTAATATTAAAATCATCATTGTGTGAATTTTTTAAAACTCTATGAAAATGAAACTGTGCAAATGCGCTTCGAGGTTAAAATTATCCAAATCCTAAGAACACTTTCAAAGGATCTACTCTTTTGTTTGGTTAGATGGAATTTGAGTTTTCAATTAAAATGCCTTTCTCGTCTTTAGCTTTAATATATCAGTGAATTATTGTTGAAGCGTCTTTGCGCTATCATTTTTCCTGCCTTTACTTCTGTTTGAATGCTTTGAAATTTGCTTAAAATGTAAATTCAATTTTGAATAAATTCATTTTTGCAAGGAAACATCTCTTATTTTTATCGTAGGGAAAGTGTAACGGCCTGATTTCAGCCTATTAGAGAGGAGTTACTTCTCAAGTGTAAGCATCAGGTAACTTACTTGATTTTACTGGCGTTTCCGTCTTGTCTGGCTTTTCCTGACTTTCCCCCTCCTTCACTTCATCTTTCGCTCCGTCCGCCGTCTTCGCTTCCTCCGTTTTCTTCTTTGCTTCAACGGGTTCGGTTACTTCTCGTGCCGCAGTTGTTTCTCCGTCATCCCTAGCTTTAACTGTTTTCGCAGATTTTTCAGCCTTTTTCTCTCCGTCGACTGATTTGTCCGACTTCTCTTCTTCCTTTGGCACATTCGTGGCTTTCTCGGCTTCTTTCGGTGTTTCAGTTGGCTTCTCGCTCTCTTTTGCTGCGTCAGAAGGCTTTTCATCACTTTTTGGCGCTTCTGCGACGCTTCCGCCTGCCTCTTCCTCTTTCGGCTCTGAGGATTTCTCAGTTCCATTCTTCTTGTCCGTTTCCTTCAATTCATCTTTTTCTGGCTCACTTTCATGGTCCTTCGACACTGTCTCCTCGGCTTTTTCCTCTTTCGCTTCAGCTTTCGAATGTTCCGATTTCGGTTCTTCACTTCCCTTTGCTTCCTTCGACGCCTCTTCCGCTTTCACATGCTTGCTATCTTCCTTCGCTTCATCTTTGCTAGCCTTTTTCGAATTGCCTTCTTCTACCTGAAATTTAGACAGGTATTTCTGAATCTTAACATTCCCAGTTCACGTACTAATTTTTAAGAAAGAAAGATACAACTTTTCAAAGAAAGCAACTAATCACAGCGAGAGAGAGGAAGATCTTAATCTACACTTTTTAGTTTAAACAAAGATTAAGAAATGCCAAAATACAGTTTGATTTTTCTTTATAAACTTAAATCTTACTACTGATCTTTTACAAGATAAACCAAGGACGGTGCACACTTCATTTTCAATTAGAAACATTTGAGTAAGATGATTTGCTACTGTTCTAATGCTTTTAAAATTAAATTACATAAATCCGGGACTGACACAACAAACAGATTGTAGTATGTAAATTCAATACCTTGGAAGGAGGAGCGACTGTTTTCTTGGCTCCAGAAGCATCATCTGAAGGTAGATTACTTTTTTTCGATATTAAAATATTGATAAAATGATAATCTCCTGAGTAGTTGGCGCTATTTGTTAAAAGATATCCCAATGAGAAAGCTCGAATTCAAGCAGTGAAGTCGTGTATTGTTCCAAATAATTTTAGTACTATCGAAAATTTCCTCTCCAAGTACAATTCTCAGTTGAAATTACATACTTAATTCGTTGAAATCATTTATTGAAAACTATGCTTAGAGGTAAGTGAATGAATTTAAAACAAACCTGGCTTCGGTACTGGACTGGACAGTACCACGACTGATAGAAAGAACACAATAACAGCTGCGAGTAATTTCATCCTTCTTCCCTAAATGTCTCTCTCACTCATTAAAAAATTTTTTCTCGTGGACAATCGCTCAGTAAAACCGCCGACAAATCGCTTGTTTTTTTTGATTGTTTAAAATTAGAGATTGAAATGAAATTCGATTAACCTCTTTCTGCTCCCTTTACCAGCCTTTCCAGTGGAGCGGAAAGGGACTTTCCCGATGAATGGTTGTCCGAACCAAAACTACAGGTAAGTTAAGCATCACCGAAATCATAGTGACGTTTGCTAAGTGCTGCTGATTTGAATGAGCGCAACTTGTTTGGTGGATATGAGAGAGGGGAGGGAATTGCAAGCGAGGAATGGAGAAGGGAATTATTTGTATTTTACAAGATATTGCATTTGTCATTTCATTTCAAACTTCGTGCTATGTGGGGGGTGGGGGACTATTTTAGCAATTTTTTTTTGACTTTCTATTTTGGAGGGAAACTACAATTTCAGGTGGAAGAAACTATATTTTTTGTGTTATGAAATCTTTTTTTCATCTAATCTAGCAGAGTCGAACTGAAAAAAAAAAACTGTGATCGTAGTTTTTTTGCTTTTTATTGCAGTCCTAACTGTTCATCAAAACCGAACTCACTTCACATCATTTTCCAAATTTCAAAGTTGAAATGTGAAACAGTTGGGGTGCAAAAAGCCCGGGCATCTATCAACTACCGACTGAATGATCTAAAATGCTACAAATGAATGGAAGCCGAGGCGAACGGAAGGTGGAAATAATGGCTGACGGTATGGTATGATGACGGATAATTTGGTCAAAGGTTACTACCGCCTTCCTTTCTCTCAATTTCTGAGGCAAATGTCTAAAGATGAAATTGCGTACGCCCTTGGAGCCAACTCAACTCCGACAGCAAATGACGACGGTGTACAGTGGAATATTACTCTCTCGAAAATGTGATCTTTGATACTTATTTTTACAAAAACGCACACGTATTGGGAGAGTGTGAGTTAATTCTAATTCCTCTTTGTCTTCCCTCTTCAAACACTTCCGACTGCTACATCTTGCAAAAATGCTCTAACTCTCCGAGTTAGGAGAAGGCACTTGTCGTCGAAGTAAATTCAATTCCTAAGCGATTCCTGCACGATAGATCGAAATAGCAAAAGATTTTCACGTCCTTCAAAAATCGCTTTGCATTACGGAAGAAAATCTTCAATCGTTTTTTTTTTGTTTTGAAAATTAAACAAATAACAAAACGAAGGAAGGAAGAACACTTTAGTTGTGAATGAGAACATTTACATTTTCGCAATAAGGAAAGTACTTAGTTCCAAGATGAATAATCCCTTCAAATTTTGCATATTTATCGCACTCATTTTTCTCAAGAAAAAAAAATAGAAAAAAGAAACAACAAGCGTCAATCAACGTTTATTTCCACTTTTTCTTAATTTTTTTTATAATTGCAGAAAAATTTTTTCAATCGCTTTGAGTAAGAGTAACAGTATGTGAATGAGACTATGCACTTAGACAATGTTGATGTGTAGAATTTTCCGCTAAATATCACCCTTCGATCCCATTTATTCCACGACAAGTCACCTCTCTCAGTCAAACGATTAAGTTAAGAAATAATCGATTAACTAAATTAAGTTAACTAATTAAGTTAGAATTAATTTTACAGTCATGTAAAGGAGAAAACAGTCGTTTAGTTAGAGGCCTTATTTATATTACTTCAGACATGAAAAGAAACCGCAAGGGATAGATTGCTTAAAATTCATTGAAATTCATTTTGATTGTGTACTGAACACATTTCGTTGATCAAATTTCTGGAATTACAAGTGAACAAAATTGGAACAAAGGAATTCTGTGTTTCAGCTTTTCAGCACAGAAATTGCAGAGTCTCATAGCCAAATAAACGAAGGGAGGTCGGTAAATGCTATCAAAGAACATATTTGTGAATTCTTTTGAACAAACAATCTGTTTTGTTTAGAAAATGAGAAGAAATGAAGGGCGAATGAGATGGGTGCTAATATTTCTCTCCTAAAATACTACTAAAATTTATAGTTGAAAAATAACTACTTTTCTTCAAATAGGGTTATTAACAAAGAAATGTAACTTAACAAAGGATTGTTAACAAAGATTTCCATCACATTGGATTTTACCTCGTTTTTTTTCCTAAAATTATTCAATTAAAAACAGGTTTCTGTTTTCTTCAATAAGTAAATTTGAAGTTTGATTTGTATGGAAAAGGACGGGAAAAAAACGAAACGATACAGACATCGTTTGAGAAATCTTTTTATCCTCCTCAGTTTGTCCGTCCGCTAAATATCACTTTTGAAAGGAAAATATCACTTTTTAAATATCACTTTTGAAAGGAAAATATCACTTTTTAAATATCACTTTTGAAACAGTTTGGCAATAACAAAGATGCGCATTCTCAAAAACTAATTTTATTCGCAGTAATAGTAATTAATTATTGATTTAGTAGTAACTGATGGAAATGATGAGTGAGACCCATTTATCCTCTTTCCACTTAACAATTTATATCTCTTTTCTTTGCTAAAAAAAAGTTGAATTTTGAAAATAATGCCGAAATTTTTAACATTCTCGTTCCCACTGTTAACTGTCTTCTTCAATTTGTCCATCGGAAAAGTAACGTTACCTTATCAAAATAAACACTAATAAACGATGATATTGCTATTGTAGAGTTTGTAAATTCACTGATAGGATATTGTAAATGATATTTTTACGATCACAGGAACAGCCAAATTAATTTTTGTGAAATTACTGAATGAACAAAATGAATTAATTCTTCCCAATTTGTTGAGCTATCAAAATAAGCTTTGCAATGAATGAGTGATTGAAAATGCGAGTGTCTTAGATTTTTGCTATGTCTAAAAATTGTTGACCGTTTAAATTGCACAAACTTATCATAAACTTTTGAATTGATAATGTGATAAGGTTTTGTCGATCCTTTAAAACGATAGTTACCTGTTGCAGCATGGAACAAATGGTTGCCTGCAATTTATTTTAGTAATAATTTTGGCAGAACAAATCTTACATTGCTCTTCGGAGAGAAATTACACAAACTCTACAAACTATTTGTGTCTAATGATGATATAAATGAAATAATTTTCAGACGGTTGGAATTAGTTTAACAGTGAGACGAGCCGGCGAACCCGACTGATCGTTATCAATGTCGGGATCTCTTGCAAGACGGGGAGAGGGCGATTACCATGGAAATAATTATAAGGTGTGGAATTCTCGAACTAATTTCTATTTATATAGTTTTTGTGGGTCGATCACCACAGTGTACGCCGCCTTCCCTTTCGACTTGAATGTCGTTTTTCAATCGTTGAAAAAAAAAATGGAAGAGAGGAATATGGAAATGAATTATTCCATTCATTAATTGTGTCGAATTTACTTCTTTTAGTTGTCAAATTCTGTGAAATTTGAATTTTTCTTTTTACATTTTGTGTGACAAAGGAATAATGGAACATTCAGAACAGAGCAGAACAGAACAGTTTTCCTCCATTCTCTTAAAATTTCAAGTTCTATGAAATTTAATATAAATTTTCGCTTTTTCCTCCTCACTCAAAGGGATATGTATAATTACAAGCTTTAGCACATTGCATGCAAAAACTCATATAAATTTTATAAAAAATTCAATAAAACCAAGAAAGACTGTTGCATTTAGATTTTTTTTTCTGAAAATTAGATTGCAGTGAATAACATTCAAATGATCAGACCATTCGTTTTAGCGTGAATCATTTTGAAATGAAATTTGCGCGTGAAAAGGTTGGGTAATGAATGAACGGGTGGAAATGATTTTACATTTTGTGCATCGCAGATCGCTATATTTTGACTTTTAAATTGTGAAATGTTGGAAAAGTGTGAAATGCGACAGAAATATTTCTGTTTCAATTCGTACTTTTTATGCAAAACATATAATCGGCACACACTGAAATATTACATTTAGCAAGCAAGCTTCTCTGAACTGATATTATGCCTTTCTTTCGACTATTTCGGACAGCAAAAGGTTTTGAGGTCAAAGTATATTTTGATGTGTTAAGATACAAATGGTCAGTGGTGCATTTCACAGTTCATCGTTGTTAGTGGTCCTCTGAAGACACTTCGTCTCATCGCCTTCTGTGATCACGAAATAGTAGATGATGAGGAAGAGAAGGAAGATGACCGGATACAGTGTCCGGCAGTACCTATCGATGTGACGGGCGGTAGAGTGATAACGACTCGACTTCAACATCACTAACATCATCTGATATCGAGACATGTCGTTCACGTGTGACTCCGCTTTCTTCCGCTGCAACTATTTGCGCCGCTATTCATTGATTATTTGAAAGGTAAAATAGGAAAGAGTGGATTTGACAATAGCAGAAATTTGAAGTTCAAAAATAAATTTAATAAATACAAACTCATGTATTTGATAAATAAAGTAAATTAAAAAATGTAATACTTTAAAGCATTCGGAAAACACATATGCATAGAGAAATTGAAAATCAAACAGTAAAATTATGCAATAGATATTTAAAATGATTTTAGAAAAAGACAAAATGAAATAAGAAATCGCAAAGGTTAGAACGCGAAAATTATACGTGTAATGAGTGAAATAATGGTTAGAGATAGACGTGGGATCTGTAGCGGAATGAAAAATAATAATAATTTACCAATTGCCGGGATTTGTATTCGAGTGAGATGACGATTAATGCCTCGAGCATTGTTATAAAGACGAAACTTGCGGTAAAGCCAAACCAGAGATCGATAGCCTGAACAAAACAAACTTTACAATTAGCAATTTTGTAAGTTCAAAATCCTTTTCTGTACTTCCCACTCTTTCAGTGGACATTTCAGTGCTAGACGTGTCGGCAATCTAAAGGATACGAAGCATTTGAGCTGAACTCCTTGTTTCACAAATTTTACTTCGCTGGAAAGAGAAAGCAGACGGCAACCTTCATGTAGGAAACTTTCGGCAACACTTCCTTAACGGCGCTACTTTCGGCGCTAAGTGTCAGAAATAGCGTTAGCGAGCCAAATATTCGACCGGTGACGAATTCTTCGGGTAACCAAACGCTAATCCATGAAAATACAACGCAAATTGCTGTCGGAATGTAAGTTCGTGTCATGTGGTGGCCAAGGCTTCGTTTCAGCCGACAGCTTGCTTCCAAACATGAGAAGTTACCTGGAAAGATCGGCCAGTGCTTGAAACTCCTAAATTTCAATTAGGCAACTAAATTATGGATGAATTTATTCCTCGTCTTGTTACTGATAAGTGAAGTGGCAAATTTTTTGGTTTAATTTAAATTAAAAGCAAAATGGAAGAAGCATAATGTTGTTTCTTAAATCTTTTTTCCATCTTTATGAAATTAAACTTTCTAAATACCCGTTTTGCGTACACCGTTGCAGTATGTCTTATAATAATTGTCGACGTAAAGCTCTTCCTCCATACGTTTATTCATTCGAATTGCATCACTTAAACGAGGAAACCAAATGTATCGAATTGAACTTTGGCCTGATGCTGTTTGATAATAATTTAGTTTTCAAACCATTAATTCATCATCCATTTAAATAACTATGAAATAAACTTGTTGGAGCGTGAATTTAAGCAATTCAACTGCAATCCAAATGCGCTTTTTTCTCTACTAAATTCCATGTAATTGAACAAAATATTTTTACTTACAGTGCATGCGCTCAAGAAAAAAAAATTGTTCTAATTTAATTTTCATATTGTACTCCTTGTAAAGTAATTATGCAAATAAACAGTTGCTTACTAGCAACGATCTTTAATGAGCACACTTGATTGTCGTGAGGATATTTGCAGAGGATAAGCTTGCACGATGGTTTCAGGTAGATGCTAAAATAGCCGATATTACAAAATCTGCCCCTATAACTTTAGCGTATCATCGTTAACCCCACGTGATAGTTAAACGTAGCGTACTGTGTCTCAAAAAAAATTTCGCCGTTGGGAAATACGTACGACCAGAAATTTAGTGTTGTCATTCGATGATACCTTGCCTCTTTAGCATTTTGAAAAAATGGTGCCGGACGCCAAATTTTCCTGTAATTATGACTAATTGGCCTGATTTAATATTGCGATTCTAAATTATCATGGTCTTCTGCGGAAAATGGAAAAAATTTTAGTTCAAAATTAAAAATTAATTTCAGGTGAGAATTATTTAAATTGAAATTATTAATGTTACAGTTCTGTTTTTGCCAATGAGCAATTTGATTAAAGTGAATTTTTGATTGAAAAAGCATGCTGTAATACGAACTTTAGTGTATTTTCATCGTTCACCAAAATTGGCCGATCAAATTGATGTGCCAAGCGTTGATCACGCCACGCCATACGCAACCACATATCCATATCATAGTCCTATTTTTCAAAAGAATTAAATTTTTTGATGAATGATGATTGCTAATAGCATTATATGTAGAAGTTAAATTACATAAAGTGAAAATTAATACTTTCAACTGTAAATATTTGTCTTCAAAAAAAAAATTCAAATAAATTAAAAAATTAACCATTGAACTCTGATCGAAATTTGATATCGATTGAATTAGTATGCCGAAAAACACTTCTGTAGCGTTGCTTTTGTGCGGAACTGGTGGTAACCTTAAAATATGGAAGTAGTGCGAGAAATAGCTTAATGTGTAAAAGTGCGGAAGAGACGACCTGGAATCATAGTTGGTGGTGTTGATGTGCGGTGCCAGGAGGGATGACGAGAGTGGTACCATATTCGACATCATTCCACTATCAAATACACTCAAAATATCGCTTAATTGAATGCCTCTTTTGAAGAACATTGTTGAATCGCTAATTTTCCCCTTTGAATAAATTTTCAGTTTTCGTTGTCTAAGTTTTTGTTGAAATTTTACAAATTTCATTTTTATTATTCAATTCATTGTAATGCAAAAATAGAAAAGTTTTTTAATTAAAAATAAATTTGAAATTAATCAACCTTTTCATCGTTTGATACCATTGCATTCGAACTTTCCAAAACTAAAAATTTAATCAGTTTTAGTTAAAATGTACAAGCAATTAGTGATTGAACGAAATTTGCAACTGCAATAGTGAAATGAGATAAAAAGAACTAGCAACCAACTGCGCCTTCCTTCCTGCTTTTCTTCTTTTTACAATTTCGAAGTAAAATTTTACTATTGAAAAAAGTAGCGACGAACTCTTTGTTGCTTTGCTTTTATTTGCAGCATTGAATCTTTGTGGTGCACAGATCCTCTCAATATCAATTTTAAGTCCTTTGTGAAATTCAAATATTGACGTCATATCGCCAAGTTTGTAAGAATCAGCCAATTTTTGATCACGCACAGTGATCATTGATGGAAGTTGTTCGATGCTAGCACTTATCTGCAACTTTCCTCACCAAATTTGCATGATTATTGCTTCAGTTGAGTGAATGAAATGTGAAAATTTCGAGAAGAGGAAGAAGTGACGATTAACTTGATAAGTGATTTCCGCTCTCGGATTGATGACGCGAATTCCACGTGACACTGATCGTTCCAGTCGTTGCGAACCGTCGTTTCTTAAGCCATCCCGCCGCTTCATTCGTCCTAATTTCAACTGATCAGAGTTCCGAGATTTCTCCGTGCTGTGCAGTTGGAAAAAGAACAAGCAAAATCACTTTAGCATTTTCATTAGAATTTCAAAGCTTCCCATAATTACTAAAAATTTTTGCATTTTATAATTTTATTAAAAAATATGAAATTCTCTGATAGCAATTAAAATATTTTACGTTAACTTTGCTTGCTTAAATCTAAATGAGTAGCAATATTTTTCTCTTTAAAAAACGAGAAAAAAAAGTTGGCAAACAGTTAAAAAATGATTATTTGCCATCGCTTCAATAGCACTGCTTTTTGTTTAATTTCTCTTTAAAAAAAAAAATTAAACTTACTTAGCCGAAAAATCTGAACTGACACTTCCGCTATCGTCTACACCCAAAAATTTTTTTTTAGCTTCATAATTGTTGCAGATTTCAGTTAAATTAATACTATGTTCCCTGAATAATTCAAATTTATTTGTAAATTTTACTTCCACCTACACCTTTATTTAGTTTGATTAGAGCTGGGAAAAAAGTGTGGAAGTCCGTGAATGCTTTAAAACAGACCTTTCAACTGCAATGAGATTAGCAAACAGAAGCATTTTTTTGTTCGTTCATATCAGAGATTGAAAGTTTAATAACTAACAATGCGGTGGAGACGGAGTTAATTAGCAAATATCGACTGTAATTTCCGCAAACTTTCTTAAAATTGATGTGCACAATCTTAAACATAACGATACTCACAACTGTGCGGAACATAGGGCCATTCACTAATTATAATAAAGCATAAGATGTTCGCTAAGTCAACAATTAAAAGCTTAAATTAAAGAAATTTAACTATAAAGTTGAAAGAGTAAATTATGCGTAAATTAAACCTTATATTTCGCGAGCAAATATTTTGGCAAACCGAACTTTGCTAGTTGTTGCGTACTGTTCAGTGCTATTTGCGCCTTTCGTGTTAGCAATAAATCAATGGTTTCGACCGTAGGAGTTACGTTGCCTGCCTGAAATAATCAAAATTTTAATTTTAAAATTTTAAAAATTAAACATTAAAATAAGAAGTTGCAAAAAAGGCAATGAATAAACAGAAGCGGAGCTTAAATAAAAAATTCAGTTAAAAGAAAAAAAGCGAAATCACATGTATTTGAATAACTTTTATAGTCAAAAGTGTAAATAATCACTTGGTAAAATATTAAAATGAAAAATGGAAAAGTTTTCCGCTTTTCGAAAAGAAGAAAAATTAATTAATCTTTAACGATTTGCTATTGTTGTCGCACTAAAACTAACATTTTGCTTTTTTATTGTTTCAATGTTTCGCAAGTAATTACTTCTCAGCTTACCTGTACTTTCCACCACGAATTCCATGCATCACATTGAGGTAATTTTTCACATCGAATTCCAACGTCTTCGGCTTGATATGTTGTATTTATCCAAAGCTCAGATGTGAGAGTCCTCTCAGCCGCCACTGATGTATGCGACAAAAGCACTTCAACGATTATGCAAACGGCGAAGGCAAAAAAAGATTTCAAATTCATTACGTCGTGAAAGAAGACGTACGACAAGCGTCAACCGTTCTGTCTGTCTCTCTGTCTGTGTGTGTGTGTGTGTGTGTGTGTGTGTGTGCATTTTTCAAAAACTCGTTTCATCGGTATCGTTTTTCGGAGTAATTGCTGAGAAGCGAAGTGCAAAAATTGGAGCGCTAACAAATCGTCGATGGCGAAAAACGATCGCTGAAGTGGATCTTTGAAGCGTAAGTGTTCGAAGGCAAAATTTTAGATATTTTATGCAACAATTATAAATTTTCCGTGCAAATCGTTGTTTATACTTTTATTAGCTAACATATCTGACAATTAGCGCGAGAATTTTCCACAACACCAATGAATGAATTAATTAATTGCAGCAATAATTGATGGTTGCTGAAAAAAAGGAAAAATTTTTCTTTTAACAAATTTGGGAATCTGATAAAAAACTAAATTAAATTAGAAAAAAATGTGAAATATCAAAAAAAATATTTATAGCATTAAGAAAAGGTGAACAATGCAATAAACAATCATTCATTGGCAATTTTAATTTCAAAGATTGAAATCCGAAATGTCTGATAGATGTAAAACAAAGGTGTCAATCTCATTTCTCAACTGCCCTTTTTTTCTCTCCCCTTCTCTTTTCTCACAGTTAAATTATAAAACAATTATCGTTCCTTTATCATCACGTTCGTTTGCTTGTTTGTTTGTTTATTTCTTCATAATTCGTTCATTTAGAAATGAAATTGAAGTAAAACTAAAAGGAGCAAAATATCTGCCTAATGTAATAATGCGATATTTACACGTACGCACACGCACACACGTACACACATGCACCTAAAATTGGGTAGATGAAATGGAGCGCAATGCTTTCTCCTCACATGAACTGATCGATTAATCGGTAATGAAATAATGGTAATCGATAATTTAATTTTTCCCACACAAAATTGTGTGTTTGTTTCAGTATTTCTGCTTCGTAGTACTGTAATACTACTCTTGCAGTATCACAGTTGGATTACAGCATTAATCACAGTTAGATTACAGCATTACAGTTGAAATTTGTATTAATTTTCAGAATGAAAACGGTTGAAAAGAGAAATGGACAATTCTTTAACGAAATTTTAATAACAAATTTTGCTGCATTTTTAGGAAGCAATTTTCTTTCTGGAATAAATTCAAACATTTTTGCTAGCAATTTTGAAGATTAAAATTAGTGCCAAATGCTCGCACTCTTCTAAAATTAAATTATCACAGCGTTTGCAAGTTATATAATTGAGGAAATTTTTGCAGCGTAGCTTGAGGCAAATGAGAGCCAACGGCCAAATTTCAAATCTTCAATCGATATGGGAGAAGAGATAGATAGTTATCCTTCCTCTCGAAATTGTTTTCATCCAACTTGAATATTTCAAATGGGCTTTAAATGACCAACAAAAAGGATCGGTTCGCCCATCTTAGCATTAAAAAGTATCCCAAGCCTGGAAAAATGGTCATTTGCATCTTTTATTTCTCCTCAAATCAATTCCTCCTGAAATGGCGCTTACTCGTAATTCTTCATATATTAATTTTAAATTTTGTTTCGATGAGGAAAAATTTGTCCTTTTTTTCAAATCCGAATTAGAAATTAATTAAATGAGCAGGTGAATAACAAAACAAAAGCTACTGAAATGAATTGTTTGTTTGATAGGAACTAAAGTGAGACTTCCTTAGCTTCCACCTGAAAATAATTTATATTGAATTATCAGAATTGAAATACTCAACAGTGAGATTGCTTCTTTTGATAGAGATGCGAAATAAATCCTTCCTTCGATTCTGTGATTGCATTTTCCAACTTGCACTTATCATTTCACCGTCATCGACGTCTCAATGTCACTGTCCAAGTGGTCAGCAAAAGAAAGTGCAGAAAAACTTGTTTGCAACGGTGAGTGGTAGCAGCGCCTGTCACTCACATGTGTCACGGAACGCTTCCCACGTATCGGACGGAAGCGGAGGAGAGTAGATTTAAAAATGAGTGATTGCTTGCTGAAGTGAAAGCCGTAACGAGGCGGGCGGGTCTCTCTAGCGACGATCCAAGAGATGCAAGTAGAGGTGGGCTGATCAGATCAGAAAAGGGTGAGTGAGGGGTGCGTTGATGAGGAAGAGGACATTCTCTTTGAAATTTCAGAAATTATGAAAAAGGACAGACTTGCTCCACCATAGAACCAGTATCATTCACTCAGAGATGTTAAGGATTCCTCCTGTCACATCCTTGAGCGGCTAATAAGGACGCTGTTCATCATTTACTACTGCTACTACTACTACTACTACTACTGCGATGTATTGGTACTAATAGTGGATAAGCACCACTTTATTACCCACTAATTGATTATCTCTCTCTCTCTCCCTCTCCCTTATTGTTCTCCTACTGCTCTCATTGAGTTACCAGGAAAAAGTATTAGTTGCTAAGAACAAACTACTTAGCAGGAATTTCAAGAAGCAAAATTTGCATATTGGATGAAAGCTGTTTCGCGGCGCTCCTTCAATCTTCTCAAATCCTAAAAAAACGAACTCTTTCCAACACCTGCTCCTTCTGATGTATAAACTGTCATCACCTTCTCCCATCACCTCTTCTGATATAATAATATTAGTAAGAGAAAGTTAGCACCCAACTTCGAGCTTCTTCTTGTCGCTGTTACCACCGCGGTCATTGCTACTATCAGAAGCAATAAGAGAGCGTCGCAAAAATGTCGCATACTTCTGAGCAACACATGTTTGCAACCATTTACATTCTTACCGCAAACGCATTTGTTTTATTTGCAAATGAAATCGTCGGCGAGCCATTTATCAGGTTTGTGATAATCTTCTCATTCTAAGCATGAAGAAAGAAGCGGCATGATAATGGCGCTATCAGTGACTGATAAATCATCACTTTCATTCTTTACCTCCCGTCATATCCTAAAATTTTTAGGATATTTATGTTGAAAAATTTGCACACGAAAAAAAGAAGGCACAAATCAGTTTTGCTCACTTCCTTAACCCTTATCCTCTCTCCCTCTCTCTCTCCCTTGTTCCGTTTAAATTCAATGCAGGACAGATATTTCGTTTTCCAGTTCTCTAGTACCCCACCATTTTAAATCTTCGATTATGCTGTTGACATAGTTCACACTTATCTACCAGCTCTCTTTTCAATGTAATAATTAAAAATCGAACTTCTATTATCAACCATTCGATTCATTTCAAAAATATATGTAATGGAAAAAAAATTCTAATTTATTGAAATAGCACCAGTACTTCATGTGGAATTTCCAATGCATTTTCATTTAAAATTTCCCCTTCGACGAGAGTAAAATGCAATAACTTTTTAGCAAAACAAAAATGAAGGGAAACACTGAGTTTCGAGTGCCTTAAGTTTTCTAATCGAATTTTAAAAGAAGAAGATTTAGCGTGAAAACTTTTGCTGTATTATTTGAAATATTTCCCTCTTCATATTTCACATTTTTAGTTGCACTAATTATTAGCTCGGAGTGCATGCTCGGTAACAATAACAGTTAACACAATCGCTAGTAACAGTTGCCAAACAAATTTTACTTTTTAACTTCAATATTTCCACTCAAATTTCTCTCTCTCTCTCTCTCTCTCTTATTTCTCAATTTTTTGTTCATTAACGTCTCGACTCTTTTTTATTGTTAAATAAGACTAATAGATCAAGTTTTAATGCCTGTTTCACACCGATCGAATTTTGTGTAAATCAGAAGAGTTTTCTGCGTCGATCGTTATCTGGGAATGTGAATTGAATACATTCCGGAATTGTCCGTACTTCAGTAACGAACAAATGCTGGAAGCATTCGAGTGCGTTCTTATGCAAGCACAGAGAGATTAGATAAGAAAGAAAAAGGGAAGAAATTTCAAGTTGAGGAAATGCGCTCAGGAAGGGATGGTGGAATTCCCGGATGGAAGAGCACTGTTGAAGGATTTACAGTAATAAATCATCTCACGTGCTAATGTCACTTCATCATCAATGCTTCTTCACTTCAAAGTTCATTTCAAAATTTAAATGCTTCAATGAATTAATTTAAAAAAAAAAAAAAGAAAAAATAGGGAGTATTCGTAAGCAATTAATACAACAATACCTACCTACATTTTTCATTAAAATTTTTTAAACTTTTTAGATAATGAAATGGACGATTTTTTATTTTTTAACCAATTTCTAGTTGTTGCAATAGACTTCAAATTTATTCATTTCTCTTTTTTTTTGCTACAAACTGTCATTTCAACTGTATCCTTCTGAGGAACAAATGAAACTCATAAAAATTAACATATTTGTTGGGATTGCATGTCCGCGGCAATGAGCAACAATGCTTTTTAGTAGGATGGAAAAAGATCCAATTCTCATTTCCGAGATTCCTTGACTGATTGAGGTCAAACGTGAAAGTTTGGCTATTAAAGAAAGATTTAGGAGGTTAAGTAAAAACGTGAGATTGCCGCCCAGTGCGTCACTGATATATCTCAAAATGCTATTAATTATAATTTGATGCAATGAAATGGCAAACGTTACCTAAAGCTTTCATCTTAATTTTTAATAATTAGTATTTTAGCCATTTTAAATGGAATTTTTTCAGTTGTTCGGCAGATGCGATATACGTGAAGTGGAAAACAAATGTGACCTTTGTTGGCCATGTAAACGTACGACATGTACCGAACCGTCTTTGCTACCAGGTACTAGTAACAAATAATCAAATAGAATTGCTCATACCACATCAGGATTGCCAAGTAAGCAGAACAAGGCTAGTTCCACTTCTAACTTTGACCTGAAATTTAATACACCAACAACTTAAAGTGATCATTCTTAGCAAATTCGAAAACTAATTTAAATTTCACCATCAAACGCCAACTTAAATATAATTAATTTTTATCTTTTTGGTGAAAAAAAAAACTTTTTAATTTTGATATTTGACGAAAAAAATCATACGTTTTTCATAGGTGCTCGTAATCAATTAGCTATCACTGATAGTTTATTTTAACTATTCGTTTTACTTAATTATTTTGCTGCAACCTATTTGAATACTTAATTACTTTCCACTACAATTGAGGACAATTAACTCGTTACTCTTTTGATGAAGAACATTGCAGTTTATTTCATGTTAAACTTGTAAATCATACTTTTTTAATAATCTCTACAATGATATTTGATCATTCAGCTCATTGAGTGGTTGTGCATGCTTCTGTCCTTTAGCGCTTAGCGCCTTATGACTTCTTGAAGAGCAAATTGTTTGTGGAAGTTACTAGCAAATTTTAGAAGCAAAGGTTGACTAATTTTCAAATTTAGAACTACCAAGGGTGTGTGTGTGTGTGTGTGTGTGTGTGTGTGTGTGTGTGTGCATAAGCTGGAAAGATTGGTTTTGCATTAGTTCCAAATCAGTGCCCATCTATTTAAATGTTTCGCTTTTTTTAACAAGTAATTTTTGAAGATTCGAAATGTGCAAAATACTAAATGAGGAATGCATGCGAAATTCAGGAAAAAGTCAAATAAATTGATTAAAAAAAAGAGCGAGTATTCCTATATAGTGAAAATGCAAAAGAACCTGTTGTAGTGATAAATTTTTACTTTCAAAGCGTAAAAGGAAATTTGATTTTCATTTCTCTCCGCCTCCTTCCCTCACTGACACAACCTGTCGCGTCAATATCAGCTGGTAGTATAAAAAGTTCTCATCATCTCTTCGTATCTCTAAATTTCAGTTAATTTTACTTCATTGATGATGAACTGTGCCGCTCTGTTTGTCGTATGCATCATCACTTCTAAAGCGAATAAAAATTTTTGCAGTTTATTTTCCTATTTGTGAAAAAGTTGAACGGAAAGTGAAATCGCTCCCAACTGAGCTTCTCTTCCAGGAAAACAGAAACTTTACTATTTAAATTGAAATATTTCATGGAAAACAGAAGCTTTGCTATTTAAATTGAAATACTCATTGAAATATTCATGTTAGCTAATGTGGAAAGGTTCTTCACCATGTAACCACTGATGTGAACTTTTTCAAAAAGAGCTTGTGAAGTTGGAGGACAACGAAGAAATGGTAATTGTTGCTTGAAAGCTTTTCAAAACATTTCCTTGTGTCTCGTCTCGTCCTTTGCTAACGGCCTATGGCTTTCTGAGATAAACACGCACACACACACACACACACACACACACACACACACACACACACACACACACACACACACACACACACACACACACCCATCATTCTTTATCTCTCATTTATCATTTCTTCCGCATTTTTTGAAATGGCTAAGTTGCGCTTATTGCTGAATAGTAAGCAAAATAAACAAAAAGCTTTCTTTAAATTCCCCAACAAAAAATGCTCTTGGAACTAATTAGTCCAAATTTTACCGTTTTCGTACTTCGGTCGAGCACAATTACGTAATCTTCGAATTTTAAATTTTTTAAATAAGATATGAATGAATGAATGGATAGATTGCTGTTGTTCACAGCATCATTTAGTGAATCACAAATCCTTAATTGTATTTCGTCGCTCATTATGCAAATTTTAGAGTAGGACAACTGGATAATGATTATCATGCAGTTCAGCGTTGTTATGAATTCTTTATTGTTTACGTATTCCAATTTAAAGAGGAAGAATAATGGACATTGTTAAGAAAGAGATTCATTTGAAGATAATTTTCCAAACAGATCATAATAAATTTTGCCGCGTTAGAGCAGTGATATTGAAAAATCAAATAATTATATGATGTTGACAAAATTATAGTTTTGTTTTGAAGTTTTTAATTAAATTAAAACTTATAAATATTTCAAGCAATTTTTTAAAGAAAAGAATTCGATTAATTTGAGGTAATGTGGCTAATTTTGAAGTTTAAATTAAAATTGATGATTTTTCTCTTTTTCTTTTTAGATCATTAAGTCCTGTAGGTGTAATAATAGCAACATCAGTCGTAATTTCATTTCATCCTCGTTACGTCACTGCTGGTGATCGAATCTATCTGTTACGATGCTTGCACACACGTGCATCGAATCGAACATTACTGCCAGGATCAGTTGCACCTACCACTATTTCTTCCAGTGAACTTTTTTTCTTTTATTATTCTTGATTTGATGAATTAAAGTTCAGTTAAATTTTAAATTAACGATTATTATAACGCTTGCTGGTGAATCACAGTGGGCGTTGTACAGTGCTGCATCGTTTGTCACGTAGGACCAGTGACGGCAAGCGCACATGAGAGCAGGGAACAGCTACGCATTCCAATTTCAGTGCCATCTGACAGCAGCTGAACGTAACTCTTCCAGTTCCAGAGTCGACGTCAGTGCCGCAGTGCGAGTATCAGATACGGAGCGTGAAAGACGATGAAATTGTTAATGAAGCAAGTATTGGTGAAATGGTTCGCCATCGTTGGTCCTGCAGCATTCGATCCGATCGGCAATTTTGCCTTCTCATCACCAACTGCTTCCTGATAGCCAGCGACTCAAAGCACCTGCTTATCGACAGTCAGGGATGTTCCACGGACCGTACTGTTCTTCCTGACTTGGATTACATTGACAATGTATGCATCTCATTTCTCTCATCAATCAATTTCAAGAAATCGTAAAGTGTTGTTGGTTCTGAAAGAGTGACATTAATGTACAATGTGAATGGAAGAATTATTCCATTTATTCTCCAAAACAAAATTAAAATTTCATCTTTCAGATGAACGTTGAACAAAATGTATCCGTTTTTGGCATCGCTGAAAAACCATATATTTTTTTTCAATGTCAAATAAGCCTATTACCGTCAAAAACTGATGATCGATGTCCTAAACCAACCTGTTCTGGCAGTCATAGAAGAGATCGGTTTGTTGCTTTCCACTGATATCGCATAAATCAAAGTACCTTCTTCCGAAAAAATCAAACTTTGCATCCCTCAGCAAATTTCTTTCCAGAGAAAAGTTCCACTTACTTTACTTTACTATCTGAGATTAAAGAAAAATTCAGTTGAAGTTTGAAGGGCTGAGAACGGTAACGCTCTCGTGTACTTCCCCCTAACAATGATCGATGAGAGTTTTCGAATAAAATTATCGTTTGAAAGGAAAAGAATGGATGGTTTACATTCTATAAGAAATTTCCAGGAGAGATTTACTTTTTATGATGGAAAATGACGAGACGCTAATATTGGACGTTGTTTCGCAACCACTCGAAATTCGTGACTTCGACAAGCATTTTAGAAAGTCAGTTTTTTTTTAGTTACATTTGTTTTAACTGATAGCAAATGTTTGGATGGAAAAGTAACACGCGAAACTTCAAAAATGTTAAAACATACTGTGCGATAACTTGAAAGATTAATTATTGAATTAAAATCAATGCAATATATTTTGGTAAAAAAAAATGGATGAATCGCTTACTACATTCCGGAAATGATAATTTAGAAGAGGATGTGATCGATCACCGGAAGCAATTGTTAATGAAATTGGTCATGATGGCACCATTTGCATAACATGGAATTTTTTTGTTTTAATCGCTCCATTCACTATTTTGGTAAATTCTCTAATTATTTCAATCATTAATTTGGCCTTTCAGAATTGCTCTATTACAAAAATTTAAGTTTGGAAAATTTCTCTTATCATGCAAAAATCAGCATCAAAGGAAATATTTATATCAAAGAATGAAATTTTTCTTAATAAATGCGGGAAAGTAGGCTTCACAAATTATAGCGTTTTAAGGCAGTAAACTTAGTGAAATAATTTCCCCTTTATTTTTCAAACATTTTGAAGTTTTTTTTGTGCCCATTTCTCCTAGTTTTAGTAAGGCTGGAATTTCATTGAAAGCTTTGTAAATGCTTATTTTGGGGGGAACAAATTGAAGAAAATCATTTTAAATATTATTTAATGAAAAGTTTAAGAAATTAAGAAGGAATTTATCAAAATACCAAAGGAAATGCTCAACAATTAATATCTACAAATTAGCGCCTATTTAACTTTCGAAGAAATAATTTTGAAGATAGCACTTTGCACTATCATAACAGCAATAACAATGGTACTTCGGAATATACGTTGTCGTGCGAGAACATGAATGTGGATCAAAGTATCAAAATGAATTTGATCGCTTCGTTGTTTTGTTCAAAAAGGATCGTTCTATGTGAGGTCGTTGAACGACAATTTAATTAACGCCAAACATGTTTTCTCTTAAATCGAATTTCGCTTAAAATTCAAATGATGGATGATCTTCCGCTTATTTCAACAAAAATTTAGATGGACTAACTACACTTCGGACTTTTTCCCCTGATATCCAGTATGATGCAGTTATTGCTGAGAAGATCATGAAATTAATCGAAACGCTTTCATACATTTATAATTATCAAATTATCCAGTACTAATTTATGATTCTTACAACATATCAGTTCGCTTCCTTGAAGAACATTAGCAAACAGATTGTAAATTTCTCGTTAATTTATACTCCAAGCCTGTTTCTTTTAGTTACCTTAGCACTTTACAATTATTAAATTGTAGTTTTTCAATAATTAATTAATTTTTTTCCAATGAAACGTTTCAAAAATAGCTAATAAAAACGTCGAAGCTAAAATATTACATTAAATGAAAGTGTGGAATTAAGGTGCTGTTTGTAGTGAAATTTGTTGTTCATTCCAAACAAAAAATGAATAATAAAATAAATTGTATTTTAATTACTGGAAAAATTTTACAAAAGCTCAATGCATTTGTTGTTGTTTCTGTAAGGCTGTATAAATTACTTCAAAGAAATGAATCACACACACATCAAAGTATGCTTTGAAATAAGGAAAGAAATGCACGTGTGAGATATGTCAGTATACGTTGTCGTCCACTTTTCCACACTCACAACTGAGATGTCGTACTATTCCGAAAAGAAGACCTGATTCTTGCATTAATTTCGCTCCACATGGTCAGCGGATACCATTGCCCTTCATGCGTACGCATATGTATGCAAAAAAATTAATGCGAATATTTATTTATTTGTATTTATGTACCATTGATAGTTTGCAGTTGAAATGCATCAATTATGTCCTAAATTCATAATCAAATACATTACAAGAAAGTTATATCACGACAGGGTTTATTTTCCGATGAAATCTCATTTTCAAAGAAGTACGGTAAATGGCGAATAGAAGTAATGAGTTTCTATCCGTTACTATAAACCACTAACTTTACCAATTTCTCCCTAAACTACTTATACGCAAGTAGAGGATGTCTGTTTAGCTATGGGATGAAACGAAATATATGAATTCATTTCGCGAAAGGTCAAATTAGTATTAGACGTAAAAAAAGTATAAGATCCGATTAGTGAAAGAAGTGTGATTCTAGGCCACACATTTATGCTCCTCTTGAGAAGTGTATTTCATGACTCATAGCATGCAGCGATTATGAAATACGTGAAATCAGGTGATTGAAAGCTGCCTTGGCACGTGGAGAGAGGCGGGGGGAAGTATTTTATTACGATAGCTGTTTATAACAACTTGCCAGTGATTGAGAAGGTTTAATTTTAAATTAATGAGTAATCTACGATGCGGTTCGCTTTTTTGTTTAAATTTAATATCTCCCATTTTTTTCTCTTTCATCTTCCACTCGTTTCACGAACGACGAATTGTTTCTTAATTATTGAGGAATAATGCTTATTCATTACAAATTACATATGTACTGTTACTTGGTATCATTTGTTACTTTAGCTTTCTACCGGCCATTAATTCTTAGAATAGAATGTCAAACAAACTGAAATGGGAAGCTGTTTTTTCTAAAATTGCAGGCCGTACATGTTTTTCATTGGCCGATTGCAGCGAAATATACAGCAAGCAGTATTAGGACTTGGCTCATGGAGACAACAATTGGTCTATCATACAGCGAAGTGCTTTTTCAGTTTCACAAACTTTTTACCGCTTTGAAGAGATAGAATAATCCATTAGCATATAATATTCCTTTACAATTCATCGAAATTTTGTCTTTAATAAAAATTATACTGACAGTGAGTTAAAGAATACTTTTTAAAAGCATTTTTAATTCGCAATTTTTATCATAACTAAAAATAACTCTTGAGTATCTGAAAGGATAGGTATAATCATAAATAACATTGCAGTTCTACTTATTACGAAATCCTCGGTGTTTCGATGAACGCAACACAGGCCGATATTAAGAAGGCTTATTACGAAAAATCAAAAGAAGTTGGTATACATCGCATTTCATGAAATGTTGATTCACTTTTTTATTTTTCTAGACGTTAGGAGCATACCTTTTACCTTCTCTCACAAGATAATGTGATTTCAGGGCTTTTATCTCTAATTTAGTTGTAAAATAATGATGAATTCTGTGGCTTAGATACTAAATTTCTTTTTTTGATAACTACAATGACAAGAAACTGTTAGATATCATGAAATTTTACATTACTTCCCTAAATGTGTAGAAGAGTAAAGGCGATAAAATTGGCGTTATTTCTTTCATGGACCGAAATTTAGTTACATCCAGACGGGAAAGATTGTTCAAATGAACACGAACTGAGACGGCGAAATGATGCATTCATTGAATTAACTGCAGCCTATGAAGTTTTGAAAGTCCCAGAACAGCGGCGGGCATATGATATCTCATTGGATAACAGAACATTTGTTGACTGCATAGAACGGTCAAGTTTCGATGGGCTTTTCGTCAACCCCCAAGGCAAAAGCACTAGAAAGTAAGTTATTTTGTTGCATACACATTATTACATACCATTCAGAAGGGACGTTTTAGCCGTTGTATTTGTTTCCTCGTTGCTTTTATTGTTTTACTCTTATGTTTTCTTTCTGAAAAGTGCTTAAAAGAAGCATTTGAGTTTGAAAATTTTAACCACTTTTTAAAAATTTCAGACACATGAGACCGATAGAAATGTACAATGAATTCTGGGAGAAATTCGGTATTTTTGGTTACTGTCTAAGATTTGTGGCGCAGTCTATCATTATCGCTGTGGTTGTCGTCGGAACGCTACTTCAATTTTCAAATTGATCGTTAAGCAGAATATTTCTTGTAAAAAAGTCTGTTGTTGTAATTAAAGAAATATTTTTAGGTTTTATAATGATGTTTAGAAGTGCAATCGTATCCAAATTTGCCGTTGCTCTGTTTTTAAAAAGCCTCTTTTTGACGAATTAGCACTGTTATATATTTTATAACAGTCTCGAATATTTATGTTCATTATATTAGCATTACCATCTTAAAATTACGGGATGAAAAGAAATGGGCGCTATGGATGCCGTGCCCTTTTAAAACCTTAATTTCACATATTTTGTGTAATCGTTTTCATTAATTTCATAGCAGTGTTTCCGGGTATTTATCAAAATTTGTTGTGCTCAATTGTTTTGTTTTTTTACTATCTGTAATTATTGATTTTAATCTGCGCTATGTTAGTAAGAAGTCTTATTAAAAATCTCTGAAGAGGGTCACTTCTCTTCGGTCCTTTTTATCAATCAGCCATTATTTTTTGTCTTTGCAAAATATTTGTATTTATATGCAACGAAATTTTAGATTATCGATTTTATTCTATTAAGATATTGAATGATGTCTTAGTTTTTGAAAAATTAGTTATATTAAAGTGTCGCTGTTTTTCATCAGTGAACGATTAGACTGGGATAAATTTTCATTCTATTTAGAAGTAACACTCTTTCAATAAATGTTTTTGCAAATATTATCTGAGCATGACTATTTATGACTAACAATGCTTTCACCGCTGTTCGTGTGAAAGTTTTGTTTTCTGACATTTTCAATTGTTTATCCTTACATCAGACCATGGAAGATGTGTTGGAAAAGCGGTTAGCAAGGCTGGAAAATCGATTAGGCATGCGCAAGGCAGGAAGCGTTACAAATGTAAATGAAGAACTGGCTCTTCTACGGAAGAAATTATCCGAAGCTGGTTGTGGCTTTCTGTTGAAGATTCCAGCTGATGTGTTGCACAAGATCAGCCATCTAGCAACTGGTGTTAGTTTCTCCTTTACCTCTCTCTTTAGTTTTCTCAATATACATATATGCATCTTACTAAAGGTTGTTGGTATTGATTTTTGTTTTTCTACTGCAATTTCATTTCTTCAAAAATCACTGGTGGAGTGGTATGTGCACTGATCTTACATCATATCAGCACTCTAATAAAGGTAATTGAAACATCCAATTTTTGTTTAGAAAATCATGACGTTGGCAACCAAACTTTCAGAGCGATTATTTAACCTCGACAGAAAAGAAGAGAGAAATAGAGTTTGGTCACGACTTAATGGTTGAGCGGGTTAGACTTCTGGAGCAGTTTCAGAAGGATTCTGAGGTTATCTCGAATCTTTAGTGTACAACTTTTTTTTTTATTTTGATATCCTAGTTATTAAATTCTAATGCTAAAACCAACTAAACAGAAAACAGGATGTTGATTTCCATGTATGTATGATGTTACTGAAAGCTTACAACCACTACATGACCTAAAATCTGAATTTTTACTTTTTCGAGAGATAGAAATTATTCAAAAACCTCACTTTTTGTATAATTTAGGCTTCACTTTTAGATTGTGTTTAAATCTGAATCAATTGCAAGTGTAGGTCATCATATACCAGCCCTCGATATTGCCGAAAAAGAAATTAATGACTCGGCGTTGGATGTGCAAAAGTTTGCTATTTAAATATTCCTTTAGTTTTATTATAATTCTCCAATATATGTAGTTTCTATTTAACCCAATACCATTACCAGGTAGAGAACGCTGCGTTCACTTTTCTATAGTATTGTTTGTTTTATGTCTGCAAATAAGAAATTGTGTTTATTTGGGTAAAAGTTTACAAAGTTCGATGTGAAATGATAAAAACAATGAGATGGTATTTTATTCGTTTCTATTCAGGTTTTCCTGCATTTTTCTTATTTAAAATTTTATTAGGCATCATAGCAGTGTAGTGGATCTCAAAGAGAAATTTGTGATAATTTTGGAGCAACTCAACTATCAAATTCTGGAATGGGAAAGCACTGTAGAGAATCTTGAACAAGAGAAGCGAAAGAAAGAAACAAATGCTTAACTTCTCATTTGCTGAAGATGTTCGCTTTTAAGGGAAGGTTTGCAAATGAAATTTTGCGAATTAAAAATTTTTTGTAGTTCCTGTGATATTTTTTCATTTGTTTCGCAAGTTTGACACATTTCTATCATAATTGTAAACAACAGCCAGCTGTAATGTAATTGTATCTACGTGGTTGGAATATTTATGTTATAATTTAATGCATCATTTTCTGTTTATGCAGTTGTGCTTTCAGACAGTTACTGGGCAATGCAAAGTTTCAATTTTATATTCATAATTACAAATTGGGCCTTGTTCAGTAGATGGTTGCTAAACTTGGGACCAAGATGAGTCCAATATAAAGAATGCAGAAATTTTTGGTTAAAAAATATTGTTATAGAAAAATTAAAATGATCGTTTTAACTTTAAAAGTTAACAAATGTTTTAAAGTAATCGAGAAACAATTATAAATCATCATAATACAAATACTAGAGAATGTGTTAGTAACCAGGAGAAGTACGAGGAGATGGACAATGATGACAGGAACCTTGTATTCCTTCTTTGCCGAGTGGTCCAGGTTTTCCAGGTAATCCAGCTTGTCCCGGCGCACCCTGTGGTCCAGGATCACCTGGTGGTCCTGTTGGACCAGTAGGTCCAGGCTTGCCGATTGTGCCGGGCTCCCCTACATTACCTGGTGGTCCAGTTGGTCCTTGAGGACCTGGTGCTCCCTGTGGTCCAGGATATTCGCTAATAACACCAGATAAACCTCTGACCCCAGGTGGTCCCGGATGTCCTGAAGGTCCTTGTGGACCAGGAAATCCGGGTGGTCCTGGAGGACCTGGTAGCAGGCTACCTCCTCCATCTTTCCCTCGTTCCCCGGCTGGTCCTGGGAGTCCCTTCTGTCCTGGAGCTCCAGGTGGTCCTGGTAGACCAGGGGGGCAGTCAAAGCAAAAATCTGGTTGTGGTATCGCGTTTGGTTCCGCATCGATACCGGGTGATCCATGTGCTCCAGGCAGTCCATCAGCACCTAAAGATGAAATTTTTCAATATTGAAATGATGAGATTTGAAATACTACAGCAGTGCAAATGACAAACCATTTTCACCGTCAGGTCCTGGAGGACCGGGTGGCCCAACAACTCCTACGCCACAGCTACAACATGTTTTTTCAACAGTTTTGGGTATCCCTGAACCGCTGTCATTGGACTCGCTGTAATCAGAAGTTTGAGATGTTTCGAGGAATTTTGTACTGTTGTTCCTGCCGTTACTGTTTATCCCTACAAGTGTAAAAGAATCAGAAAAGCTCATAACTCTTTATCTTTTGGCGAGGATATTAATAATTCAAATTTGCGCTTATACTTTTCGACAATTTCCCGTTTGAATAGGATTTTAACATACTTTTTTGTTTTAGAATTTAAATTTAATTCTCTATTTTGAAGTTTTTTAATAGAAACCTTTTTTTATTGAAAAGAGCAAAAGGAAAATAAAAATATGGAAAAGCTTTATTTTCCCCCTCAGGGCTTCTCATATTCGTTGGAATTACTTCGAAAATTAATCATAAGCAATTATTGCAATTTTACTGCGCAGTTTATCACTGGAAGAACTTTAATTTTTCATACTTCCATTGTTCTGGGGTTTTTTTCACCAGCGGAAGTATTTCTTCCGAAAGAACTAAGATTTGGTTCTAAAAAAGGTAGAATCAAAATCTTCTAAATTTGACTTCCTGTTTATGCCACTGGGATTTTCCGTTCATTTCCGATTCCGATCACTTTTTGTGGTTGAAAATAATTGATGCTTCACTCGATAACTTTTAAGTCTATTTTATTCTGATAAAGAAACCAAACTAATTTTTTAAATACGTCTTCAACATGACCTTTTATCTAAAATGGAGGTTTCGGTTCTTCAAACTCGATGATAAAAGCAATCAGCATGGGCTTTATCAGTTTTCCTTCTCTCCCTCTCTTTACCACTAAGAAATTGAAGTGATAATTTTAACTAATCAAAATCACTATTTTGCATGATTTCACTTCTTCTTGCATCCTCTCTTATCAATTCAACTTTGCTGTCCTCACCGTCCACTCCCTCTCTCTCCAAATCTCCTTCATCCTCCTCTTCCTCCTCTTCTTCAGCACTATATGCGACGCTTTCTTCATCTTCCACCACGTATGCTGGAGTTGTACGCGCTTGATGTCTTTTACGTTTTATTCGATGTCTCAGATTTACGTATCTTTTGAAGCGATTGTTAACGTTAGCATTTTCGGCACCAGTTAGTATTTGCACCTATAACATCAGAAAAAAACTGTACTTTTTGTTCTTTCTGAAATAATTGAAATTAAAATTTATTGGTCAAAACTTATTCGTCGGCACTCTTTCATCTTATTGCGCTTGTACTACGAAGTGAATAAAACTTTTTAAGTTTGAAACAGAGAACGAAAATATTTAACTTTTTTTCAAAAACCTTCTCAAGGTAGTCTACTCTTTCTTGAAGTGATGCAATCCGGCTTAGTTCTCATCCAAACTTTTATTTGATAACAGCGGGAAATAAAAATTGAAAAACCCTTTTGAAACAGGAAGTGGAAATTTGTTGAATTACATAACAAACTTCTCTTCCCTCTTAAATGATGATAAATTCATATTAATCCATTCAATAGCGAAAATATTTTTATTTTAATTTATAACGAAAATTTCTGACTGAGAATTCAGTAGGTTGAAATATTTGAGAAGAGGCAAATACCTTATCGTATTCCTGCCACAAGCTCTTTGTTAAATGCTTGCAATAAGCAACCTCAACCTCAAGGGATGATCGCTTGTGTTGCATATAGCTGTAGAGGAGTGGTACGGTAACGATTGCTGTAAGCGTAGCCATCGTCGATACGGTAATACCGAAAAGTGCGGCACATTTCATCGCTTTCGCCTCTCTTTGCTGCAACTTCGAATCTTCCGCTACTGTTGCCATCGCCTGAAATTAATTGCTTACTCGTCTAATTTTCCTACTAATTACCTAGAAACAATACTTCGCCCTTCACTTTCCTTTTTTACTGACCTCATTTATTCTACGACCACATGTCGTTGCACTCAGAAATAGACCGACCAACAATTGACCTCACACATTTTCCGTCTTCTCGTCAATAAAGTAATTTCTCCATAAATTTATTGATATGTTTTGCGATGCGAAATTTTGAAATAAATCAACAAATCATAATTTATTGCAGTTTTGAAAAGTCATCAGTGATTGATTTACGACAAGACTGACTAGCAGTGAATTAAGCGATGAGACAGAACAAACTACGAATAATTCGTTTCACATTTGCTAAGGGAATTTTTACGAGACCAACGTAAGTGAACGTTGTATTTTGCTGAATAAATTAACCATATGATAGTTCCTTTGTAAGTAATAGTATCTTTGGTTAATGAACAAATATTTAAAATTTGTTTATTCAATCATTTCATAGCGGTCACACAAAACGTTTTAATGATATTTATAAAGATAGGTAAACTGCCACAAATTACTTCAAAACGAAGGAATGTGCATTATTAAACTGTGAAATTTTACCATTCAACATTAATTTGTTAGGTAATTATAGGAATTTTCGGAAGGAAATATTTACATTTAAGTATGAAAAAAACAAATCGCAAATTTAGCTTTAATTACGATAATGTTATTTTCCTTGTTGAAATTTAAGATTTTCACTTCTTGAGGAAAGTAAGTAGATAAAAATAATTTTTGAAAAAAAGACAGTAATGATTTTTGAGCATCTTTTTGGTTTTAATTTTAGTGAAATTTTTTTCATGACATTTCTCCATTAATAAAAATTACTTTAATTTATGCGCTAACTGCATCTAAAATGAGAGGGCAGGAGACAGCTTACTTGATAATATGAAAAAGGGAATTTCTCAATAAACAATATAAAGTTTGTTTTCGAAAAGAGAGAAAGAAATAAATCTTCGAATAAATTGAATTGGCGAATGAGAAAAATCACTTCAAAAGAGATTAAAATAACTCCTCAAAAATAAATTATTACTGCCAGACGCTTCGTGTCGAAAATCTATTTGTCCTTTTTTGTCCATCTCCCACATCACAATATGGCTGCTGGATAAGTGGAAAGGTAAATAAATATCAATAATAATGTTGATAATAATAGTTTCCCATTAAGAGATGCCTCACTGAGTTAGAGTGGCTGCAAATGGAAAAGGAAATTAGACAAATGCATTGGTGTGATTTATGAAAAAGGCAAGAGAGAATTAAATTTAAATTTATCTCATAAGAATAACTAGCATTTTAAAAGTAAAATTTTAAACCTACTCTTTCCAGAAATATTTAAAACTTTTTTCCTTTTTTTGGAATATTACTTAAATGCTATAACACGTGCTTAACGTAATGTTAAAAAAAATAAATTCTCAAAATATGATTTGTTGGTTGGAAGGCCTAGAAAACTGATTGAATGAGTAAAGCTATCAATCTCTGACTGAAAAGCAATTAGTAAGAATACCAATAATAATAGTAGTAATTATCCAATGTTAAAATTGAGGGATGACGGATATTACGTACGTATACAGCGACGTGATGGATACAGAAATGCAATGAGCAAGATTTTCCTTTATATGTCAGCACACCTAATAATCGGATATTTTCGGATGATAAATAATTTTTTAAACCAGATCGGAAGAGAGAGGGTAAGATAAGATAGATGAATAACGTTGCCGCCCATGTTAATACGACAAAACGGAAAATTTTTTTCAAGCTAAAAGCATTACTTGCGCTGATAGTATTCATTTTTAATTTCGTGCGAAAATTTACTTTGATGTGCAACTATGACGAGTGAAAAAAAAAACTATGAGATTTGGAAGAAAGTTTCGGAACGGATGATTGTTTCCATGTTTCACCCTCTTATTTCCCTCTCATTTTCGCTCCATTTTTATCTTATTTGCTTGGATTTTAGCTTAATTTAAAAACTCTACGAACGACCATTTACTAAAGCCAATTAAATTTCAATTTTTGTCCTTTCTTAGAGAGCATTAAATGGAAATATTACTAATAAATATTTTTAGGCTTCTTGGAACTTATCCGTTCAATGCGATAACTTGGCAGTATCGAAACGATGATGTAGAAATCAAGCACCTGGCACAGATTTGGCAACAGTTGATGGCAGGAGATTGTGATAACACTGATAATGATAGCTATAATGGTAGAGGATTGATTACACCACTCCTTGATGAATTCTTCACTGAAAGTAATTATCCTTCCTTTTTCAAATGACACTTCTTTGATCTCTTTTAATTATTATTGCCGACAATATTTCGAAAGTGCTCTTCAACACGAAATGCTTTTTTTTTGGTTTTGAAAAAGCAAACAGAAGAAAATGATGAGATTGGTTGTTTTTACGATGTGGAAGAGATAAAAAAGTTACTTGTCACATTTAAAAATTTGCCGTAAAAATTGCGAACTTAAAATAACATTTATTTTAGCTGCGAAAATCCATTAATTTTAAAAGCATTTTGTAAATTTTTTCTTATTTTCGTCTCGGGAGCGTCACTCCTCCCTCCAACTACTGCTTCCCTGCAATTCTATCTTTTTTTTCCTTTAAGCAAATCTTTCAGTTCTCTTTAGCACTTCAATTTTGATGTAATAGTTGAACTGTGTGATTTAATACAATTTCAATAAATTTCAATTGTATGCATTGAATTTACACAAAAATTGGTGACAGTTTGATAAATGAATGATTGATAGTTGTGAAACACTGATGTCATACTTTATTGCAAAAGCTCTTTCTTGGAGAAATCACGAATTGTCAATGAATATAGATTAGGTTGATGAGGAAGGAGATTTATGATAAAAGAATTGATAAGAAAAAAATTTGATTAATGTGAACTTTTCAAAAAGACAATAACAAACACTCGATTTATTCAAATTTCCGATATTTTATTTTTTCCTTACTTGTATTTCCAATTAAACTGTTTCCAAAATTTTCTTAATTCAATAATCTTATTTAATTACCATTAAAATTTTAATAGAGCAAAACTCGCCGCTCATAAATGCTCCCATCCATTTCAGTGTATTATTCTAATGATAGTTTTTCAATTTTGACAGGAATATTTTATGCAAAATAAGAATTAATTTCACTTTTATTAATAATAACAAACGTCGAGGAAGTAGTAAACTTGTCTACTCAACAGGAACGCTTTAATATGAAATCGTAAATTTTACATTCATTGCTGCACGACTTCTTCACTGTCAAAAAGTTGGAAGATGTAAAGACGAAATTTCATTGCTCAAATTTTTTTTAATTAAAATATCGCCGCACTTTATCCGTTTATCACCTAAAAAATTTTTTCGAAAAAACAACTCGAAAATGATAAAATTTATGAAGCAAATAAAATTATAATTGATGGATTTGTGGAATAATATTAGCGCAACGCACAAAATTTTTCCAAAGTACTACTTATGCATTGATTAATTTGATTAATCAATTTATTGATCGAACGATTGATTGACTGATATTCGTTAGATTTCCAGTAATTTTGCAAGAAGTTAAATAGTTTTGTTATGACAATGAGAAATTACAGTTTTAAAATGAAATAAATATAAATAATTGCTAACACTTCGATGATACAACAACACTCGTTCGATAATTAAACGGTTTGTTTTTTTTTTATTAAATATTTGCTCTGTTAGCTTTAAATAGAAAATGAAATTCTTAATAAATTAGTGTTAGCCATTCTCCTATCATAATTTCCTGTCATTTGGTAATGAAGCTACCAATGAGTGAAAACATTTAAATTCAAGAAAATTACGATGCTTTTTTTCGTTTGTCCTACTTCTTCCTCCAGCTCTTCGAATTTCATAAAATTTTGTCGTTGTTAATTGCGTGTAATTAGCCAAGTGCTAGCCGTTCAACATCTCTCCCCACTGTTTCCATATATCTTCCCAAAATTGCTCCTAAATGGTGCTAAAGTGTAGTAATTGGTAACTTTTAGTTTTTTAAAAGAATACGCTGTTAGAGATATAATGGATGAAGCCGAACGGCGAAGTGAAATGAAAAATTTTCTGTTCAATTTGATTGATATCACTGAGACACTACCGCTTCAGCAGCAATTCCGCACTGCAAACAACTTCACGCGTGCATTTCAAAAAGTTAAAAATGAAATGATAACCTTATCAATAGCTATTCCGTTCTGTTAGTTAGCCGAAAATTGCTCAGCACGATTAATAGCTCTGGCGCTTTAGCAAACAGTTATTTTGTTAAAATTTGGATAAAAAATTATTTGTGTGTTATTAGACTGATAATTATTAGTGACGGACAAGTCAGAATGACTAAAAAGCAATTAGCAAGAAATTGTCTGACAGAATTTTTGTGCAGTTGTTAAGTGCAAGTGACAAAGTCATTGTTAGATCGTTTAATTTCAAAGTATTATTACAACGACAAATCCCAAATGAATGCACAATGAGCATATTTAATGCTTTTAATTTAGACTTTTTTTCTGAATTTTAAATTAGTTCAAAGTATGAGAGATGGATGAGTCTGAAACACTTTACGCTAAGGATGTCTTTGTGAGGAATTAAAAAAAAAAGAAAGAAAACTTCCCTCTTATTTTAGCAGAGAATCAAATAAACTTTGACGTTGTGTGCTCTGAAATTTCACTAATGAATATAGCTGTTAAATATTGGAGAAGGAAAAAAAAAAAAGTAAAAATGTTAACTGTAAAGTTTTCGTCATTTCACATTATTACTTTGAGAAACTACCGAAAAAAAATGCCATTTTAATTAAAATCGAAAGTATTTATTTGCAAAAAAGAAAGACTTTATGATGAATATTTGTTTAGCAATATCGGCCAAACCAAAGTTCCAAACTGATCGGTCTCTATGTTTGCAAAAAGAACGATTTGTTGAGAAAAATGCATGAAACGAGCATCAAATTCAAATGCGCCATAAGTTAGAAAGTTTTCTTAATGAGTTTTTTTCTCGTTTTTTTCCAGAGAAAAATTGAACAGACTTTGCTTTTATGATAAATAGCCAGTTCTACATTTTTACAGGCAAAATTTCTCAGTTCATTCCTTCCACCACTTCCTCCTCCTCCGCCTCCTCGCCGTCAGTGCAACAAAGTTTAAATGAAAATGATGCGGCATAGTTGTAATACTTCCAACTTTCCAGTTGTTCCTCCGCAACGCATAGTTATTCCTTTTTTTTTATATGAACGATTTCCTTTTTCTTCCGCTTTCTGCCATGCTATTTTGCATGTTTTTGTATTAGTGTAAGGCAGCAATGGATGAAATTTGAAAAGTGTAAACTTTCATGAGTGCTCAATTAAATTTCAGGTAATTTCAAATGGCTAACTCAACCTGAGAACCATTTCAAGCATGCATTTGCATTAAACACCACAAATAAATCATTGTTTTTGCACTTCTTTTTTTGCCAGTCGGAGAGTTGAAGAAAGGGGAAAAAGGATGCCACGAACAGCTGATCACATTGCGAGTCATTTGAATTTGTTTACGGATCGTCATGAACCATCTGGAAGTCGCTTACATCATCATCCGTCCGGGTCTGTTAGCAAATTAATACGAATTTTCAAAAAATTCAAAGCCTTTATTTGCTGCTCAATGGAATATGAAATATCTTTAACAAATTCAGAAGTAGACCTAAATCAATGATGGTCAGTCAGTAATTAGTTATGTATATATTTTCTCCAAGGTGGTATTCTGTTTCATGGCATTTAAGTAAATGTCAAAATACGGTGATAAATTATTGTTATCAATCAAAAAAATTGCTACAGTTTATTTAAAGAGGAATTTTAAGTTTCTTAAAAAATCAGAGGAATTCAAATGGAAGTGAAATTTTCGACGTAACTCGAAAATCAGAAACCATTATGTCAACCATTTCAACCGAAGATGTTCATAGTGAGCCTGTACTCCTTACTATCATTGAAAATGCTAATATGGATGGAGTTAAGCATTTGCAGACAAATGATTCCTTCTCAAAGTTTGCCATTTAAAATTCATTATTCATATCTCTTCCAGTAAGAGAGAAGAAACAACATGCAAGGGATAGTGTTATCACTAACAGTTGTTATCTCTGTGCAAAGATATCTAAGTTTGAAGCACAGTGGTTGGTGTGAGGCGGAATTAATTAATTAATTAATTAGCTGCAAACAGATCTCCCAAGATTAGTTGATTGCATCAATCAAATGTTTATTTTGCAGATACTTCTGGGCAGTAGTAATTGCTGTATTCGTATTGTTAGCATGCTTTCAAAGTTTCAAACAAATCAACATGTATTTAACCACTCCTGTAGCAACAAACATCGAAGCAGCTTATCCCAATCAGATACCATTCCCTGTTGTCGCCATTTGTAACAATAATCAGTACAGGTAGATGAAGCTAATTAATAATTATGCTTATTATTTAGCAAGAACGATTAAAGCTAATACACTCAAATGGTTAACCAAACAACAGGAAGTGACAAAGCTGAAAGATTTATGTACGTAGTAACAATGGATTGGATTGATGAATTAATTACGTTTAGATTAACCTATTTGACGGGTCCAGCAATTCAAAACCGAAAGCCGAAAGGGCCAAGGAACAATAACAGTCTAAGTAACGAGATGAATCTAACGGTATTCGATAAGGTGTTGGAAAAAGCGTGGGATATGGACGCTGTAAAGTTTCTCAGGAACGCAGCGCACTGGAAGTCTAGAATGATACTGAGGTAAGGGAAGCGACCGTTGATATTGCACCAAACCTTTGCTGCAAATTGCCACCACTTTTGTAAATTCCAATTCTTCCAATTGTTTTGTGTTGTTTTGTTACAAAAGCTGACAGTGTGATGTCAGTTGCACTTGGCCAAATGGTACCAGTTGTCGGCTGTCAAATTTTAAAGCAATTTGGACACTTACCGGTCTTTGCTGGGCCATAAACACAGATCCAAATAATCCACATTACATATCTTCAAGCGGTAAGATTTCATGAAGCAAGTTTTAATTTTAGAATAAAGTGCCGGTTTAAATATGTCCCTTTTTTCTCGAATTTTCACATATTCAATTGCAATATTGAGCCCTAAAAATTGCGCCTTTAATAAAACGATGAAAAATTGCAGAGGGAAAAATTTTCCTTACAAAAAAAGGGAATTGTGCGCTAGCTGTGATCTTATATTTTGATTTTAGGCTCGGACAATGGTCTCAGGTTACTGTTAAACATAGAACGGTATGAGCGAGTGGAAAGTTGCACACCATATTTTCGTACTATGAGTCTTCCAGGATTGAAAATTTTAATTTACAATCAAACAGATGCTCCAGAATCATCCCTTGATGGCGTTAATGTCCCGCCCGGATATACAATGGAAATTCCGTTTAAGATGCAAAAGGCAACCTTTCCTCTTTGCAACTTTTATTCAAACAAAAAGAGTAGGAGGAAAATTTCGAATGAGTGAGAATTCAACTAACTTCCTTAGAGGCATAAGTATTCCGGCGCAGGATGTGTGGAAAAAAGTGAGAAGCATCGGGCAGCAATGCTAGCAGTGGATGATCCAGAAAACATTCAAACATGCATTATTCGGAAATATTTGCATGAAATTGAGCAGAAGTGCAAATGCTCCATGGGAAGAGCGTACAATCCAAATCCAGGCGGTAATTTAATTCCGTCATCTCTCATCTTCTATCTTCATCACCCATATATTTTCAAATTTTACATACTAAAGTAAAAATTTTTAAATGATAGAAATTTGAATCGGATCTGTTGTGAAACGGTAGCATCAAAGATGAATGCAATTTCAGCGTATAGCTTCTGCAACGTCGATCAGTATTTCACGTGTGCGTTACCAACGCTACAATCCGGTAAAAAACGAAGTTTCAATCGATTTGGTTGTCTTTCGCCGTGCGATCAAATTGACTATACAGCTTGGCAGGATATGACTTTGCTACCAAATAGCATATTTCCATCGCTAATTGATACTGCTGAAGAGGAGGATGTGGAGGATGTCGTTGATGACTACGACGTGGAGGATGACGTAAGCGTGAATTTTGTGTTTCATGAAATTATTTGACGGTATAACCATGCGGTAGATGTGAAATTCAATTTGAAATTTAATGCTTTTTATCAATGCTTACTTCTTTTGCAAAAACATTTCGACGTTTTTCGAAATTTGTGATATTTGCATACTAAGCAGATTATAGTCTGAGCGTGGATATTTCGATAGTTTCTAAATTACAGAAATAACACTAAAAAAATCGGTTTGATGATTAATTCAAGACTGTTTGTTAACAATGAAATATTTGTTTTTATCGAATTTTAATTAAAAATCAAAAGCATTACAGTTGTTGAATTACAATGTGTTTCCTCCCACTTAACAGAATTTGAATAACCGAAATTTGATGATTTCATTCAATCATTTCAAATTTCCGAAATTTTAAGGCTAGCAATATGGAGCTTCACCGTGATGAGCATTTTCAGTGTGAAGAAAATCAACTGCTCAGCAATCAACAAGTATTAATTTAATGTCTAACCGTCTAACTTGAAAACTTTTTTGAACTCTTTTTACGAACACAGAAAAAATATCATTTCAAGGTTAGGCAAATTAAACGTGCAGCGCAACGTGCCTATGAGAAACAGTCTCGATATCAAGAGGATATAAGACTGAGAACGAAACGAATGATAGTGAAGCTACGAGAAGCAACACAAAGGTAGAACTCCCTCCCTAAATTAGTAATTTTGGAATTAATTAACCGATTCTTAGGGATTTCATTTTCATGCTGACAGTAGTTTGCAAAATTAAATCAAAATTTTACCACTAATTGTCACTACTGCACACATACACATATACATTCATAGTTTTTTAACTCTTTGCTTTAAAATATACCGATGAAAATAGCATTTAGTCAAAACACATTTCTGTCAAGAAGAGGCTAGCTGCAACTTGCGAAGCTATGCGATGGCATTTGCGCCGTTGAAATTTTCAAGTTCTGAAAAGTTTCACTTTAATAGATTCAAAACAAACTTCATAAATGAGGCTTCTCATACTTGACAGATTAATTGACAATGGTTGGGGATGGACAGACGAAACGTATCAAAATGCGTTCGAACGATTGAGCCAATCGACCGCTTGCTTCAGTGCCCTACCAACCAATCACGCTAAAATGTTTGCTGCAATTGAAAATCCACCATCGTCGACTGAGGAAGCGCGAATTTCCGTCATCTATCGAGTACGCCATCTTTAAATTCATTTAAATTCTTGTTGAATGGATGCTGAAATTAGCAAATAGGTAAGTTTCGGCTTGCTCGTATGATAACGAATTCATTTATAGCTGCTGGAACCGAAGGAAAATGTGGACGGTGCCAAGAAATTTCACACTGTCGTACAACTTCGTGAGGCTTTTGGTGATAGTTTCGATGAAGTTGTTAAGGAAATGCAAAAATTCGTTAACACTATCACCAAATTGTACAAAATTTACAGTCCGTCATTTTACAAATCAACGTTGGGCATCAATCTTAAACGAATGGACACTACCTTATTCCTGGCAAGACAGGTTTCAACTGTTTTAGTTGATAAAAATGTTACGATTATTTAGTAGCGTAGGAAAGCAACAGCTCAATTAATTTGTTATTTCTTTTTTTCTATTACTATTTAAATTTATAATGCTTATTCATTGCAGTATGAATCGGGCAGGCTACAACGACGTGCGTGGGCAGAAAAAATGCAATCACGAAATATGCGCCATTTCTTTGAGCAGGACTTCTTCGAAGTATTCCTTTGTTTTTCTTTCTTAAGAAGAGAGGAGGAATGAGTACCTTTCAATTAAGCAATTTCCAAATTCCTCTGTCGCATCTTATAGGATTGGTACAACCCAATGCTAAAGGATTTGGATGAAAATTTGGTGCGCAATATTGTTGATATAGCCGACGATGAATTACCTAATTTATTGAGGGCAATTGACAATGACAGAGGTCTACAGGTACTTACTTCATTACTAACTTGTCTTTTCTATTTCTTACCATTCAGCGACTTACGCTTACGCTTAAATTGCTTTGCAAAGCGTAAATTTAAGCCAAGTGACCCCAATGTTTCGCTGCGGTAAATTCTGCAAGTTAAAAATTGATGTGAGAAAGTGCTGTAGATGGGTTCGATGATATATTTCGGTGATACAACAGCGCATCATAAAGAACAGTTTGGAGCATTCATCCGTGACATTATCGATTGCACTTTCGGTGATGTGAAAAATGAAAGTATCGCCCTGCTGAATTCATTCAAAAAAATGATGAATGAATTTCAGGTATGTCGTTGCACTGCAGACACTTCCACTTGTCATATGAATTTAAATGCGATAATTTGATGTTGAGAACAATCTAATGAATTAGTACTGATTAATTACTGAGCTTGCATGTTATATAATAGTATTAGTTGGATATGCAAATAGAGCAAAATGCATTTGAACAATTTCTGAAAGGTTTACATTCATTTAATCAAGAAAAGGCATTTAGAACGCTCAAGTGAAATTATGTTTTTTTTTTTGCTAAAATTTAACTTATCACTCGAAAAATTTTGAGCAAAACCTTTTTGCAGTCAGCGTACTCGAATTTGTACCAAAAGGAATTACCAGCTTATTTGGCTAATTTTGAATTTGGATCGGCTTTTGTAGAGTTCGTTCATTTCTCATAGATCGTACTCTTCCAGATGTTTTCTTTGGAATTCAGTTACTTCTCGAATCTTAAAACAACGTTGTCAAATATTATTTGCATTAATTAAAAGCTAACCTCCCTTTTGCTTAATTATTCAATTAATTTTTCACGCTTGGAACGAAATTGATTGATTGTTTCAGACAGAATTTTGCAATGGTAAATGTTTTCCTTCATCGGATGAATATCGAAACGTGGCGACAAGAGAGTACCTACAGTATTTGGAGTTTAGCATGTAAGCTCTTCAACAGTTTGCATTCGTGAGTCACCCCTTGAAATGCCAACCGAATTTTGGATAGCAAGCAATAATTAAGCAATTATTAATTACAGGCGATGTAGGTGGTGCACTTGGTCTATTTCTGGGCGCAAGTTTACTTACTGTTATCGAACTTATCTATTCATGCTGTCAGTATGGTCTGTGCAATCCATTTTGTCGTTGGCCAATAAACTGTTGGTAATAATTCGTTTCGGTTAAGCAATTGAAAATATTTGTCATTTAAAATTTCAGAAATTTTTTTAATTACCTAATTGCTTATATTTTTTCTTATAGATTTCACTAGCTAATATCATTCTAGGAAAAGCATCAAAACACATCCCTCGGATAAATCAGGCAAATGGAAGCAGTCGGAGGCGGCGGCAAAACTTGTGGGAGTTACGATAAATCCATCTAAAAGTCCCATTTCACGTTCGGTCTCCGTAAAAACCACCTCACCTGTCGAGGAATCGGACGAAATTCACAGACAACGCAACGATGAAGCAGAATCCACTCGTCCTGTCAATCCATCTAAGGATAAACTGTCAAAGAACTTAATTTCAAGCCGTTCGTCATCCATCAGTCTCGCTAACAATGACGGTACTTCACCAAATTATTTCCCATGTGATGCAAACAATTTTGAAAAGCAAAATTCTGTCAGTCCTACCACAACACTCACTAATCTTCCGGCGCAGTTCTCTTTTGAATCCGTCTCTTCTGAATTTTCCGATAAAATAACAACATTGTTTCAGCCAAAAAATGAAAGGCAAACATTCATTTGAGGACAAACATTCATTTGAGTTTGAATTCGAAATGGTATAATTAAATTTCAAACATTTGTTGTCATTTTTTATGTCTTGACACTGGCCAATTTGTGTATCTATGTCGTGATTTTTTACAAATAAATTTTTTGATCAGATCGGGCGGAAGGATAACTGTTTAGCTAATATTAAAGTTTTAAAAGAATACATTGAGCATCATCTACTCGAGCCACTCTTATATCTACTTGAGCTTTGATATCACTCTTTATTTATTTGTTAATGTTTAATTTCAACGAAGCAATTTGGTTCAGTTTCCGCCTTCACTCCAACCACGAGATATTGGAAGCGCTTTATTCCTTAGCTAACAAATGGATAAGTACGAGTTTATTTATTTGACGATAAATAGTGCTACATTATCATCGCCTCATGTATGCCTACCTCAACTTATCATTTTAGTCTTCGTAATAAACATTGAGCTTTTTCCGTCGACGAAATGGATCTTCAGTATTGCACAAGAGTGAGCGGTCGAAACTGACAGAATCATCGTCCATCAGACAGTATTCGATGGCAATACGATCGTCCATGCTCGATTCCTTAGGTGGTGCTTTATTCACTGCAATTTTAATCTGCAAAATAATCAACACAGTAGTTTAATTTAATATCAATTAGCATCTTTTGAAGGAATCAACGATATCATCGATCGATCAGATTTCATAATTTTTTCATCAAATTGAATCTATTATTTCACATTTCATTTTACTAGCTAAAACAATTTAAATTTCAAATACACAATTCAAACTTACGTGTGCGGTAGCATCCTTTCTCAAAGTACCACAGGTAGGATGTGCAGCCATACGACCAATTGCATTAGTTTTTAGTGCCCACATTATTGGACGGCTGTGTTTGTTCTTCATATAGATTGTAACCGCATTCAAAATGGGATATTTGAATACGATCTGAAGAAGGAAGAAGGGAATTGAAATGTCCAGAATTAATAAAATGTTCGGTACAGGAGTATTACTGATAAGCCAATGATAAAACTACGTATTCATCAGGATCGGTGATAAGAGCCTCCTCGCTTTCCTTCATCTCTATTAGCGATGTGGAATATTCGCTGGAGTGCAATGAATCGCCTGCCTGAAAGGAACATTGATAATTTCCCAGTCTAAATTCGTCTACAAATTTAAACAAACTCTCCAAAAAATCCTGCAAAATTATAGCAAGCAAGCCTGGTTGTCCGCTTTGCTGTGATCACCAGCAGGAGTGGACTTTACAGCATCATTTCCTAATGGGTCATTTTCGTCGCCGGAATCGGTCGGTATTGACGAATCATTTAGCGCATTTTGTTTGTGTTTATGGCTTCCAAATTCATGTTGTTCCTATGCAGGCAATAAAAAAATGAAAATTGGATGGATGAAAATGAATTGAAAAATGAGATGAATCGAAGTTTTTCAATGTTTTAATAGTAAACAAATAAGCTGAAATAGCATTAAACAGAAATAAATGGGAATTAAATAAAATTCTCTAATTTTATTTTCATCAAAATATTATCAAAAATTGAATGGATTATATATTGTTGCTTCAGAAGAAGTAACATACTTCAGTAGAAGCGACAGTTTTTAGAGATCCGTCGTGAGTGTAAGAGGTATCCAAGTAAGCGGTCATTTCTGGACTACGAGCTAACGAATATGCCGTTGCTAGATTATTGTTATATAGCAATGGATGACTTTTGAATGGACTCTGTAAAGTCTGAGAGATTCTCAAGACGCAGACATATCTTCAACACTTTCACTCATCTTTCTTTTTGATGAGTTCTACAAGGAGTACATTCTTGAAATTGCTAAAATTTCAATTAATTCATACTTCAACAGAAAACTGAGTAGCATCGGTAATTGTCAGGGCCGTATTAACGCCAACTTGTGACCCATAAGGTGAACTTGAGAAAGCCACCGGTGTTTCGGTGCTAATTGCCGAATTACCCATCGCGTTACGACGTTGCTGTCGCTGCACAAGGCTTTTGGAGGTGTCGTGCTGATAGACGACGTTGAAAAATAGCACGGTGAGAAGGATAAATTTGCCAAAGAAATATCCAAATGCATCCACAAAGATGCCATCAAATGCAATGAGAATTCCATGAATTGACCAATAGAAAAGCGTTGCCTTCTGAAGTAACACTGATTCCAACTATTGCATGGAATATTAATCGATTTGAAACCTGTTTAATCACCCCTACCCCTGCAACTTCCGCTTTATTGTTACATTAATCAACTTAAGTGTTAATTACGCCTATTTTGCAGTCACTTCTTTCTGAGCCTTTCACTAATGCTTGCTCTGTCAATCAATCATATACGTATGCTAAACGTCATAAGCAACTAATTATACTAATTCGTAGTCAGCATGTAGCTTCACGCTTCCGTAATTTTCACTATTTCCTAAACTTACGTAAGCAAAGATCCGAGTTGCATGGTCAGAAAGTTGTCCATACGTGAAAATAGCGGCTGGTACGGTGGTGCATATATTGCATACTGTTTGAGCGTATTCACCGTTAATGAGGTATGCCGAGATGAGTACGGAACAGACGATGAAAAAATGACGCCAATTTGTCTTCCCCTTCCGCCCGTCATCACTCTCCGATCCCTTATTCAGCTGCTGCCCTGAATACTCTGCAGTAAGATTACTTGCATGTCTTACAACCTATTACGTGATTTTTGTGCAGGTATAATGGGGACCTATAATCCCCTCTTACAGAAAAGTCATAGCGAAAGTACAAGATTCACCTCCTCGTATCTTCACATTCACCCAGTCATGGTGTCCATGAGCGCCGTCTGCTGCGGTCATCCGTAATTGAGAAGTTAACCGCTTAATGATGTTATAAATCCAAACAATGATTGTCAACGTTTCAGTACCTCGCTTTATACTATTCCGTTCGAAAAATTTGCATTTCATTTAATTTCATTTTTGCAGAAAATGAAAAAATTGAGGAAAGAAATTTCTAATTTATAAGAAAGCGAAACATTCAGAGTTTGCATTTTCTCTTCCTAATGCTAAAAAATCAACTGCTGCCTTCTGAAGAGAACATAACTTACATGTCAGGCTAAGAGGCTTTCATAAATTTGGGTAAAGTAGAGAAAGGATGAAAAGTTATAATTACGGAAGCAGTCTTTGAAACTGAGTTTGTTGTTGACAATCTGCGTGATTTTAAATCAACATTCCTCTCATGTAGCATACTTCAAACCATTCTAATTAAATTTATCAAAAAAAATCAGTTTAAAGGTGCAAAAAATGCAGTTTATTTATAATTATACAAAAAAACCGTTTGACTAATGTTATCACATTTTCAGGCCATCATAAATCAGACAAAAATTAATTCTTAATTAATGGAGTAAGATCGAAGGTACGGTAAACGACAAAGTGCTTATGAAAGCAAAACAATGATGAGCTTTTCGTCATATGTTATAACGTCATAACAAATATGTTATAACAATAGCGGAAAGTTTTTCTCATCTCTAAATTGAGATGGCTCTACCTTGAATCTCCTTTCTTTGCATAAACATGCGTGTGAAATCTGCTGTATCAAAGAAAATTTTCTGATTTATAGAATTCAATTTACAATTTGTATAAACAATAAGCAGAATGAATTACTACTCTGAAAAACAAATCGAGAATTTAAACTATATAAATACCAATTTCATTGCTGTTATAAATGAGCTTCATGAGTATCACACTGGAATGTGATACGCAATGCACCATCACGGTTTAAGCAAAAGTCATGATCTGATATGTTCTCCCTGAAAATGTTCAGGTGAATTCATCATTATTTTAAAAAAATTACAATTTTGCTTCGAATTTCAAAATGTTTTAATGAAAGCTCAAAGTTTTGCAAACCTTCGTAGCAATTTCCCTTTCTCATTTCCTAAATTAATTTGCAACTAGACTTTTTAATCACTAATTTTCAATTAAAAGAAACTTCAAAGCAAGAGATAAGACTATAAGAGGTAGCAAAATTTTAATCAATTTAACGTTTGCAAATAAATTACTTAATTTGGCTTGAAGCTAGATCAGTTGAATTCACTCGTTTGACCAAAACGTTATTCAGGATCATGATATATTCCTCCAAACAACAGACATCAGATATTGTCATGAATTGTTCCTGATAACGATGAACACGAAATACACCTTCTTCGGCACTACTAACATCTGCAAATAGCATAAAAATCAGCTAAGAAATGGTAAGAAACGAATGCCAATCAATTTATCAAGTTCCTTATGAATAATGAAATGGTGTGGGAAGCACTCAGTGATACTATAAATCATTTCTAGGAAATTACTAAATCAGATGGTAAAGAGAATTTGACTTATTGCTTACTATTAGAAATGTACTAACAATCAAGAAATCGCCATTCATTATTAGATGCTATATTCGAATTTGAGTAATCAATAATAAGTTTTTCAATTTTTTGTCGTACAACGTCTAAATCAGCTTCCGCTTCTACATGAATTTTACCGATTTCCACAGCTGCAAAAACAAAATTTGTTTGGATGAACTTGAAAAAATTTTTTCTACGAGCTTTGAACTCTTTATAAGATTATTTTTGACTTGTTAATATCAAAATACGGTTTAGCAATAAATAATAACTTTGAGTGCAGCTATGTCTTCCTATTCTAGTACATTGTTATGCATATTTCACTTCAAATATTCCATTTAAACTAGAAACATTGATCTAATTCGGAAGAAAAGTTACAAAGTTAATTAAGGAATTTGCATAAATCAAACTATGTTTAATAGAAAAAAAAAGAAATTTATTATGAAAAGCTGAATTTATAAATTTTTTGATAACCTGAAAATCACATACAGAGCAACCAATAAAATATTTGAAATTATAAAATCACTCTTCGTTCTAAGAGAAGAGAACACTATCTACGAGCATTTCAAGTATTAGTGAGTCATACCAGATACTTTAAGCCGTTCCAGATTATCTCGATTAGCGTTATATTCAGTGGAAGTAGTCACTAGCACAGGTAGTGAATAGCCTATCGGAGTTGATGGAGCTTGGCTACTACCGCTACTCGGTTGCTGTTTCGATGTTTTCCGCTGCTTCTTGAGATTTCCTGGCATATAATTTGATTTCTTTTCACGACGTAACATGGGAACCTACAATGCCAGCACTTAAAGTAGGTTGCGAGCAGAAAATACGTCACCAAATTGTGACAGATCGAAATAGAAAAAAAAAAGGTAAAAAAGAAGTTACATAGAATCGAGCGTTAATAAAAAGCAATATTAAGATGATAAGAATAGAAAACGATTAAATCGATCTTTTCAAATAGTCTCTTAAAATTGAATCAACCTGGCTATGAAAGGTAATTTCGATGGTACTAGGTGCTAAAAGGCACGGTTCACCGTCTACTTGCATTGGTATTGCTTTATTTGTTGTGATACGAGCATGAGAGCACTGTGCTATTCGTTCACCTTTGCCACCCATTTGCAAAGTAGCCTGAAAGTAAAATTGCTGGCGAAAAATTCAAAGAAAAAAAGATGTGAACTTAACAGAATGGGTGTAACTTGTAATTAATAACATTATGATCTTAATAATTCTGAAATTCAAAATATCTGTGTGGTTCACGATAACCTACTTACTCCTTTTATTCAAAAAGCTTTCAAAATTTTTTCTAAATTTGGACTTTTAAAAAATATACCAATGTAGCAGTTGTAAAACCAAGAACTTCCAGTTTGCCATCACAACTAGAAGGTCGATGTGTCTCCTCATCATCGTTGCTCCATGGAATAGTTCCGCCCGCATAATATGTTATATTGAGAAATAATACGCAATGGAACTTGAATTCTTTAATTTTTGAAGTTAAATCAATTCCATCGCACTGAAATCCATACAAAAGAATATAAAAATTTTTGAAGATCGAAAAATTAGAAAAAAAAATTAAGCATACGGCATAGAGTTTACAACAAAAGATATTGATTTTGGCACATCAAATCTATAGGTAAGAATCTACTACTTGCATTACCTCAAGAGTGACATATTCGTATAGAAGTTTCCAGCTTCGCTTGAACAAATCAATGGTACCTAATCCGCCATACGCTATCCGGTTTTTCAGCCGACTGTTTAGCATTTGTGGATTTGCACCTGGAATACTTTTAAACTATACCATAAATGGTGTTGTATTTCTCTTCTCCGAAAATTAGCAAAATTAACAAGGAAAAAGTAAGGTTTGTAAATTAAAACCAACTTCTGGAATGATGAAATTGTAATGCTACATGAGCATCCGCTCCAATGCTATAATAATTGTTCATAACTGTTAGTGTTAGCACATTCTGTGCAGCTTTGTCAATTTCATCTGCTTGTACACTTGTGGTTTGCAAATTGGATTCAACATTTATACTCCACCTGTAATCCTCTTTGTTTTTATCTAGGAGAATAAAAGAAGGTTAAGGTTTATAAAAAAATTGAAAAATCTCATTATGAGCAAAATCTAGCTTCAAGCATTATTTTAATCTCATGTTTATATTCAGAATTAATGTAGGCTGTCTTCAGGATTCCGATTTTTGCAATGAAATAATGGAAAAGAGTCTGACCTGTCAAGATATGTGATAGATGTTTCATGAATGACAGCATTTAGAAGTTCCGCCAGCGGTTCATCGCTGAATGAACCACCCCAACCGAGACATCTGAATATTGTAAGCATCGACATAATTGAAAGTGATAATAAATGGAATGAATAAATTAAACTAGACGAAAAAAACCTAAATAATTATGAGAAGCATAAGGGGAATAATAACCTGGACAAATCATTGCCAGTACCCAGCGGAACAACGCCAATTGGTGGATATTTTGTCCAGTTCATCTGAATTTAATATATTAAGCCAAGATGTTGTTTGATATTATAAATCAAAGAAAGCTGAAGGTATGATGATAAACCAAAAGGTTCGAACTTGATAATGACATCCTTATTGACTTTGCTGTATGAATTTTATCAGGAACTGTTAAAAAAATTTTTTTTCATCATTTCTGATTCATATAATCTTTGCAAAATTGTAAATCAAACTCTGTCAAGGGCACTTAAAATCCATCCGACAGTACCATCGCCACCGCAAACAAGCAGACGCAAACTGGACGCCACTTTCTTGAACATGCCAAGTCTGAAGTATATTTCTAGCAATAATTTCCAACGATTGCAATTTAAAAAGTTTCAAAACAAAAAAGTATCACACACAAAGAGTAATTATTGATTCGTCTATATTATTTGTGCGAAACATAATAATTTTGCGAATTGGTTGTGACCTTTTTATACATAAGTAAGCTACAAAAACAAGAAAGCATGGTAGAACCATTTACCCAAATTCAGGCCCTTTCAGCGCAGTAATATCGAATACTTGACGTGGATTTAGGAGCCAGCAAAATGTGTGTAACAACTTCGAACCTTTGTTACCACCTGATTTTGGATTTACAAATACAAGCAGTGGTTGACTTGGAAGCCATGTACCATTGTCCAAAGGTATTGGTCGTAGCCTAAACATTCTGCGCTGAAATAATGAAATTTCAGAGGACAGCAATTTCTGTTATTTGTAATAATAAAGTAGAAGAAAACATATTGTTGGAATTCAAAAAATGTTACAAGCCATCCTATGAATTAAACAAAAAACTCACGAATTCATTACTATGTGCAAGTATCAAATCACTAAAATATTTAAGTTTGATATCTAAAACGCCTTCAAGCCATAAATAAGATAAACCATACCTTCTTTTTTTCCCCAACTTTCTTTCTTTTCCTTGTTTGAATTTGAGTTGAATACTGAATCCATGTTGGTGGCACGATCACCTCTTTTAAATCACCGCGATCGCATGATTTCTCAAAGCACTGTGCTGAGAAGCACTCTATTTTGTTATGATATGATCTCTTGCACCATGAACAAGTGATTGCGATTACCTCCTGCAATTAACTACATTTACTCCCTGATTATCTTAGTAACCACCGACTTTTTTTTTTCAGAGCACTTCTCCACTGTTCATTCTTCTGCGACAGCGACACATCCTACTTTGTTGTTTTATCGGAAAAACACTATCATTCATTATTTCTCTTAACTACAGTGAAACAAAAAACCGATTTTGATGTTTGAGATTTATTTTCTATCTTTTCCTACATCTAAATACATATGTGTTTATCCTCAAAATACACTATGAGATGAGATGAGACGAAGATTAAATATCTTTGTAATCTAACATGCACAAAATAATTATCATTTCATTTCCAATCTTCTAATGCAATTAATTATTAGTCAACTTTTCTAGCAATGCGATGTCTGGAATTTGATAATTTGATTTAAATTTTTCATAAAATTTGCATCCTTAAATTAAATTACAACATGCAAAGTGAGAAAAAGAGTGGATTTATTTAACTTGCAGTTAATGCTAGCAAATGCTATCGAAATTAGCCAACACTCCTTATCAGTTTAAAACAGTCGTTTATTACTTATCGAACGCAATAATCATCTTCTCAGTGTTACAACCTAATAATTACGCTCAAAGGAGATAACATCCAACATATGAACTTACTTTATCATGGAAAATTTTCTGCTGAAATGATTTCCCACAATGCAGGCAGCGTCCTTTCTGTTTCCACTTATGCACCCAGTGATGTGTATTTAGTGATTCCTCCATAACGTATCCACTCGGAGCAACTTGTTTTCTCGCTGCACTTTCTTCGTGATATGTTATCTTGCATTTTACGTCTAACTAAAGTGAAAAGTATATGCTAGCATGCGTGGATCTTTCAAACTGAAACACATAAACACATGGAATTTATGAATTTCGGAATACAGCAAAATAAGAGATGAGTGTGGTGATGGACCGGTGGAAAATGATCAGGAAGACTGACTTGACGTAAAATTGGCAAGCATGCTGTATGCACCACAATGTGACACGCAGCGCAACTTCGTTTTTCTCCAACTTTCCGACAATCTCGTTCACCTGCAACATTACCTGTTCTAGTTTAGTGTATCAGAAGCAAACGATAAAAAGATATTCCCACCGCACACTCTCAGTGAGATAATTTTACGCTAATGGCATGAGTTAGTTTCCAGAAAAACCGATGATGAAGGTTGACTTAGCAGTTTCACGTTTGCAAATATATGGAATTTCACCCACCAACATAACACTCAGTATCACGTGAACTGTTTGCCATGGTACTTGGTCCTGATGATGGTATCCAGATGTGCTCGTCTGCATGAATCTAAAATTATATATTCCAATGAGAAACTTTTATTATTTCACTCCTATAATGAATTTTAAGAAAGCTGATATGCAAACATCGTACAAAAAATTATTTTATAGAGTGTGATAATTTCGAATATTTCGCTATTAATTTCAATGCTATGTAATGTTCCTTGTATAGAGATCGACTAGCTAACTTTATTCACTAATTGCTAACCTTCAGATCGAACCAGTAATTTTTTGTACGATGTTTGCATAATGCCGCCGTGGTACCATGCAATTGGGATGAGCGTGCATCCACCAGTCGCTTTGCGGTCGCCGATTTAGCTAATGCACGCCTGCAACAAACTGATCACACTGTAGCACCCTAATTCATTATCAGGACCCTAATTCTTTATCAGGAAATGATGAACATTTTTGAAAGATACAGCAACAAAATTCTGATAAGTTTTCAAATTCTTTCCCACTTCAGAACATTAGTCATATGATTTGATTTCTTCATACAATCGAAAAAAATTTATAATTGAAAAAATAAAATATCACTTTCATAACCAACAATATATAAGTGATCACTATGCGACTGTAACTAATTCATTAATGATTACTATGGAAGAGAATTTAAAAAATCTTTTAATGAATTTCAAACTGTATAATGAGCACAAATAAGAATTTTATTGCTTCTAGCCAAATTATTCCAAACACAGCGTAAAAATGAGAGGAATTTTGATTACTGCATTTGAAATGATTGATGTCTGAGTTAATGCGAATGGAAACGGAGAATTGTGCATTGATCTACCAATTTATTCTATCAATTTTACATGGCATTTAAATAATGAAGTCATTTATTCCTTCTTCAATTGCAATTCAGAGTTGAGCAAAAAGTAATTGTGCGAATTGAAAATAAATTTTAATTCTGTGAAATATAAAAGACTTAATTTTTAACAATATATCCTCTTATTTTAAAATGTGGACAAGCGCTTAGGAAAGGTCAAAAAATCCTAGAAATTGTTACTAAACGCTTGATGATAATGTTAAATGTTGTTAGAATAAAAACTGTCAATAAATTAAATTTTTATGAAAATTGCGAAATCTGTTGGTTTTGCCTCAACGCTGAATGCAAATTGAAATTAAGGAAAATGTATGATAAAGATGATAATCGATAAAATGTGTTATAGTGAAATATATTTGATAAATGTATTAGGTTGAAATATAGGAGATTTAGAGATTAATCTGTATTCAGTGAATGCAGGTAGAACTATTCTATCCTTCATTTCTGCTTCATGAAGTGTAAAACTAAAGAGTTCGAGAAAAATTTCCTTTTCCAAAAAAACCAAAGTGTACATTTCTCTTTTTTGCTAACAAAATTTTAAAGAGTTAAGATGATGGAGGATCGCATAAATTTTAAAATGAGTAAAAGCACATATGTCATTATATCTTTTTAGCAGAAGTAGAAATGTAAACGAGAATTGAAGAATGATAGGATCGGAAGAAACTTCTAATGACACCTTAGGCGTATTAAATTTCAAAAATTTTACCAACACACCTACCACTTATTACATAATTACTTTCATAAGAAAAGATGACATTAGAACTATCCCCTTTAAACTCTACATTTATCTTCTGAATGTAAGCAAAGTTTGCAGAGATCTCTTCTGCATTATCATCAATTATTGAAATTTTCCAGGCTCAATGTTTAGCCTTGGACTATATCCTCATTATCATCATCGTCTCTCCCTCTCTCTCTCTCTCTCTCTCTCTTTCTCTCTCTGGCCAATAACACTCTCTTAAAGTTAGCTCATGTCAATGTACACTTTTCATGTGTAATCGAAAGAAGTGAAATGAGTCTTATCATTATCATTCATGATTAGTTGCAACTCGAGCATTAATGATATCGTCTGCACAACTGATAACGATCACTTATCATTTTTTTCAAAAAAATAATGGAAGTGTCTTGAGATGTCGCCTATAGTTATGAAAATTTTAACTTATTAGCATAATAAAATGTAATTTGATTGAATAGAGCAAATTCTGTTATTTTAAAAACCTTTCACAATTTCCTTACAACATCACCGATTCCTTTTCTTCCTCTCTCTCTCTCTCTCTCTCAGTCAAATTCTAATGACAAAACTACTTTGAACTGCTGCTTAACACGAAAAAATGATAGCAGCTTGCGAGAGCATTTAGCGACCAGTGAAGTAAGTCACTTTGTTTTCTTTCATTCAATTTCTCTACAAATGCTCCACTCCTCTCTTTTGCAAATAGCAAAAATGTCTGCAATTGATTTTTGGTCCTAAATTTTAAAAATCGATGAGTCTCTTGTGGAATACAGTCTTTCGCACGAAAAAAAATCACTCTCTCAGAGCTAATTAATAAAATGGAAATTAGCACTTAAATGATGTGGACGGAAAAGATTGCTATTCTGATTTTTTTAGTTCAAAAAAAAAACCATTCATTAATGAATATTTTTCGAAACAAATTAAACTAAAATAAAATGGTTTACTTATTGCAATGGCAAAGAACAGCGTAGAAAAAAAAAACGGAAGTAAATATTCTTTTGTGTTAGTATGTTTGAGTATTTTGAAATGTATAACATTTAGCTGTCGAACGGCAGTTTTTGAAAGAGAAAAGGAAAACCAGAATTACGATCAATTTTTCCACTGTTTCTTGGAGATTGTATGAGAGAGCAAAATCTACCCAAAAACACAATCTGCGAAACGAAGAGAATTATTCATAAAACTTGCTTGCATTTTGTTTCTTTTTGTCTTGTTTTAAATTAGTAACTGCCATCTAAAATTGGATTTCTCTGTTAAATATCAATTGCAGTAATTCCAAATTTATATGAACAGGAAGTTATAAAGCTAAATTAGGGAAGAAATGATGAGGAATGAGTGGGAGAAGAGTTTTCCCGCATCTTGTTTACCGTAGTTTTTATGAAAAGGAAAAATAAGCACTTCAAAAACATCTCCAATATAAGCCTTGTTGTAGTAGTACTATGAAAAAAATCAAATTTCATAGAAGTTTTTATTTTGAACAATTATTAACTCTTACGATCATCCCACAAAGGAAATAATTCCATTGTGGGACGATCGTAAAATTTAATAATACTCTAACGCTTACAATTCAAGTACGAACATAATGTTGCTATCTGCTAGAAATTAAATTAAGAAAGAATTCATCCTTAATGAATACAGTTCAATTTCGACAAATCATTTAAGTACTTAGTAATCATCAAAGGATATGAGAGAGAATTTTTTTTTGAGAGAAAATTGAGAGAAAATTTTTCCGTTTTCTAGCAACACTTAATTATAGCAGGAAGTGCGTGTAATTTAAAATAATTAATAAGAAAAAAAAATTGCGAGAATTAAACTGCACTTGTTGGTAACGTGAGTGCTGTCGTGAAGTGGTACTTTGCAATTGGTATTAAACTTAGAATTACGTTGTCTGGGATCGGTACACTGTACACTTGAAATATCCGAACTGTTCCATAATTGGACTCCGCTCTCCAGCCTACTCAGTTTACGTTCACGTAATGATGCATCGATAACACAATGAAAGCAATTCAAGTCAATATGCAACGAATTGTAATGTTTTGTATTAGTAAGTAATGAGATGATACTTTTATCCTGTGAATCGGATCCGTGTTGTAAAGCGTGCATTCGTTGACGTTCATCCGGGTCAAAGGACAGTGATGAACCCAACGGTCTTTTCGTCATCCTTCTGTGCATTTTCTCAAAATGTTTTGCAAAAAATGAAACAAGCAGATGAGGTCGTGGGTCGTGTTTCATCCGTAAATTTGTGTTTACGCTGTAATGATCCGAATCACCTGAGCTACCAGGCAAATCGATTGTTTCGGAGCGGATCAGCACGGGTTTCTTGTGTGTTTTAGATGGATGTAAATTGCCGAAATGATCGGTGGAGGAATAGGTCCGTGAAAGAGTTAATTTGGTGGACGTGTCGGCGAAGGATTTTGATTTCCCACTAGGTTGTAAGCTATTTGTCGCTATGTGATCTACCGCAGAGGGACCGTCAACTGCTGTCGCTTTACCTTTAAAAGTTCCCGTCGAAGGTTCTGCTGAGATGTGAGCAGAAGTTGCGTGAGAGGTAGAGTATCCACGTTCCTCCATTTTTTAATTCCCGATATATCGGACCACTGTGGACAGATTTAGCAAATATAGGCTGAATTTTAGGAATCAATCTTCATCCGCAATAATGGAGAAGTGCCATCATCATCAAATCTGTGATGGAAAAGATTAGTTGTGAATGGAATAGCACCGATGGACGAATATCTTCTTCTTCACTCAAATAATTCTTTTGGAAAATATGCCGAAAATACTGGAAGTTTTCCGAGCGAGTGACACGTTGGACGAGGAATCAGTGGTAAAAGGCTATCATCTAGCGGAATAGATTAAGGTCGAAAGTCAACGGTAATTTCATAGCGAAAAAATCCAATCTATCCAATGTTACGGGTATTTTAAAAGGAAGCGCTAAGAGATCAGAGACGGGGGTGCTGCGGAAGAACAATGCAGTGCGCGTCGTATGCCAGGACCAGGTAGACGTGAGGGTGTGGGTGTTGGGGCGCTGCTGCTGACAGGCAACACCAGCGACGATAGGATGGCATGGCGTGACGACTGACTGAATGGCACAGGAACAGAACAGTGCAACTAGAATAGGATAGAGCAAGCTGTTGTATGAAATAGATACGACCAAGAATGGATGTGTGCGTGTGTCTGTCTGTGTCTGTGTGATAGTAGTAGTAGCAGTAGACGATGAATGAACGAGACGATAGGCGTGGATGAGTGATAGAGGGGGGGGGGGGGGGATTGGTGGCGGTGATTGGCGGGGAAGTGAAATGTCGGATGAAGAGGTGGTGGTGGTGCTGCTGCTGCAAATTGACAAATGTACACCGTTTGACTCACCCTCGCCTCCTCGTCCCACCCGTTCCCCTCCCTGGCCTTACCTGTCTGGTATTTCCCACTTAGACTCGACTTCTGTATTTCTTTTCTAAGTAACTTCACTGCGAACCTTTTCCCCGACGTGTTCATCGATTGGTTCTTCCTGCCAACGCAACTACCCAGGGTGGTCGGTGACCTTACCACCACTGACGACAGTTTATGTTCTGTTTCAGCGAGCGTCGGTGATTGCTGAACTAATTTCGATACCGAAATTTTCATACCAATTTAATTTCATCGTTCGTTTCAACAAAATGTTAAAAATTCTCCCACCTTTGTTACGATGTCCCTCATTCTCTACATTTGTAATATCAATCAAATTACGCCAGAAACTTAAATTTTTCAGTTAATTGTATTAATCCAAACATACTCTAGAGTGAAATTCACTTTTTGCCTTTAATTATCCAACAAACTACCCTTTAACATTGCCGCCCAATCATAAAAAACTTTCAGTTTGCGGATGAAATTGGATTTTTCATCCCTTTCCTTTTTCATTTACAACTTACTACTTTCCATGCAACTTATACGACAACAAAGAGGAACTCATCGGTGGATTTCTATGATAAGAAAACGTGCAACTATTTATAGCATTACCAAATGAATTTTGGGTTTCACTGATAATATAAGTAGGATTAGTTGAAACTGGAATCCGAAAGTCTGTCCATTTCATGTCTCATTAGAATCAGTGACTACCTGGTAATCCTTGTGCTTTTTAATCGATTTCGATGTTTCAAATGTTTCGTAAGCAATTTGAGGAGATTATTGCGCCTGATAGTTAAGGGAATATTGCGCCTCGTGGTGATGTGAAGAGCGAAGGGAGAAGAATTACGCGACGAGAGGAGCAAAAGACAAAAGTAAAATAAACGAGCGATATCTATCGCTGTAAAAAGAAGAAAAAATTACGATTGAAAACTGAAATTTCGTCGCCTTTAAGGTATTACGTAAGAAATCACTAATTGGTAGTGCTTTGAGAAGTTCTTGAGAGGTGAACTTCTGAAAGAGTGAGCGCAATCAGTCATATGCATGTTTAATGTTAATTACTCACTCCACAGCATTCATTCAGACCTGCCCAACCCCTGAATGATTGGAAGATGCTGTTTAAAATTTCAGTGAAAAATTGTATTTAAGGATAAAATATCATAAAGAATTTTTGTCAGTAACTTATTTCATCTTTACCAAAGCCTGATCTCATACAGTTTTACATTTACTTTTGTAGCATATCAAAGTTTTGAGGAAATTGAAGGAAAGAAATATTGAGATTTAAAAACACCACCTCCAATGTTCTGATAACCCAGGAAACAATTCTTTTAGCTGTGAACTGCGAAGTTTCAGATTTGAATTGGATCGTCGCAAGTGATCATTGAGTAATTTTTCCTCATCCAAGCTGTCACCGCTACCTTCGCTCACCGCTGCAATGTAGTTTTTCATTTCATTTATTTTCAAACATCGCTGCCAGTGGTTAGCAAATGGAACAGTGAAAATTCAAAAATTTTCAATTCATTAATATTTTCTTTATAATCTAAGCGAGAAGTTCGTTCTTCGGCGTACATCTATCGCTGATGTAGCTGAGGAATGAATCGGTGGTGTAGCTGCTTCGTGCTGAACTGGATGAGCTGAATGGCACTTCCAACACTCTGCCCGATGATATCTGACCAGTTGAAAGGTCCAGTTTCATCAGACTTGCATGAATATCACGCCAAGTTGCTACTGCACCAATCAGTTGATTTGATGTTGTACTCATCTACAAGATGCAATGAGTTCGTGGATAAATCTAATTTTAAATTTCCACAACTTCGACAACATCAAGTTATTAGTAGGAGTTACGAAATATCTCAGGGATGAGAAGGTTTTGAAAATCCGATATGCGATAGATTTCGTAAACATGTGGAACGCATGAACTAACTGATCGTACGTGCCATCTCATCGTTGTATGTTCGGTTTTGTCATTCAGTTACATGGATGTTATCATTAAATTTCCGTCATTTTTTGCCTGCTTTCTTGTGTGAGTCAAAATTGATTCAGAGAAAATATTTTATTACAACGCAAAAAAAAGGGTGAGGATTAGTTGAAATTTTGATTTTTTTTTGCTGAAAAAAATCAAAACGAACTTGAAAGACTGCCATGCAATAATTGTAATTTCGAAAATTCTGGCAGTGCGCCTACATATTCCGCTTCTAACAGTGCATTTCAATTACAAGCATTGAATAAAAAGTGGAGAAGAAATTTACTCACTGAATTTAGGTCATTTTCTTCGTCGGTGCTGTCTTGAAAATTCATTGGTGGTACTGTAAATTTTTAAGCATCTAAAAATTCAAATTTTGAGTGAGCAAAAGAAAATGAGCTGTAAATTTATGGTTTCCTACGAATTCAAAAATTATAAGCATAAACCTTTCTTGTACCGTTTCCTTCGAGTTGGTTCACTGAACGACAACGCTCCGTCGTAAAAAATATTCACGTTTTGTTTGTGCATTTGACGTCATCTGATCATTCCGCTTTAACTAAAATAGCAATTGAATCTTTGCTTCTGTTTATACAACAAACGAGCGCCGTACATTTGTTATCGGCATGATTCCCTCATGCTGTTTTTTTATTGTTTTTATCAAATTTTTGAGAGTATTTAACACTTCCGAAGATGTGAAAGAGAGGTGAAAAAAAAAGAAAAAGGTTTAAATTTGCGCCCTAAAATAATACCTAAAATTTTTTGCAAAGAAATCCGAAAGAATCAATGAGAAGAAAATGACAACGAACACTGTGAAAATTAAATCGTAAAATTATCCTATGAATTGACAAGGTTTAATTTTGACTTGAAAGAAAATGAGAGTTTTTTCTTTTAGCAAAGAGCATCTGTCTACCTGAAAAGTAAACAGAGGTTTTTACGAGAGAGTGTTCAACAGTTGCGATCACACTGTTCGATTCGATCAGATTGCAAGCAGCGAAGAGAGCGTGGAAGAGAAGTAAAGTAATCGTTTACTTTTGCAGAAAATTTTTCCAGCAAATCTCAAGATTAGAGCGATTTAGAAAGGATTGAGATCTTTAGTGGTCCTTCTAGACAAACCCCCCTCTATCCAATTTAACACATTTTAAATCATTAAGAATAGCAAGGAATGAATATGAATTTGTCGTGCAAAAACACCTGTGAGGAATTCAGCTTCCATCTTTAACTATCGAGGCAGGCTCTTAATCGCTCTTGAACCTCTGAATTTGCAAATAATGAAAAGGAATGAAATAGCACGTGAACTAATAGCTAAGGTATTTGTGCGGATCAAAAGGTATTGGCAAACTTCATTAAAGCCATTTGCGTGATTGGAAGGTCAAGCATAGTTATGTTCACTGTTTTTGAATTAAATGTTTGAAAATTTTCCCATTCCTTCGGTAAGATCGAAGTTGCCTAACTCTCTACTGCTTTAGCTTATTAACAGATCATGCTCAATACTGTACAAGATAATTTATCAGATTACTGGCGGGTCCATCTGATGCTTACATATAACATCAAAATACTTCATGTGAAAAAAAGTGCATAAATAATTAATAATTTCTGAAAAATATTAACCCTGTAGAATAATAATCATTTAGGCGATTACTTATTGCTGGAATTTCATTGCTTTAAATGTTTCAGAAATGCGTGATTAAGTTTAAATGTTTTGCTAGTAAAAATTACTCTATTTTTTAAGGAAAAGAAAAAGAATGAAATTTAAACTATGTTTTCCTCCGGCACTTGTGCAAATATGAGCTGGAAATGCTTGAACGATCTGAAGTAAAACAAAAAGATTTTCCGGAAGGAATATATAAGTGGAAAGAAAGTAGACGGGAGCATTCACACTGAGAGTTGTAAAATTGAAGTAGACAGATGGAAAACCCAAAATGCATTACGTGCTATTTAGGTCTTTACGGGCATTTGCTTGTTCCACTTCACCAATTAGCAAGGCATTACTTCTGTTGACAAAAGAGTGATCTAAATCTTTTCCGCCCTTCGAAGAAGCTTTTATATGTGTGTGAGGTGGCATAATTACTTCCGATGGTACCAAGCAACCGGGCGCATTATGTGAATGATACAAATAGCGCCCAGTTTTGTTTCTTCAACCGGTGAAAGAACGTTATAAATTGCTCAACAAAGCTTAATTTCTCCAGCCACATCCAAATTTTATCCAATAAATATGTACGTAAAATTCAAGTGATTTAAGAAAAATAGAAAAGTGCCTGTTTGCTTTTTTCTTGATTAAATCGAAATTAAATCTTGAAAATTTTTCTGATAAAACACAAATGCAAATTTTTTTCCAATTTTTAAATAAACACAATTTTTCAACAAGTACTGCAGTCATTTCTGTATTCATTAATTTGCAATACTTAAAGCGCCGATCCATTTGAAATTCAAGCTTGCCCTTTTATTCTAATAAAGGCTTCGGCAGCAATGTCAAATGGATTTCATCACCTTCGTCCATCGAGCTCGCACTTTGAACTAATATTATATAAAATATAATTTGAAATGACAGAATCAAGTTGCTCCTGCAAAAACTTGAAAACTGGAAAATATAATATCAAAAAACCGTTAAATAATAAATAATAAAGTTTATTGAACGATTCCTTCGTTGTCTGTGAGATAACAGCAGCATAACATAACTTTGCTACTATCGAAGCAGAAACTTGCCTTCCGGAAATTTTATTTTCGAAAAAAAGCAAAAACGCTGTTTCTCTTTGTGAACAGGTAAAATGGCTCCACACAAACACTCGTAACAGTAGTTCAGAAACATTATTGCGATTGTTTGTGATTCTCTTAATGAGTGCATTTATGATATATAGTAAATATTGGAATAAATTAAAAAAAATTATTTTTGAAAGTGGTAAACACTCGAAATGCAAGAACTACCAGTTCAGTCAAAATCGATCAAAGCTTTCTCCTCAAAAATTACCTAGTTAATAACTGATTGCACTGGTTAGCATGTTATCCTCAAAGGGGAGTATGCAAATACTCAAAAAAAACTTTTTGGCTGCTTTTAAAGTGTTTTTGAAATGAAGGAATATGCTATGAAAGAGCAGAAAAAAAATTCATTTTATAAAACTACCTGCTTTTCTAACAAATTTCATTAGATCATGTAACTTCCTGCTCGATCCATTTCTCTTTTTCATTTTTAAAAGTTGTTTGCAACACAATATATAGCATTTCCACGTATTACTGACATTTCACTTTTCCTTTACAACAGAGTAATCCACAAATGTCTCGCTGCAAGCTTTCTTTGAAAAGAGTCATAGTCAATTTGTCATAATCTAGGAACTAATCAAGAAATAGAATACCAAATATTAATCTGTAATTAGCGATTTAAAATTTGGAAAAAACTAAAAAAACTTTATATCATATTCTTAACTGAAGATTGCAAATGACACTTTCCAGAAATGAAAACAGTACTTATACTAATACGGAGAAGAGCAGTAATGCGCTTCGTATCACAAATGAACAAATTCAGTAATTTGTTATTTGTTAGACATAATGCACTGAAAGAGTGTAGTTACCATAAAATGACTTTGACTTCCAAAAAAAACGTGGGATAGGGAAAGCACACACTTGTTTGTTCTTCACTGCAAGAAATGTGTCACTACGATTTTAATGAAAAAAAAAAACAAATATCGAAGCTCTGTACGTTTCATTCTTTATGTAGTACTTTTACTCTAAATATTAGTGTTTCATTTTTAGCAAACAAGGAAACTTAAAAACCAAAATTATAAAGCTACGTTATTGGAATCAACAACTGCTCAACGTAAGACTGCTTTATTTTTGCAATACGCATTGATGCCACTTTAGCCAAGCAGGTAGCAGTGGGTGGCTACTTACAACATAACAAAATGCGCATCTGCTAAAACAGCCACCAGAGAATACCTCGAAGAATAATTACAACAATTCAAACCACATCTACAAAATCTCATTCCTCACCCAAAATTAGGTACTTATGACTCAGTAGTATAAATAACATATAAACTTGGAAATACGATTACAGTGACCGGAAAGGCAGGTGCTAGCGATGACGATAACAGTGGAAAAGTGAAGAGTAACACAATGAAAAGTATAACGAATTAGTCATAAGTTAATCAAGCATTTGCCCAAGCTTCTAATTCGGCCAAGTCATCATCCTCTTGCTGTTTTTTGGTAGTAGCCTTCTTTCCAGAGACTGGAAGTTCAGCTGTTGGAGCTTCAGGAAAAGCTGATACAGATGATGGTGTCGGTCCAACATCCAGCAGTTGCTTATCAAGTTCTTCCTGTAAGCAAATCAAAATGTTAATCAGAAGCCTATAAAAAGCATAAAACGTGGATTTTAGTCAACAGATGGAAATATTGACTAAAGTGCAGAAAATTAATGGAAAAGAAAAATCGTAGGAAATTCAAGACGAACCTGCTCCAGTTCTTCTAGTTCTTTCAGCAACTCGTCTTCATCCACATCTTGACCAAAACCAACTGGATTACTAATTGCTTCAGCAATTTCATTAGCAACCTCTTGTTGCTCCGCAATATCCTCCATTAAGTCGTGCACCTGTTAATAATTTTTTTTTCCACAATTATCTAAACCTTTTCGAAAACGTTATGTTTGATATTTCTCAAACTTTATACTTTAATATGTCCGTGCACCCCACATTCAAGGAATTTAAGAATGATAACAATAATCCTGTCCGTATCTTCTTTTTATTAACTCATATAAAACGATTTACCACTTAACTACAAACCTGAAAACAAAAGGAATTATTGCGGTAAGAAATTATTTATAGAAACAATACAATAACGAAATTATTTACCTGATCTACATCCATATCGTTATGTGCTGTTTTAAGAGCCTTCGCTGCAGAACTCATTACTTGCAACACTTCAGCATTTGTTGAGGCATTTTCTAAAGCTTCTCGTTGGAACTCAATTGTTGATAAGACACCATCAATATGCTGCAGCTGCTTCTCGAACTGTCTCTTCCGTTTCAATGCATGCAGAGCCAATCGTTTGTTCTTCGTTCCATGTTTTCTTGCGGATGCAATTTCCTAAAACACTTTTATATCAAACAGAAATGCTTCGTAATGAATTCTAAACATAGCCCAAGTTCTAACGTTGAGGAATTTATTTCTTTGAACTTTTACAAGACTTAATCTTAGAATTTAGACGTCCTAAATTAGAAGTTCTGCCTTCTAGATGGACAAATGATATTTACCATTACCTACAAGAATCTTTTCACATATAACGTGTCACATATTTGTCTTTTACGGAAAAAAAGACAAGTTGTAAAACTTACAGCTTCTATTTTCTTCTCTAAAAACTCCTGCTTCTTGACCAGCATTTCTTCAGTTTCCCGCAATTTTTGTATAGATTCCTGTGGCGTTGCTGATTGTGCCTGCTGCTTTCTACCGCCACCAAATATCTTCCCAAACACACTCATTGCTTAAAATAAACTATATAATACGTGGCAGGAAATGATGAAAGGATATCAAGCTAACAATAACACAAATCATTTATTAAATCAATTATTAATATTAAATTAATTTCCGATAATTCTAAAAGGACATTTCACATACATTAAGTCAGTATTAAATTACGTAAACATTTTAATGTCATTCCTCATAAACTTTACATGAAACAAAACAGTCACGGCTAAAGAATAACAAACATTTTTGCACTACTCTATCCACCTGCTGAATCATTAATCAGTAATGTCATCTTCTTGCTATGAATGGAGAAAAGTACACATACTCGTGAATTATCCATGCACTTTTAATAATAACACAATTTTTGCTAATGATAGCTTAGCGAGCAGCCCAAAATTTAATATTTATTCGCAATGGTAAAACAAACATTGAGCGTAAAGTTAATTCCCCATCCAATAGTTCTTAAGTCTAAGCCTAACTGCCCTATCCATACGAAAAATCCCTATCACCTCATTAAAGGTAGCATTCTGTGTACGTGAAACTGTGAGTGTTTTAGCCAAAGTTACAATTCATCTCGCTAAATCAACTTTAACGGAAATCTACCCATACTTTCTAGCTTGTGGGTACAAATTTCAAACAAGGATGCTGAAATGACTCATTTCTAACAATTTTACTGCAACATATGATAGTAGTCAAGTGATCTGTATCATTAATAAATCGACAAGACGTTAATCTCAATTTCTCTTCATCTCTCCAATCACTACAGGAGATTACACCAGCAACGCCTTACTGTAATTGAAACGAATTTATCAAAAATTCCAACGCAAAAACCTATTTTAGCTAGCGAATGATGAAAAGAGCTTCACCGAAAATTATTACAACCGAAGCCTGAATGGAGGAAGCGAGACCCTTCTTACTACGCACGGTCGTGTTGTTATTGACGATGTTTTGGTCTGTGCCACACTTGAGCGGTAACGTTATGATACTTGCAGTTGAGCGTTCATTTTTAGAGAGGGCTTGTTTATGAGGTACGTTTGGTTCACATTTACCTGTGAATGCTCGCCACATCAGTATTGATTGAAGAAAGTGATAACGGAAATAATCACAATTTACAGGGTTTAATTAAAAGAACGGATTGTATGGTACACAGTATGATGTGAGTCGTTCTAGAAGGAAGGAATGGTGGAACAGAGTGAAATAAAAGTGAAACTTATTACTGAATTGGCAAATTCACTCAAGCAGGCAACATCTGAATATTCGTCCAGTGATACGCTCTCCAAGTAATTTCTCTTTGTTCTTAATCTATCCATATTTCGCTCAGAGAAACACATATTACTGCTGACATAAAGCTTTTTATTAAGAGATCGTTCAGACTATCCAGCAAGTTTTTTTTGCGCATTTGAAGCAGGTTTGATTTTAAGGGAATCTACTCAAATACTTTGTAATGCGGTCGAAGCATTGTTTATTCACGGTTTGAAAACAGTCTTCTTCCAGAAGAAACCGCGAAGCTCAAGGTATCCTGAGCCGGTAAGCATTTTTGCTAACATACTGGAAATAAGTGTTTCTTTTTCTAGATCGTAAGCTTATTTACCGAAGGTAGTATTTTCAGAATTTTTGGCCATTTGTTAGCAAATATACGCATAGAAGTGTATTGGATCAGATAGCTACATCGAATCAAATAAAGACGGAAATAGGAAAGTCACGGGTAAATTGGTTTTTTTCCTATCATTTGGCTAGAAGGAATTGTTCTTGAGTGCAATGAAGTGCAAGTGCGTGGATCTTATGCTTTTGATGAGTGAATTTTTTGCAGGCATGGGTAAGGATACTGTTGAATGATAATACAATGGAAAATTATTTGAACTTGCTACTGCGCAATACTGCTACTTTAAGGTTAGTTGATCACTATGATAAAGATGATATCTTCTTTTCACTTCGACGTGACTAATTTCTGTATTCGTTTAATTCCCATATCTCTAACTTGTTCTAATATAATTTGGATTTTTCAGCAAATTTTATGACAAATGGGCTTTTCTGAGAGATACGGAGCACACGAATATGCTATCAGGTTACATGAAGGGAGTAACAAGATTGACTGTCCAAGCACCCGTTAATAGCTTCTCTCTTAACACTTGGACTCCCACACCACTGATATTGGCTGGTTTGATAGCAGGAGAACCTGCAAGATGTGAGTTAAATTTCCAATTTAACAAATTGTTTTTTGTTCTTAATTTGATTTTGGGATAGTTATTCATAATGGGGCAATTTTCGAATTTTCTGACTTTTGTGGTCATTATTTGAGAGCTTATGATACGGACAATGACCGCCTTTTATTTTAGTAAAACAACCAGTAAAGTGTCGTTATCGTGGTCGAAGCTCACTGAACACGCTCGAAGATACCGAGCTTGCTGAAAATGTATCGCAGTCCCTATGCGGCTCTACAGGACTACTATCTTCTTCTTCTTGTGCAGGAGATTCTGATAGTTAGTTCATATTGACTAAATAGTTTTTCAGTTCTATGAATATTTTGTTTGTACCCTGTTTTTTCTGTCTTTCGTCATTCAAGCTCTCAATTTTTTAAGCTGCCGGACGAGAAGCTGATGTGGCTTCCATTTATTCGCATCCATCAATGCTTGATGGAGAAAACACTTATCTTCCATCTTTAAATGCAACGAATAGTGCTATACTTTCAAATCCAGTTCCGGAAGATGGCATCCTAAGCTGCGACCCATATAAGGTTTGACTAATAGTTTTCCGATCTTACATCTGTCTCAAGCTACTTGCTGCATTCACTTTCTTTATGAATTTCCATTCTGTTGACCTAGCTTAGAAAACATCCAGCTGACATTCTGCTCCGATCACGCTCATTCCAGATACGAGTAATTAGAGGTACCCATCGCCGTAGACGTTCATCCAAGTGTAGTGCTGCTGACAGTCCAGTGAGTTCTAAAAGCGATTCCATGTCGGCTGTGGTCAGCAAGTCATATAATGTGAGTGTAGTAAATTTGTAAAAGATATGTACTAAAAAAGAAAGCAGAAAGTATTTTTTTTGAGTACAAAATATATTCATGATCCCAACGAATCAATACGTTGATTAATTAAGAAGAAATCGTAAAAGAAATTAAACAAAATTTTTCTTTTGAGGTAGAAACGGTTACAAAAGAAATGGAAAGTCCTGGACAACTTTATAGCGATGAGCCGCGAACTTTATCTTCAGTGTGCGCACTAAATAATGAAAACAGAGAAAACCGCAACCGTACAGATACAATTTAGTAATATTTTGCTCCTCATTGGAGTATTTTGTTTGTCATTTAATTTGCTTCCAACAACGTGCATTGTAGTGAGGAAAAAGCGGTGGTTAATACGACAGATCATAAATCGTCTGGATGGGAGAATGAGTTGTCAATCAGTGGCGAGTTGCGATCCCACAAAATGCCGGAAAGTTCGGAAAATGATTCCGAAAACTGGATGTGTTCATGTATGACGGTTTTCTTTTATTGTATTACTGTATTACTAAGTACAGTTCATGCCGATAATTAGACCAGTAGATCGGCTTAGGCATCCTTGGTAGTATTGAGTATTAGTATGTGGAAGCAAAAACATGACAGAATCTGTGCCTCAGTATCGTGAAATGAGTTTTAAAAAATCCACTTTCGGTCTTTGTAATCAAATATTACCAGCAGGTGAATATAGAAATTTTCATTCCATTAAACTTTTAAGCAGTTTGATCTTATTATGAAGGTATGAAATACTCTGAGTGTACACATTAATTTTCCTTGCTTCTTTTAAATCGTTAAATGGATTGTCTGTATTGTTTTCATTTCAGTTGAGGCTGATAATATCAAACCAAAGCATCCAATGCAAGATGAGTCGTACAACCTTCCGTGTAGCCTTTGTCCGGTGATTTCAGTCAAAAATAAGCAGTCCTTCACTGAATTAGGAGGCAAAATTAAAAGCACATCAAAGAAATCATCAGATGTGGAGCTGGTTGATTTACTCATCTATTTGACTTATATCTATTATCTATTTCGGTTCCTTCTTTTCACGCATAGCTTCAGCTTTTTTTGCTTTACTAAAATTCTGTTGCAGGAACGCTCCTTATCCATGCAAGATGATTTACATCTATTAGAGCATTACAATGAAGGAAACAGTCTTCTCGGTAAAGGATGGATTGTCCCTTGGAAAGTCAAAAGCTCTTTCGTTAGTCATTTGTACATTTCTATTTCATATTGCTTTTATTAAGGATGCTAGTTTGAAGAGCAATATGTTATTGAACTTCTGTATTGAAGGATCGTCAAACTTCAGCAATGTCTATGTCGTCCAACACAGATTCTTCTCGAAATTTTGATATGGAAATAAGAAATGTTCTTGATGGAACTTCGAATGAGGTAATCAGGGCTACTTAACACCCTGGTTTTAGAGCTTTTAATTTTTTGTTCATTGTTTATCTTCATAATGATATTGATTCAGTTTGTTTCTTGTATGCCTATCTACGCAGCTTGGTGGGTCTGACCGATTTCCTTGTTTTGATTTCTGCTACGTTCTAAAGCATTCACTAGAAGCTTATATATCTTGCGTTATTATTACAGGTGATGAATCAAAAATATTCAGATAATGGTAGTCTTAGTAATAAAACTCCGGTATTTGAAGTCTAATTGTTGCAGCATGCCAATAATGGTGATGATGAAGCTTCACCCTCCACAACAAACCACCAAGGAGCTGTACTTTCCAAGAAATTAGAATCAGAAGTCTGTTTCTAGGTTATTGTTCTTGATTTCTGCTCACTTTAAGACAATTAAATATTTATGGCGGTGATCGTCTAATTTTTTTAATCAATTTAGGTCAACTCTAATGAGAGCGTTTCTGAGTTTTCCGATGAAATATTAATTAATGCTCTGACAGTGATTCCCCATGAAAAGGGTCTTGATTCTCAGGATTTTCGTTGCTTTTTATGCAGGAAATCAATTGGTCCAACATTTGCTTCGTACAGGTTTTGTTATTTTATAACTTTTATTGGTTCAATACTGTTAGGTGGTGCATTTATTTTCCTTGTTAGTGTCCCAACAACATCATTTGGTGTATGAGATATAATAATGTAGCACATGGACTAGTAATTTCGTTTTATATAGTTTATTTTTAAATTCTGCCTTTTTTGGATTTGTTTTAAGAATAAACTTATTTCAGGAAGTGTGCCTTTAACGAAAAATACTACTGCGATGGTTGTTTTAGTGAGGGTGAGGAGAGCGTAATTCCATCACGCCTAATTCGTAATTGGGATGGGCATCCAAGACGCATTTGCAGAAGCAACATGACTTTCATTGAAAATATTAGAGATAAAGCTGTTCTTCATCTCGATCAGATCAATCCCCAACTCTATGCGCATTCCCGTTCTTTAAATGCTGTGAAGGTTCGTGCTTGTTACTCTATATGTAAATTATGTTGCTTTCAATCTTTCAAGCTGGTAGTATTGTTTATTAGAAGTCAAGTTCTTAGTTCTCCGATCCAATACATAGATGTGTTTACTTTTCGCATTACAACAAATACTTAATGTTATGGTAGTCGACTGTATCTTCACTTGTTGACGAAGCTTTTTTTAGTTTTTGAGAGAAAAGTTGTCGTTATCAGCAATGTACCTGCAATCGTGTCGGAAGTCAGTTGCCGAAGATTTGGAAAACCGCGTTTGGCCCAAAGATTATCTTTACAAAGATATTCACTTGTATTCATTCGCAGTACGTTTTTGAAGTAATAAAGGAAATAATTGATTAGAAAGCGTTTTCGACTTTAAGAGTTTGATGTAGAAAAAGTTTTGTAGTATTGAAATTTGAATTCTTAGAAAATCAAGTCATTATTATAAGGTAGCAAACAAGATTTGTTTTTCTAGTCATTACATTGTGCTCCATTCTTCAAAGTACCGAAACTACTTGTTCATGCTCAGCATGTAGATTGGACTATAACCGAGGAGTTACCTCACAGAAAACTGGAGCTCCATAGCTTAACTTTTTCACAAGTTCTGTTTTTAAATTGTAAGTTGTGTCGAAGTGAATTCATGTGTTACATTTGAATTGAACAGTTTTCAAATTAACTTTGAAAATAACTTTTTTTTTACACAAGACCTAAACGAACTCTTCAGGATCTGCTAACAGTATTGTCAGGATACATGGAAACTCATTTAAACAATTTGTTTAATTTCACCTCGGAACACATCAAACGATGTTTACTGTGTTCTCAGAAAGGCTTTATATGTGAAATTTGTTCCTCTACTGAAGTAATTTATCCATTTCAACTGGAAGTGACATCTCGAGTGAGTTCTAAAGGAGTTTTTTTTATTGTAAATAGATAATTTACTGAATTTGGGAGGTTTATTGATTTGTTGAGTTTGCCCTCAGCAATGATTTTTATAGTTGATGCTATTGTGAACAGAAAAACCCTTAAAATGCAAAAGATGGTATCTGCAATGTAGTGAAATACAAGATGTGGTTTATGTCTTCATAAAAAAATAGATGCTATTATTGATTAAATTAATCGAAATTGTGACAGTCTTAATAATGTGGGATGTTTTTCATATATTATCGTAAAAGGTTGACACAAACGAATTTCTGGAGTTTTTAGTGCATGAAGTGTTTTTCGGTATATCATAAGAACTGTTTGGAAAAGCACATATGTCCAAAATGTTCTCGACATGAGCGGTATGCGCAGCAACAACGGAATATTGGTTCTCAATATTTGCTTCTTGATATGGATTGAACTAACTTGTATTCATTCTTTTAAAATCAATTTTTTGGAGTTTCAATACTTCGGCTACATTTCAATTTAGCCTTGCTGTTACCCATTACACCACTATGCAAAAGGTATCGAAACGGACTAGTTCTAATACTCGGCTCAAATATGATTGGAAATTGAAGTTTTTTTGCTCCGTTGAAATCATAGCGTTGGATCTGTATTTTCAACTTAGTGTATGTTTTTGCCGAAAATGTTTTGCGGTATATACGAATCAGTTAGTACATAGAAATCCTTTCTAACATTTTTAGTGTTTTAGATACCACTTGTATGTGTAATGTTTATACTAATAGGATATGTACGTATGTGTATCTTTTTCCATATTTTTAGGATCTTATAATTTTGTGTTATGGCTCTTTATCTGAAATGTTTAATGAATAAATGTTAAGGATTGTATCAAATTTCCCTCTCTCCTCTTATTTCAATTTAAATTCAGCGTGAATAAACATAAATTTGTCAATTTATCAGGTGGTGAACTATCACATGCGATAATTAGCAAGGGTTAAGATACTTTTTAACTCATCACTAATAAATAAAATGAATTATGATAAGGTGATTAAGTAGTTCGGAGTATCCGAAATAGTCTCTGGGTGTAAGCATTTGTGAGATTTGGTTTCGCAAAAATTGCTATCCATAAATATTTTTGGAACTTTCAGTCCTTAATTTTAGTAGCTTATTTCAATTTCTCGGTGGTTAATTTACTTGTATTTTGTCGCATCAATTTCGAATATGTTAATGGATAATGGATATTATTCTCGATATTAGGATTTCGATCTTTCATAAAAATATGACGGTGATGCAAATGGATGGTGAACTGCAATGTGTCGGTCACAGTATGGAACCCATTACTGTGTCTCATTCATTTTATTAGTCATACATAAAATACATCATGTGCAATTACATCATATAGTCGTCGGTCGTACTTTTTAATGTACAGAATTATTGAATTTAAAGATTATTCGGAATTTATAGCTTTGTTCAACAATTGTGAAAAGAGTGATGCATGCATTTGGCTGTTAATTCATTTAAGCAGTGCTTTAGTTCATATTTAGACTTTTTAATAGTAATTGGTGCTATTGTATCGTTATCACTGCTTCACTAGGCTTCCTTGTGAGAAAGATCAGTACGATTTTTGCAAGAAACAAGTAGAGTGGTTTGGCTATCGTTCGAGTCTCTCCTTGTCGGATAATTCTTTCAATTATTGTAAGGGAAGAAAAGTGAACGGATCTGTCAGAATTCTCGTAGACTAATTGTGAACGGTAGGAGGAGTGGGATTGCCGCAACTTTCATCTGTATGATCGATTCTAACTGACAGATCAAATTGAACGGCAGATGCATGCAGCAGTAGACGGCGTTCACCTGCATTGCCTCTTTTCCAACGTGTATTCCGGGAAAGGGTCCATGAATACAGTGCATGTGTGGAATCAGAATCTTCGATCTAGCTTTCTCATTATGGATGATTCGATTAGCGATGCCGTCCGGTGCTTCTGTTGCTGCGCTACCTGGTGCATCTCTCTCTCCCAAATTAATCTTTCCTCATCAGCACCAGTACACCTGTTGCACAACTTCACTTCGTCATCTCTGCAATATTTTACGGAAAGTACAGACGCATACTCTCATATACCCTTTATATATAATTTAGAAGGGTATGTATGTGTCTGTGTATGTCTATATTTGCATGTGTGTATGTATGTGTAAATATGCTTTTCATTCTGATTCATAGCAATACCAATTTTCGATATGCGTACTGATTGCTTTTTGAATTTTCTTCAACCTCTACAATTCCCCTCTCTTTTGCTTATTTCTATGTGTGTGCGTGTGTGTGTGTGTGTGTGAGAAAGAAAGATGGAAGTGCATCGTCGAGTTAACAACACACCTATATTGATATCACTGGTGAAGTACTGTAGGTTCATAAGCTCAGGTTTCGACTAATTAGCAGGTTAGCTAGTTTCTGAAGCCTAGGCGAGGGACTCTTTTATCGCCGTTATTGCTCTCTACAATTTCTTGCCCTGTTTGCACTGCAAAAAGTCTACTTGAAGGCCAAAACATTGACTGTAATCATTCATGTAAGCTCGACGATTGATGGATGATTCGACGATAACAGCAGCATTACCCTTCTCTTCTTCACTGTGAAATTTCCAAAATATTCTCCTCCCTTACCTTTACTACTATCTGAAATTAGTGATAGCTCCTCGCTACCGTACCCATAAGCCTTAGTTAAGTATCAGTGATATGGAAGAATGTTCTCATTGTTATCATTGAGCTGTCGCAGGCCTTGTAGTGGCAATCTCACCTTCATGATATCAGTAGCATCATTGCTTACCTTAATGCAAGTCTTCTTCTTTCACGTCTGCAGCAACTTTCATCTCGTTTTTTCTTCTGCTGCAGTGCAAGTGGACTGACTGACTGACTGCCTTTTGAGTTTTACAGCATTAGTTGATTTCAAATGTTTTTCAACCTTCCGACAGCGCTGCTTGTTATTCAACTGTGCGAATCATTCGACTCATTCATTCTATCGACGTCTATGAATATAGGGATGGCGCAAAATTAGCGCCTTTCCTCATATAAGTTTCTCCATAATTGGTGTAGCTAGCAAGCGCTGCACGAGCAAGTTCTCTTGTCTTCTTCGTAATGCTTCTTCAAGTCACAGAGAAGCATTCCATGTTAGCAACTCATAGTGAAGTGTGTTTTGTAATTATCAGAAATCTTTCAATTAGCAATAACAACTAAAATACAGTCAGAAATAGCTCTTCCAAACATGCCATAAATCTAGTTTAACATTTGATTATTTAGCACTTCACGTGTTTAGTGTTAGGTGGAAGTTGTTGGACGGACGGTAAAAGTATGATGAAGGAAGATAACCGTTTGCATCCATCGAAATGTCTTTACCATTCTCAATAAGCAGATGAAATGAGGCAACTTTGTCGTCTTCAAAAATATCCATAAAATATTCATTCCCTTCAAGTGGATGATTGAAAGCTCCGTTAGAACAGGTAGTTTCGGATTGCTAATTTCCAAAAAAAAGAAGAAGAAAAGGAGGAGTAGAGGTAAAAAAATTGGTGAGATTGTCATTTGATGCGCCACCATTTGTGATGAATGTCTGGCTGCATTGAGTGGCGGCCGAGTGCGCCCAGAACTAGTTTTGAATGGAGGAAGAAGGGAAGGAGACGATAACGATGACGACGACATGACATCTTCCAGCCGTTGTGCTTCTACTTTGTATGGTTGTACGTACAGGTAAGTAGATGGGCCACACGCGGTTCAAGTCAACCCCGTTTTGCCCTCCTCGTAGTAAGAAACGTTTCTCCGTTCGTTCCTCTCTCACAAATCTCCTCCTCATCGTTCAGCACCCATCTCAAACTATCCCATCAAAAGGGCCTCTTCTTTTTTTTCACTCATAAAATGATCAATGAATTTGTATTATTTAAATTTGATAAGTGAGGTGGTTTTACATATTTTACGCCTTGACCATTTAATACATTTTACATTCTTTCATAAATTCCTCCCTCGTAGCTTTATTCGTGGGAGAATTATTTGGTTGATCGAGCGAAATTTCATTTAGCGTAAAGCAGTGATCAACAGAAATTTCAATGATACGTAAGCTAGCAGAACTTATTTGTTTTGCTTCCGAAAGCTTCCCTTGAAAGGGTGACTGACGTAGGGAGTGTTGTCAGTTGGACGGATGAAAACGAAAGAGACATTAAAAATTGCTCTGCAAATGTGGATTGCATCGGGAATGTCGTCGTATCATTTTCGTCCGATCGTATTGTTGCTATGCATTTCATGTTCCAAGACAAGGAAGGGGTCAGTGCTTCGAAGAGAAAGAAAAAACAAATTATTTCTGAAGTGTGGAGGGATAGAAGAGGTCAAAATTATGAAACATCCAATGTAACTTTTTCTTTCCTTTCCTTTTACAACTTCACTAATCTCTGATTTTATATAACTGTAACTGTTAAGCTATCACTTAACAATTAATATTTTTGTTTAACGTTCATTTAAATAAATTTAATTCCAAATACGACTGAAATTCCCACGCAGTGAGTCATTGTCGTCCAATGAAGAAGTTCACTATCGTTACCGTTTTTTTTATTTTTTTTCCTTAACTTTCAAATTGTGTCATAAAGGGTAAAATGGTACGAATAACTGATTGATGGATATTTGGTGTACGGTAAGTTTTGCGTAATATGTGTAGACTTTTGAGGAAAAAAAAAGGTGCGCGCAATTGCTCCACTCATAATATATGCGCAATGTACGGAAGCAAAGTTTGCTCTTTCGCATCTTTCCTTTTTTTTTTGTTTATGGAACTATCACTTCCTTATAATTCAATCATTCAATATGAAAATGATTTTCTCTAAAAAACTATTGCTAACATCAATTTTTATTCGTTGATTCCACCTGAATTACGTAATTTCTTCAAATTTTTTTATCATCGGTTTCATTTGTTATTTTGGCAAATGTCAATTTGTTTGCTTGGAATGGCTCCTTAATATATTAGTCAGAAATTTTTTCTTTTTTCTCACAGCGAAATAGATTGAATTCATTTGAGATAATATGCATAATTAATCGTTGTTGAAGTAATATTAGAGTTACAATAGCAATATATCTATGATAGTTTGATAATTTGAACTTTTTAATCGTATTGTTTGTAGGAATAAGTTGAAAGATTTCATTTCCTCTGTTGTTTATTAGGTTGTTTATTTTTGCAGATTTGGTTGAAGCGGAAATTAGCATATTATCTCTGAATTTTCATCTGAATCATCAGATGAGAAGATAATAGTAATGATGGCAAACATTTCCGCTGCTAGTCATTTAGCTTTGAGGGAAATTTTGCTGTTCTCTTTCAACTTTAACCTTTCCATCCCTTCCGTCCAGTAATTCCATCCCATCTGTCGTCTATCGGAAATAATAATGCACACGCTGTTAGTGCGAATTCTGGAACATCGACAGCTTTCACATGCCGGACAGCTCTTCACCATATCCGACTATGACGTCATCACTGATTTGGTTTGTTGATCTTTTGAATTGATGAATTTTTGTTAAATTACAAATCTAAATAAGACAAACATAGCTAAGTTGAAGTAAGAATGACTAAAATGAGTAAATTTTAAATGATACTAATTGCCTTCGTTGATCTTTCTTTTTCTTGAATGTAGTACTTTCCTCTTCATAACTTGTTTACATTTACTTTTCAATTAAACTACCTACTTAGATAATATAATGCCGTTGCACTGGTTCTCTTTTTCAAAAGTAAAATTGCAAAGTTCGTTAGCGATGTAATTTTGTAGCATCGAACGCTGGCAAAAATCAAATCAATTTTTAATGCGCCTGATTATTGTCGTAATGCAAACGATCAGAGTGTTGTTGAAATCGTTTTAGCTCGTATCACTGCTGCAATTCGGTCGGTTAAGTATTTTATTCCATTCGCTTTGGTAATTAACCCTTATTTTATATGAATTTCCATCAGAAATCTTGGAGCATAAAAGTAATATAAATGAAGTGAAGTGAATGTAGGAAATTAATTTTGCTAATTTAACTGAACAGGTTAGATTTCTTCTTCATGTTGCCGATCAATTGGGTGATAATAATGATTGCAGTGAAATGAACAGTATCGAAACTTATGCACCAGCACTGGTGGACACTCTCGGTAACTGTTTGAACCATGAAATGACCAGTACTGATCTGAGTGGTGTTGTCGTTGATACACCACATTGTAAGATTGCATGTGAACTTCTTAACAGTCTTTTCCTTGTGAGTTTCTTTTTTTATCACTAACTCTTCCCTTTTTTATCAACTGTTTTAGATTATCTTAGTTTTCATTATGCAGCATTTGCATGCCATAAAATATTTTCCTCGTTACTATCTCGCTATTCACGGATGCTATTGTGAATGATTTTTAAGTTTCATAAAATTCATGTGAAAGCTAATATAATTAATTATTTCAGCATTACAGTAAGAAATCAGTGATGACGGTAACAGTACCGACAGCAATACGGGCATTAAATTGTGGAAGTGATGAGTTAACTCGAAATACCACCGGATATTTGTCTTTAGCCGCTATACATAATGGACGTCTTCTTGCACAATACTCTTTGCAAATTATTGCTAATATACTTAACGGTTCGCTCAAAAGTTTCATTTTAGTAGTAGAGATAAACGATTGAATTAATGAAATGAAATGGAAAATATTTCAACAATTGCCTATGAATAAGATAAATGAATTGCAAGTTATAATAAAGTATTAGAATATAATAAAGGAAGTAAAAGAATGTAGTCGTTGAGCCCTACGACATTATGAGTGCAGAAAAATTATTTTTACTAAAACTTAATTTTAATAATTTTTACTCATTCATATTATACACAAAAATTGTAATTTACTCAAACATCGATTGCTTTGAAATAGTTATTTCTTTTTCCTTGAAATTTCTTTTTAATAAATTTAGTGAAAATATGATAAAAATATTATTTTTGAGCTTCATAAAAGATGAGTTATCCTGAACATGCATTCAAATTTATAGAGTGTTGATATTACTGTTGTAACTGTTATATCTTGTTATCATCATCTGTTATCAGTACTAACATTGATTCGCTGATTGTCACACGGAACAGGTGAAGTTTCATTTTGAATTTTCATTTTTTCATCCAGTGAAATGTTCAGGCAATTTCTCATTGGTAAGAGTAATTCCGCAGCTTTATCCGGAGAATCGTGAACCATTTCATGCTCATTTTCCACAAATTCTCGAATTACTTCAAAATGATCAGACGGATCAATCGGAACGCCTTTCCATTCTACAGTTCACATCCATGGTTGCTAATGCCAACCCTGATGTAAGTTGAAAAAAAGCTCAACCTAGCTTCTTTAAAATTGTTGAACAAAATATATTATTCTGTTTAGACTAGTCTCACAAATTAGTGAAAATTAAGTAAATCATTGTTGCATTGATTAACGGACTAAGTTCAGCCATCGGTACAACTTCATTATTGATTTTACCGATGATTTTGTGCTAAGGTTGTTTCGGGGAAGATGAAGAGGTGAAAACTTCGTATGTTTGTGGCATCGACGAGAAGTGGATGATTGAGTCTTGAAACATTGTAATCGATGATGAATTGAAGTCAGGATTCTAGGTAGCCTAAAATAGTACGCAATAGTTAATTTGCTCACAAATATATCTAATTTATGATTATTTGGTTGCTTAAAGTGGTAAGCGCCGAGCTTAAATATTATTGCAAAACATTTAAGTGGGATACTCTGCCAAATGACCATTGCTTGAGTGAGTGGAACTTGCGCAAATCAAATCACTTATTAACTCATAGCAACTTCGTATTTTCCTTCTTACAAGCACTTGCAATACTGCAACATTTATATATTTTGTCAAAAATAATTACGAAATTTCACGTTGCAATGCACTTCAACAATGAGTAGCATTTCCCACAATTAATTGTTGATATTTTTCCTTTCGTTGATAACTATAGTTGAATTTCAAAATTAATACAATTTAATGAGGACAACAGCAACAACAACAACAAACTAATATTTTACAATTGCGCACAATTTTCTAACAATATTGCTTGATGCAAAAACGACAGCTTGTTGTTATTTCACGACAAATTCATATTTAGAATTGAAGTAATTTTAGCTAATTCTCAAACATCTGGATGATCTCGACATTTTTCTTTTTCACCCACCTACTCGCACCGCTGTCCTTCACATTTTCCTCTCACTTATCTCACTGAATCGGACATTTGCTTTGGTTCCACACCTGGATGCACTACGTCAAGCTGCTAAGTTAGTTCGGTTTATTTTCCTCTCACCCTAATTACTTAATATCTCTTTGTTTGATAGGAAAGTGTGTTAGTTATGATCTTTATCTAACTACTATTCTTCCTTTTTAGAATTAATTAAATTCTACCCATTGCTCTATGACTCTATGATAGACTTATAGATTAGCAGATTCGGACAATACTCTAACAACAATGGCAAAAATAATCGGTGTTATTGGAAGGAATGATAGTAATGCAGCAAACATTGCCGTGGATGATCTAATTGCGATAAGTTGCCGACTTTCCGGTTCCCTTTCCACAATACTTAAAGAAATCGAAGGTATGATTGATGTCTCTACTAATTAAGCAATACTTTATATTACAGTAATAGTTGCAAAGCAAAGTATGTCAATGTAGTTTTTAAAGTGCTTTAATCGTATCGCCATTGCTCTACTTTTATTCATGTTTCCCATTTAATTAAAGCCGAAAATTTTTGATTTTTGCACTTTGAAGTGGACGTCATAGTAAGCTGTAATATCTATAATTACTCGATATTTGATGAAAGGGATACTCGCAACAGCATACAAGTGGAAAGTTGTATGATCAACTTCTCCATCGATTCCTGTCCTGTATTCATGAAAAAAATGCACGAGCAGATACAAATTTTGTTCAATTTTTCATTGACAGCAATTTTAGTGTTGAGAAAGTATGATCCCTCAATTTCCTAATTACAGGTGTTGCGGAATGTTTCCCAGCTGCAGTGCAGCCGCACCTTACTTTCATATGTTCCATACCAGAAACTCGTCCTTCTACATCGGCTGTTTGTGCAAGGATTCGAGCACTTAGCAGGTTTGTCTTTTTTTCATTAGCGAAGGGGATCATTTTGTCCGTCATTGTCCTGCGTCTGTCTTTACGTCTTGTAAAATGCTTCATTGCAGAAGTATATGCATAAAACTTAGCCTAAAATAGTTAATGCTTCGAATAATTATCGGGCCACAAAAGGCTTAATTAGTAGTTTTAATAAAAAGTTGACTTGGAGAGTATTTTATCACTTATCAAGTTGCTGAACCAGTTAAAATGTAACGAATAGAATTAATTCAGAAATGGCTATTTGTATCAAGCAGGATGTCAGGAAGATTCAACTGTGGTCAATGTCGCTGGTAGTACAGGTGTGGAGCATTCTGATGACTCTCTTGTCTCGAAGTTATCTTCCAAGATCGATATTCCAATCATTTCAAGGTAGTCCATTTCCTATTCCTACAATTACCTGTACGATATTTTATGCTTTTCTCCTACTCTTTATTCATTGCTGTTATTTTGAACTTATCATTTCGAAACTGAACTTTTTTGGTGAAATTATTCAATAGAATAAAGATGAAAATTTATTCAAATTCATTTTTTGTAAGTTAGTTAAAGATAACTTGTGTGAAAAATTATTTACGGGTACTTCAAGTGTGGCTTAATGATGAAAGTGGTTCGTACTTGAATGATTAAATTAAGTTTTCCCGCTTCTCTTTTCATTATCCAAAAAACTGTGAAATTAGTATCCCTTATTGACGGTTGAGTATTTTCAGTGGTGTTCGTACAACGGTAAATATAAGTGATTCAGCAGAACTCTCAGCGCAAGAACTGGATAAGAACACCGAGAATTTGGCGAACGCCTACATGTGCAGTAGGTTACGATCCAGTTGCTCCCTTGTTAATCAAACCAGTCGGTCCTATGGCAGCTTAAATCCATACATGTTGGTGTTCATTTTTCTTTTTTGAAATTCAAAGTGGCTATTTATACGTGAAATAATTCACCAGTAAAATTATAGACAGAACAAAAAGTAGTCATTACTTATTTTAGTAAGATTACTATTAAGAGGAGAAATTTGAGCTTAATTACTATGATTAGGGTTGATCAATCTTACAGATATAAACATCCGACTGACTGTTCACTTCGTTCCATGTACAGTAATATAATGTTTAAATGTCTTTTCATTTATTTTTTATCCAAATTTTATTCAGTGAGGAAAATCTCTTTTATAGTGAAAATCTAGCAGTTGCTGAAACAGCATCCCGTGATTCCCCATTATCGATAATGTCATCACAAAGTAATCGACGTTGTGACGGCATGGCATTCGTACCGATATGTCTACCACCATCCTATCAACCACCGAAAGAACAAACAGTGCAACAAATCATCCCTTCACCGTTGTTACCAACTGCTGTGCAGGTTGCACTTGGAATAAAATATTCAAACTTGCTAATTACCAGTGATAATAACATGGGGGAGTGAGTAGGTGATGTTTGGGAGATGTCCGACGAACTGTCGTCACTTGTCCCCTTCGTTGCTGTGTCCTTGAAATCATTGGGGCATATTTTATTTCATGCAAATATTGTGTTGATTGCCATCAAATAATTGCAGATGGGTAAGGATGGACGAGTACGTCCAGTTGCAATGCATCAGCGTCGAATAAATTCTACACAATGGATGCCACCACCATCATCGATGGGAAGATCAGCTACCACAATAACAACACCTGCTCCTGCAACAATTATAGCTACTAGTGCTCCAAGAATTGCAAAATCATCAATTACTGAAACCACCTTTCCCGTGAACAGCGATTCAGTTCGTTCTAAATTACCTGCTGGAAATTCTGCTCCAATGATACCACCACATTTGATATTGGAAGATCTTTTACCCACAAGCCATGCTGGAACAGCAACAAATACTACCGCAACAAGTGATGCTGTATCAACCGATACCGTTACTGCATGTGTGAGCGGAAAAGAACAAACACAGGCCTTGGTTGAGTTTTTTTTCCTTTGTCTTCGTAATTCCACTTGAAAACGAGATCTTTTTGGTAAATTCATTTAATTTTGATAGGAAACTACTATCTGACTATTTGATATTAGAAAGAACGTATTATTGATTAATCATCATTTCTTTGCATTCTTTGTATTTGATTAAAAAAATTCAATTTTTAAATAAGTTGCATTGATTTCTTATAGTAGATATAATTTAATCCTTGCAAAAACACATTTATAGGATACAACAGATCGTGGAGATGTAGTGTTGCAGTTCGTCGATCATCGCCGCAGTAAAATACAAAATTATATTCATAATATCAGTAAAACATATCCGATACCAGTACTTTGTATCGGTGAGGGTAATAAAGGTATCTAGCATTTCGCCTTCCTTTTTATTGAATTTTAATGTTTTAATTATAGTTTTCAAAAGTTCGTTTCATATCAGCATAATGGCAATCATTTTTTCAGGAACAAGGCATCGAATGTGGGTTCATTTCCGGTGTCAAGTAGCTGATGACCATTGCATATATGATTCAAATCAACTTTTCAGTTTTAAAACCCATGTCGCACCTATATGGCTGCATCTAATGTTCTTGCAAGTAAATTTTTGATCTGCTATAAGTTGACTTGACTATATTGATTGGTATGTTTATAGATTACTGTCTTTGTTGATACTTGCATTTATTAAAAAAAGAAAGCACCCTGAAATTCATCATCAGTGACTTCATATCGAGCAACTGAAATTTAGCAATTCTGTCTCAAATATTTAATATCTAACTAGCTCTCTTGTTAATGAGATATTTTGCAAAAAAAAGATTACAGAAATTTTGGTACCTTCTCAATAGCTGTAAAACTTTTGACTTTTTCATAAAGAGAACTGCTTAAGGTCATCATCTCAATATTCTATACCCTCATATGATTGTGTCGCAATTTATATTACTGATAAGCAGTGTAGTAATGATGAAAATATATTTCGTTTCAGATGGAAGCGGCGAGCATCGAAAGTACCGGTCAAGTGGTTGCCCAATGCTCTGAAACATATCAAATGCTGTCAAATTGCTGGGACTATCTTCCTTCAGCGCAAACTCGGAATCGTCCATTTCTAGAGCTTGTAACTTCTGCATTTCCTGCTCACAAGGTTTGCCTTATAGATACTTTGAATACTGTTTCATAAAATCATAGCCCACAGCTTTTCTCAAATTTCCGTTATTTATCCATTCTTTGACCGTATTATAACATAAATCGATGCTGAAGATCCTTTAGGAACAGCAACAAATTTTGGAAGAACTTCTTGATGCTCGCTATTTTGACTCATTTTCCTATAACACGATACTACAAAAATGGTCTTGTTTTAGTTGCAATCATCCAGAACGTGCTAGGTTATTACTTTTCATCCATTCCAACTCCTTTTAAGTGGAATTAGTTTTACTATCAGTGATAGACAGAATTGACAGTTCTACTACAGGATTATGAAGCAAAAGGTGACATTTTTCTCCTCGAAAATTCTTACGGAAAAAGAAGAGAGATTGTGTTCTACTTTCCTCCACACATATTTCATCAGTTTCTGCAGGACGATTTTGCTACCGAATTCACCGCATTTACCAGTTCTTGAAGGCCAGCTGAAAGAGAAACGAGGAAGATGGAAATTCCTGAAACGCTGGCATACCAAATACTTCACATTATCTGCTTCAGCACTAATTTGTCGGGAAGAAACCTCAGATGTATGTTGCTTTCATAACAACGAATTTTGTCTAAATAATGTTAGGCTATTATGATGTTATAAATTTAAATCGCTCATTAACTGTAGCAACTTTTAGTCAGCGGAGGACAAAATTATCTCGCCTGCGCTCGATTTGCGAAAGATACGTTCGGTAAAATCACTCGGTAAAGGAAGGAAAAGTCGTAAATCACTGCCGAAAGCATTCGAGATATTCACTGACGATGATATTTCCTACGTCTTGAAAGTAATGAGTTATATTAATGGAAAGAGAGCTAGAAATGGCCGCTTTGTAGCATTATCAATCATAGCAGTATGCAAATAATGTGTACATATTTTATTAGTAGGTATCAAAAAAACACATACAGATCATTCATTAAGATTATAAAAGCGTGATGATGATGATGATGTTAACTATAAATGTTAAATAATTCAAAATAAGTGCTCTTCATTAGTCCTGATAATTCCAAAACACTTCTAATAAACTTCAATTTCTCAAATAAGTATTGTCTATCACAAATGTTTTCAACAGATGTTGATAATAACTGGCTCAAATAATTTAATGAATCGGTTCTTCTAATTCCATGATCAACTTTATGATCATATGGAAAAAAAAGCATGAAAATTAATGAAACGATTTTATGATGTGCCCAGATTGCTAATTATTGAACATAATTAAATCAACACGAAAATTATAGGCAAATGATCAAAGCAAAGCTGAAGAGTGGATACAATGCCTACAAATAGCTGTAGCTCAGGCCCATAAAGGACGATAAGTAAAAGCAGAAATTTATCACATTAATGCATCTATTTCGCTTACAACTCTGGTGATCGTGCGAGGTATCATACGGCAATCAAATGTTTTTGATCGGAATTCTGGAATCTAAACTGCTCGGGGAAATGTTGGTAATTGTCATGCATAGAATTATATTCAAAATGAATGATATTTCAACAAATTTTGTGAAGAAAAAGTTCGATACTTTTATTTATACAGTTCTGCAATATTTTTTTTACGTCTTACTTGTTGTTTTTTTTCTTGTCATTTGTGATTCATTTTAATAACCTGATGATCTACCTGAAAGGACTTCTCACATATCAATGCTTTTTCATGATCAATTACTGCAAATAGAAGACAGAAAATTACCATAATAATGAGATTTGAATGTTAGAAGTCATATGGTCGGTTAAATCTCATTTATTAACAAAATTGTTAAAATTAGTCAAGTGGCCGAGAAAAGGTCGTACTGCTCGCGATCTACGTCAAAACAAACAGAAAACACTTATCGGATGGAAATTTTCAATTCTGCATCAATCGCAAGTGTGACAGTCAGATCTTCTAACAACTTTTGGTGATGTTGCAGCATTGATGTGGAGTAATCCTGTTCTTCGTGGTAGTCGAATGTGAGAGATAACAGTGTACAATACCGGTATTATTACTAAGCCATGAATGAAGCCAATTATTACAACCAATATCATCGTTTTCATGAAAACCTGTGAGATACAAGGAATATATTAATTTACCTGATTACACTTTATTCTCCATTAATTTAAAAGATCTAAAATTTGCCATGACATAAATGAGGTCGATGATGTGATCTCGATTTGTACTACAAGAACAATTCGCTCAAATGCGGCACTTGCAAAGTGTACTTTTAATTTCAATACTTAAGATAACTCATTAAGTGAGAAATGTGTAATATTTGAAACAAACATGAGCCATATGAAGATCGCTGAACTGAAGACTGATCACGCAGAGCAATGTTGAGGTTGCAGCTTGCAGCACTGGAAATCCGATTGCGCTAAGACAGTGTTGAAGTGAAGCTTCGTTCGTGCCTTTACCTAGAAATAAGAATGGAAGTAAAGAAAGGAAGAGATGAATGGCGCAGATTCCTTGTTTAGAAATGCTGTAAGACAAATTTAGAAATGTGGCAGTAGCTTAGAATGATTGTTTGGATATTAAGACTCATTGTACGCCATATTAAAGTAGATTTATTAATTTGAATAAAATCGAGTTAAATAATTGAAATGAATTAATTTCAATTGTGCTTTAGTGGTCGTGGAATATTCAATAACTGAGCGCTGAACTTACTATGAAGATACAAAGTGGAATTTTAATATTCTGGAATATACTTAATCATGTCAACATGATGAAGTGAAATGAAGAGATCAATGTAAGCGAACGATTGAAGTGACTAATGGGAGAAGGGTCAATCGAAATGTTGCATATGTGTTTGCAATTTTTTAATGCTTGAAATAATTACAAACCAGCTCGAAAGAAGTGATAGGTGACATGAGCTGGAATATCTACGCTAAAACCGATGGACATTATCAAGGCTGACATAACAATTGGATCCAAATCAACTTTCCATAATGACAATAAACCAAGCACACCTGCAACAACTTCCTCCACTACCTTTATTTTATTTAATTACATCAACTTGCCAGTGAATCTAATTCAAATTTAATTCACTTCCATCTCTCAAGCAAATCGAATTTTGTGTTCTGGAAAATGTTGAATTTACCAATGAAAATGCTCAGGATGGAAAGAGTAGCGATGATGACTGCAGCACATTGCGGTATGAAGAAGGAGCAGACAAGCATCATAAATATCACAGTGAAGACAGACGATTGAACCGTGTGATTGAGCAGCGTTCCAATTATGTCCAGGAATTTCGCGTCATCGTCGAATACGCTTACTTCGTGCACTGAGTGCTGTAACTGCGGTGAATCGATTTGTGAATGCAAGTAAATTAGAAAGTAATAAGTGTACTGCTATAGCCTCGCAGCAGTTGGATGAAACAAAGTGGTATTATCAAATTTATGATGAGCTAGATGGACGCATCATTAAAATCTATCTAAGACATCGCGGGACTGGGCGATACGTAGTCTTTTTAAAGGTCATAATCCTTCCTCAATCTCTTTTTCAGCTATTAGCTATCAAGCTGAACTGTATGCAATGTGTAGGCATCTAAGTCTCTGATGGTCAACAGTCATTGAGAGTGACCGGAAATTATCAACACAGTGGAAGGGAAAATTATTCAGAATTTCCTAATTAATTATGATAAAAAAAAAGGTTAGAAAAGTTATACTGCAAAGTAAAGTGATTGCGCAACTGAATACAAATTACCCGATCAGCAACATTCCGTAACTGATTTAATAGCCTTGCACGATTAGACCACTTCCCGAGCTCAGATTGCGATGATATCATGAAGAAATAACTTTTCAGATATGCCGCACCACTAAATTTGAATGCAAACAAATTCATAAATTTGCAAACAAAACCTCCTTATTAATTAATCGATTTGCGTAATTTACTAGCAAACTGCATATTTCTTGTTACAACGAGAATATAACATCATGCATACATGTACGTAGAAAAGTCTAAGAGTTTTTGATATAAATAATGACACTTTCAAGAAGCTAACTGTTTGTCGGGATCGAATTGAATGAAACCGTTCCAGTAATGATACTCTGGCCATGAAAGGAAATTCTTCAAGTCATACTGCTTGATGCTAATTGCTGTTGAATTCCTGTCCAAATATATTATTATTGAAATTTTAGTTGTAATCAATTGCAATTGCAATAATAATGATTTGAATAGAAATGCCATAAATAATTGAAACAAAAGTTTTACTGTTTTTTTCAACGGTCTTTCTACTTACCGACTGTCAAGTAAAACTCGCCCCGCGTCGGTGAAGTCAACATCATTAATGTAATTTGCATAATCTCTTAGCCAAAATTTTGTTGATGTTTGTCCTGCTGAGCTCGGTAATGCTTCGAAATCATCAACCTGTAAAATATGTCCTATTTCGTTCTCACCCTGCAAGTTGAAAAATAATGAATTGAAAAAACTTTCAGTTCAAATCACTCTCACACATGAACTGTCGGGAACTTTTTGATGGTTTTGTTGTTTGCTATGATAGGGCGGGTTCACGCAGCCTATTACACCTTGTCAGGAGCTTATCAGATTCTGTTTACCGAGTTGCAGTATGATAGAAGAGAAGAAGTGCAGTATCTGTATCCTTGCGATTGTCGACGAAGGATACAATAGATAGTTTATTAGCATAATAGTAGTTCGTAACACAATATTCAAGTACGTGGTGCGAATAAGCTGTGGGTCACGTGGAGGATGTTGGTGGAGCGACTGGTCGATGGCGTAAGAAAGGATGAGAAGCTGAATTTAGTAAGAATTGGTTGGTAAAGTTCACTTCACTTGCACCATGTAGGAGTGGTTTAATTGTCTACAATTTAGGTATTTGCTACAGATAATGACGGATGATGCTAATAGGAGAATTACGTTACCGCAATTAACATCCCACGGAAGCTAATACATTGATGGTGAAATCGGTGCAGCGACCTCTTAAGATAAAGCGTATATGGGCAATACCAAAGATGAAATGTGAGTGATCGATGGGAATTAACAAATGTTAAATATGGAGTGGAATCATCTCAGAGATGCGAAATAAGCTAAATCATGGCTGGTAACAACGGTCAAACAGATATCTCACTTGTAAGTGATTTGCAATTAACTGTGAGGCTACTGTCATCAGAGTAGTTGAGAGGTTATTTACTAGTAATATTTTGGAATTCTCGACATGAACGACGTGTTTTGTTCAAAAATTTGATAACGACAATAATAATAAATATTAAAAATAGAATTATTCCAAACATACGATTTTATGCAACTTGAGAATATTGCTGAGATTATTCAAATTTCCTGGTCTACTAACGAAAACAAGTGCTGGAGCGTAATGAGGCATGATGTATTTGTCTCGCAGCTCCAATACCTTAACAATTAATTTCCTTGAAGATAAAACATTGTAGAATAGACATTTCAATTAAAATAAACTTTAAAAATCATTGAACTAATAAGTACCTTAACGATATCTGAGTCCTGCTTCATCAATTTCTCAGGTTTCAGTTCAATGCTAATTGTAAGAGTCCCGTAGAGTGACACTGACCAGTACAACAGAAGACCAACAACGGTAAGCACTGAGAATGACGTAGTACACAAAGTGGAGCAATATCTCTTCAGCAAACTGCAAATTAAAGAAACAAACGAAATTTTTCGAAGGTTGAAAGTAATAAGTGTGGGAGTTTATTTCAACTACATGCTAATGAATGCAAATTTAACTAAATTATAAATCTAATAGTCTGAATATCAGGTAAGTCATTGTAAATAATTCAATGCATATATTTTACAATATAAAGTAATTACTGCAAGCAGCATTACTGACAATGCAGTAAGTATTATATCAGTTAGAACGAAAACGTTTTAATTTCCGAGTTGGAAAAGAGAAAAAAGTTTGTTGCTTTACGGATTTCCTAGGTGTAAGTAGTAACAGAAAAGAAGTGAAGTTAATCAATAAGCTTACCATTTAAGTAAAGAATTTAAATCGTCTAAATTTTTATGTCCGACAGCATACATAGGCTTTTTCATTTGTAACTCATGACGTCCCATCACCACCATTACTGCAGCAAATAGTGTTATCTAAATCATACAGTGTGTGGAAGAATTTGAATTCTGTGAATTGGTAAACTGCTTTTCAAATAATTTGCATCGCTTATTTCAGCAGTAAGAGTAGCAGATGTGCGTGTTGAGGTGAATTATTGAAAGGCCAAATGATAGGTCGATGAAATTGTGACCTGATAGATGAAGTCAACGATCATTGCTGCGGCATTTCCGATGCAAAAAAGTTGAATTTCAGGAATTGGTGAAAGCGCTCCGACACAAAATGCTAGCACGTTTGTCAGTGTTGTTATTGTGATGGAAGGACCTGCAATCACACAGAGCTACCTACCTCTCAATCACCTTTTGTTTCCTTTTAAAATTTCATACGGAACACTTAAATTTTCCGATGACAAATGATGACACGACGACACCCACCTACTTCTTGCAGCATATTACACATTCGTTTACTTAACTTTTCCATTTCCGTATCATTCAACAAGTCTTTCATAATCACATTCCTGCAAGAGAACTGACAGACATTTGCATGTTGCTGAAAACTTGCCACCACCATATCCTTGCATTCTCAAACCAGTTGACTGGAAATTTCACAGAATTAAATTAAAATGAAGGAAAGGAGGAAGGGAGAAGATACTGCTGATAAGTTTGCTGCCAGTAGTTTATCATCAAAAATGCATCATCAACTCCAATAGCCAATACCAACAGCGGCGTGACACATAAGATGGAACCAAATCGCAGACCACACCACAGGAGGATTCCGAGTGCTGTAGTACAAGCTAGAAGTGGCGACACACAAGCTATTATAGCTATGGCAATCTGCAACAGACTGTTGCAATGCTTGACATCAATTACTGCTTGTGTTTGATTCTAACTTGCAGGAAGAAATTTTCAAATAATTAGCGGCGCTTCTTTGAACGAAGAAAAAAGAAGCGAAGAAATGAGAAGTGACCGTTGCTCGCTCACCGAGAAATACCTCATCTATTAGTTCATTAATTCACCTTGGAATAATGAAATTGAGAAACTAGCAGAGAACTGATAGTTGTCGTTACGACGGAAAATGTACACATAATGATGAAGCCAATCGCAGTAAATGGTAATAAGCTAAGACCGGCACGTACTATTTCAGCCGTTATAAATGTCGATGACATTGTGACTGCATTAATCACATTTGATGTAAAATTTCTGAAATAATCAATTTTAATTTTAGCTATAAGTTTTCTTGAATTAATTACTGTTAATGAGCATTCTAACAACTATCCTCATAAAAGAGATGGCGTATGATTGGTATGCGTGCATGCGTGCCTGCGCACATGCGTGTGTGTGTGTGTGTGTGTGTGTGTGTGTGTGTGTGTGTGTGTGTGTGTGTGTGTGTGTGTGTGTGTGTGTGTGTGTGTGTGTGTGTGTGTGTGTGTGTGTGTGTGTGTGTGTGTGTGTGTGTGTGTGTGTGTGTGTGTGTGTGTGTGTGTGTGTGTGTGTGTGTGTGTGATTTGATCACACAGCTATTGTCACACTCTTTCCATTTTTGGGTTTCTCCCTTTTTTTTTCTTTTTGAATTTCCAACGACATTTATGCATGAAATGTTGAACAAATAATAAAGGAGCAGGTAAATGCCTGTTGTGTGACTCGTTTTTTGTTGTTGCTAAGTTTAATGAAACCTCGAAATTTCATTCCTAACTTTGGATTTCAGGCAGGTTTCACAGCATTGCTAGTAAGCATTCAACTTACTTCTGTAGGAAATTGGTAACTGCCATTTCGTATCGCTTCGCATCGTTGTTATCAGTGCTATCTTGCAGTATAGCTCGAAAATGCAGCAATACAAGGCGAGCATCCAATAAGTTGTTTTGTTCGTCGACCTGCGTTACTTAGCACGTAGAAAATGTAAATCCGTCATTTACACGTTCACATAACTATTTTCTGTTCTCACTCTATACGGTCATATTTGATTCGTCTACTCATAAGGTAATGATAATTCAAAAAGCAATAAAATGTTCATGTTAGATTTCATGAATAATAAATATTATTAATTAAAGTTCATCAATATAAAGAACCACTTACTCGTACGCCAAAGAAATTATCATCGATGCGAAATCTTTGACCGATAATGGTGCTTATTGGATAAGCAAGATTGATATGCGATGATGTCCCATTGAATCGCTCATTTATTATCAAACTATTCTGCATTTAAACTTAAATAAAGTTAATTACAAATTAAAATTGTAGAACAGATTAGGAGATAAAACATACGTAAACATTTCGAACCGGTTCGTTCACTTCACAAAAACTGGTGCAGAACTGTGAAAAAATTAACGTTTTATTTTTTTCCTCATTTCTTATTTTCACATCATTGGCTAATGAATCGAGCAGCTGAAATTAGCATAAGTAATTAATGCAATTGATGCATTGTTTATTTGAGGAACTGAAATTCCTGCTGCATTCTTTTATTGAATCTCAAAAAAATTGACAGTTGTCTGGCATCATTTCACTTTCACTTTCAATTTCATTCTCACCTTTTTTAACTTTCCCCATTTCTAAAGTTGGAGTAGGTAGATGTTTAGTTTCGTAGAAGATTTGTGCATGTTGAAGACAGAAACTACTTTCAACCAATTTCTCCACTTCAATTATTGAGAAACAATGAAATTATCGTAATTACCAACCTGAATGGTTTCATTTAGTTGTGGTACACCTAGCATCGAGCCGCCATCTTTCGCAGTTACAAACACGAAAATTACAACTGGATCGCCATCGTGGCCAAAAAAATCATTGTAAATCTGTGAAAAATGAAATGACAATTTGGTGTCCTACTTATTATTTTTGAAATTTTCAGAGGAGCAGAGCTAAGCGAATGATCTTATTCTCAGTGCTTTGAAGACAATAACCGGGGAAATTTATAACTGAAAGGAATTTGAAAAAGATTTAATCGTAGACATTTCAATAGTAATTTTACAGATTACAGTTAAATAATGTATGGATGACTTTTTCATCCCTCCCACAAAACATTAAACGAAAATTGCTAGAATTTAAAATTCTTAAAATAATTTCTGAAATTATACTTTCAATTCTTTGATTGCTCTCGCATCTTTGGGTGTGAAATCAGTCGCTTCATTGCTTATTTTGGTTAGAAAGACGGATGAGGAGCTGAACGCGGTAACAAACAAAGAGATGGAAATGAAAAAATACGGCCTAGCCGCAACGTTTCTGCCGGTTAATCTAAAAAATGATAAGCAATTTTTATATTAATTTGCCAAATTAAGACATTTTATAAAAATTGATCATTTTCATGATGATGTTGCTAGAACCTGAGGGTACTGTCATATTGTACCAACAGCTATCACAGGTATTCCAGTGCAGTTTTAATTAATAACCGTATGCATTTGTAGAATTGTATAACTAGTGACTATTTTTTTGTAATTTAACAAGTAAATTAGTTGCAAAGAAAAAATTTACCTGAAGAAGCCTTTGAGGAACCGTACAAAGATGGTGTCTTCCACGAGTGCTTTCGAATTAACATTTTCTTCCGGGACGATCATTTTCCTTAACTTTCAGAAACTTGTATTTCCCACTATCATATCATATCAATGCGTTTCAGTGTGCTTCTCTTCGACCTCAGCATGGAACTAAAAATCATTTTTAGCTACTAAAGTGCTCTTCATTTTTGTATTTCAACACAATGCAAACCTTTCTTCCTCACCGATAACTTCTCTGTCTGAGCGTCATCGTTAAGTGCAAAAAAATACATCGTTGAGTGAAATGAAATGTTAGTGATAAAAAAAAATGTAGAAATTATGAATGTAAATAATGTGATTTAAAGCGAGCATATCTTTCTTCTTATCCAAATGTAACTTTTAGACATCCAAATTAGCTGAAATTTACGAAATTAAATTCCATAAAAATTGAATCCCAATTGGAATTAAGCCCCATTTCACAGTCTAGATACTAACAGCATATGGACGAGAAGGTAAATTCATCATTTCTATCAAATTTGAATTAGAAACTGTGTGATACTCAAACCGACAGGAGAAGTTTTGTGGCTGAGAGAAGAAGTAAATAGCGATTCTATTGCAACTCTTATGAAACACAAATCACTCAATTCGAACTGTTAGACTTAGTGTTGAACTCAATCGGATCGGAAACTTCACAAAGAAATAACGATTAAGCGCAACTACAAACAATTTCTCATCAAATTCTTCCATTTCATTAAGATTTCGTTAATGTCATGTAAATCTGCCCAACTAATTCAAACAACAAAAAAGGAAACAATTCTCATGGAATGAAGAAGAGCGGAACGGACGAAAAATTTGAAGACAACAAACTTTTTTTTAGCGTTCGACCTATTTATGCCTCAAAGAGAATTCACTTTCCTAACGGAAATTTTCACCATCAAAACGTTGAAAAGCAAATGACTATAAGTATGCTGCAAGTTAAGTGATGCAAGCATAATTTCAAAAGGTATGAGAAGCAATAAAAAGCTGAAACATTCATCTTCGTGTTGGGAGAGTAGTTGGGTTGGGGTGATGGGTAGGTAGGTAGTGCGTGTGCTCCGATAGATGGCAATCATGGGAGTGAGAAGGGAACAACAAGAGCAGTTTATAATTGATGAAAAAGTATTTAATTAATTTCCTGTCTGATACTGCTGCCTATCAATTTAAAAAAATTCCACTTTTTTTTCTTTGAAACATTTTATTAAGAGGTGAAATTGATTAGTTTTATGAGCAAAAGGACAACATTTAAATTAAATGTTTTACAAACACACATCGTCATCCGTTGAACTTAGTATTATAATACCGTGTTTCAGACCGTTCTCGAGAGGACTGCATGTTGTAATGGTAGAAAGTAGAAGCTAAGGAGAGCGAATTTTCTAAAATAAAAATTAGAAAAGATTCACACGTCAACGAAATAGTATGAAAGTTCATGAGTTTAGAGGACGAATAGTTGATGAACAGGTTATATGTGTACAATTGATGGACAAGTGTGCAACGGAAGGACGATAACTACCGAAGTATTTTTAATGCATCTCAAATAAGAATTTTAATGGAGCCAAAAAGAGGGAGGTAATTCAATTCTTAAGAATTAAAATTTTGTTGACGTTGAGGGAAACATGTTGGAAATTTAAATTTCTTTGCTCAACACTATTACCCTTTAAATTACTCCTAATTACATTATCAAATAACATTACCTTATTTTCAGCAGTAATATGCAACTCCGAACTTCCACCTATCGCATAGGCATCGACTAAAAGTCAAAGTTTTTTTTTTCACGGCCATTAATTTTTTCAATTCCGAGCTCTCTCTAGTGGCTGCAAAATTCCGGAACTCTTTTTTCCGGAGCTTCCTTTCCGATCTTTCAATGTCAAGTATATGAAGTAAATCCTTCGACTAATCAAATCGATATCATTAAGGCGCATTACCAATGATAACACTAACAGTGCCTTTCAATTACAACGATTTATGATTTTTCAATTACAACGATAAATCATCAGGTGTTCCTCGTCTTTTTTTGATCAGATCTCATCTCATACTTTATCATTAACAAATGATCGTATAAGTAATTACTGCTTTCTTTCAGAAAGCAATTACAGTTACACCGATCCAGCATTATTAAACATATCATTTCATTGCTTTCCCATTAGAAAAAATTACAAAAAAAAAGTGTAAATCAGAGTTGTTGGTTCGTTTTCTTTGAGTATCGTTTTAATTTGAATCTAAATCCAGTTAAAATTGAGTCTGCGCTACTCTTCCACTTAATTTCAACCTGCTAAATTAGTAATCAATATAGGAAATAGAATTAAAGAGTGTGAGAACCATTGGTGGATAACCGTGTAACGACAATGCAACTCGTCAACATCAGAGGACACCACTGCCTCCAAACCAGTTATCAGTTTAAATGATAGCTTCAAAACTGTAAGCTATCGGTTAAGCACTAAGTAACAAAGAGAGTAGCAGTCAATGTTAGCCATACAAATGCAGCGATTAAATTCTGCCCATTGCTAATCACTGATTACTGATAACATTCACAACAACAAAACTGTGCTAAACTTGTCATAAGCAAATAATTTTGTAAATTAAAAGAAAAAAAACTGCGAAACACGTATTACATATGAATTAGCCGTTAAAAAAAGAAGAATATTTGCATCGCTTTAGAGAGTGCGATAGACTGACTTCCTTCATTTCTATTCGTACGTTGTTCATTTTTCATTTCAAGTTTTGAATTGCTTATTATCCTCCTCCCTTCTTTTGTTGCTGCGAAATTTTTTCTTCTCTTTATCATTTTCGTCTCTTTCTTTTGTCTCTCTAATTTCTCCTTAACTCAAACTACAGCGTTTCATTATGCGGAAAAAAAAGAAAGGAACGTTTGGTTGAGTGAACGCGAGGAATAGAACGCTCGCTACATCACTGTCGAAGTATGCAACTTTTAAATTAAATCCTTCAAAATTAGCTGATGCACAATATTCGACTTACTATAAATGCTGCGTTAGGTTTCATTCCTTTCATAATTAATTAATTAGATCATATTTGATATATAATTTGAACAACTTCTTCGATTCGTCGATTCTTCGTTTTAGCAGTGCACAGAAAAATTTGATTTCGGGGCAACGCCAATTTCTAAATCAATGTTACTGCATAGGTATAGGTATAGGTATTTTAAACGTGAAGGAGCATCAGGTGTGCGTGAGTGGAATAGTCAATCAGCTGGTATCATGAGCGCAATGAGCAATTCACTTCGATGCGCAACTGTGCAATTGTCGGCATCGGCATGAGGTGAGAATTCAGTTTCAGTAATGCTCAAGCAAAACTGTGGAAACTGTGAATCAGATGAAGCAATAATTGAACTTGAGAGATTTTCAGTGGAACAAGCTGAGTGAATATGATCACCCATCAATAATGCCATCATTTCACACTTATAATTCTAGGCCGTTAAGAATCTTGAGCTATAGCTCCACTTCTAAATTACGTGAAAACCGTTCCATCATCAGTTAATGAAAGGATAGAATAAGGGACGAACCGGGAAAGCAGCAACTTCTATTTCAGCTAATTTCGTTATCATTCGGCTAGCAACGTCTCCTAGGTTATTTCAAATTACTCCTCATGAGAGTTTGACGTAAAATTTGCTTGACAAAGTTTGATTCACACAGGCGCATGTACAGTGTTTTAAAGAAAGAAAAAAATTACAAACATTTCTTGAAAGAATTTATACGTTTTAGGAAATAAATGCAAGAATAAGATAAAGCTGTAACAATCATAAGTGCCAACAATAAATTCATGGAAAATAGATAAATTAAAAATCTTTTCCTAATTAATATAAACCACAAACAAAGATAAGGTAGTAGTTGTATGAGAGAAGACGAAAGATCAAGTCGTCAAATGTTCAATTATCGTCATCCCCAAAGCATCCCCATGAATCTTGACGATGGAAATTCTCGAATGATTTCTCCCTCTTAACCGTCCATTTATGTGTCACTGGCATCAGGGTCTCGAGAAGATTTGAATAACTAAAATGAAATTATTTTTCAGTAATAGAACGGAATCAAGCACAGGTACAAAGGATTCTACTTAATAGTCAGCCTCGAAGACCAATTTATTTTACATTTAAAAACTTCCCGAAATATTCTGGGAGTGGAAGAAGTTAAAGGAGTTACTTTGGTGTGTCTGGACAGAAATTTTCCGTATGGTCGGTTAATCCACAAATGTTGCACGAACCGATGTTTTCGAGAAATGGATGGAACAATGTACGTTTCAGTTCGATGTGACTTTCTCTCTAAAATTACTTAATTAGCCCAGAAGCAAACTATCCCTACATACTTCCCTTTCAATGGAAGGAATCGAAAAAAAACAATTCAGGATGACTCATAATTGCGTGAATGAGTTAACCGAAATAGAGCGTCTAATCGGCATCTCTGTTGTGCCAGTAGCTTTCTGTTGCTTTCTTCCTTGTCGTGCTCTAGACCGTTGCTTTTGCGCTTTAAGCATCACTTCACACGTTGTGCCTAAATGTGAAAAAAAGCATACTCACACATTTGGCGGATGTCTCCACGTTAAATTGTGCATTTATGGATGAAAATCAGGAAAGAGCTTAAAGATGCTAACGGTTATTTTATTTAGAGAGTTCTTGATTCACACTTACTTCCCTGCATTACTTTTTCAGTTCGCAAATTTAAATTCAATAAGTCGCATGGAAGTGAATAGCTTCGCTCTCTACCGGTAGTAGCTCCTCCAAAATTAGCTAAAAGAAAAGAAAGGCTACACGTTGATTAGCTCACTGAAATTTTCAATGACACCTAAAAAGTGACATTTAAGTAATTGAAAATCTCATTTATCACTGCAATCGATATTTCATTCCATTGAATATCTCAGTGCATAAAAGTGAGGAGCCATGGACACACACATATTTACGTGTATGCTTGTGTGTGTAAATATGAATTTGCAGCTACAAGTACTAAATTTTTTCACACAAATTAGACAAAGGAGAAGAGAAAGAAGCATTACCTGCGCTGGCCCCGAACTCCAGCTCATGATCGAAATTCCGTCCGGGAATCAACGGATCGTATGCTATTTGCATTCGAAATATTTCTAAATCTCAAAATATTTCATCCTTCTTAAACGAATTTCTATTGTAAGATGTGATGTAAGCAGAAAGGAAAACGACGTTTAATTCACGCAACACTTACCGTACGCATTACCACAAATTATCGGAATGTTCACTGATTGACTGCTGCAACTGCGTCTTTTTAGAGGTGTTTGAGGAGGAAAATCGAAATGCTTTAGTGAACCACTGCGCCATACACTTCCAACCTCAGCTTGTAAATCAAAAGGCATCTTTTTCTTTACGTTTAACTTCGATAAATCCGATGGCTAAAATATCAAATATTCTCATCACAGCTCGCTTTTCACTTCCGACAGACAGTTACAGTGCTTTTAGCACAGTTTTAGAAAAAGTAAGAAAATTTTCAATAACTTCGCAATATCAGCAAAACCACTCGCTATTGTTTACCCTAAGATAAGTCCTTGGAAAAATAAATACCACATCTTCATAATCATTCTTCATTGCGGAATATGGCATTGCCTTTACGCCATCGATGCTCCACACATACATTGGCCGTGCGTAACCGTACATTCCAGGTCCGGATCTAAGCCTGTTCCGCATTCTGCTACCTCCACCTAAGCGTTGAAAGTCAGCAGTTTCATGTAAAAATTTTTTAAATTGACACTGTTCCCATGGTGTTAATTCATTACGACGAACCTGAAATTTTGTGGCATTGATAAACGGAAACAAAGAATGCCGCAAATCACTGCTATGAATTAATACACAATTTATGCAATTAATATAGTACTCATTTAATGTTAAAAAATTCGTACAAATATTGAAAGAAAATTCATATGAATAATAGTGTTACCGGTTTGTACAGTAACAAGCGAGTGGGATTGTGCACTTTCACTTCGGATGGACGAGATTGCGGAATGTGATTTAAATAGTATTCCATTTCCTCTAGAACATTTTCACAGGGACTCCATTGTTGTATCATCTCAAATTCAAAAATTTCAAACGATGAAATTTCCTTTTTGCTTTCTTTTGCGCTTCTTGCAATGCATTACACATAATTAGACATAAATAAAATATTAGATATGCAGCAAGCTTGAAATTGCAATTAGAAAATTGTTTTATTAAAATAAATGAATAAATAAATTTACGATGCCTTATGATCTAAGATTTGCTTGGAACAAAATTAAGTGAAAAAATGATTACTTCAAGGACAGGGTCATTGGCGCGCAATACACACTTATGACAGACTTCATAAAACAATCGGTTCATCCCTCGGTCCAACTCATCATCCTGAATTTATCCGGAATTTGAGTTTTTTAGTACTCACTACGAGAGTTATGCAATAAAAGTAGTTTAATATTAGCAATTAGATAAGGCGTATAAATTCAGCGCTTTTGGAGGATTCACATTGGTAAAAAAAGATCTTTACAGTGAACTGCTTTTTCCGGATAGATTATAAACGATGAAATTACACAGGTAATTTTAGCAAAAAAAAAAAGGATAATGAAATTTTATGAAATTTCCGATTTATTCGTGCGTGTATCTACAAGGAATCCTTGAGTGAGAAAGGGAAAGACAAAGAGAAAGAGAAAGAGAGGGAGAGAGAGAGAGAAAGGAGAAAACAGACTCACTGCTTTTTCTTTCAAGGAGCATTTATAGAACTTAAATTAGTAGTAATGAGAAATGTGAAGTTAAACTGGAGAGATGGATTTTCGACAGTGTCAGAAATGAAAATTAAAGAACCTTTAGACCGGGTTGATCCTTCCATTTCAATAAACCTAACATTGCCCTCGCGTCATCGGTTCCGATTACTTTAGAATTTGCTACGTAAGCCTCTGCCCATTGTAAAACACGATGTTTTGCCTTAAGTATTGCATTCTCATCCACCTCTCCTGATTTCTGTACTCGATTTATGACACGAAATAGCCATTTCACCATTTCTCGCAAACTTCTGTCATCTACAGAATCACCAGATCACCATCACTTAGCCGTAATTTAAAAATCCTTTTACTTTTTAATTGAATCGAAAAGAAATTCATATCTGTGAAAACTTGCAATTACTGCCGAAGTTCTCGGGAGAGTGTTTGCACAAGTTTGTCACTCGAGTGTTCTTGCCGGAACGCATGAAAATTTTGAAGAGAACGAGAAATTCGATGAAAGAAAATTCTGGAATTTCGTTGAAATGCAAAACGAAGGCACTCTCCAAATCCAAATTTCGGGCATAACCTGCGAGAAAAGTAATGAGGAATTTGACAATGCGTAGAATTACCTGTCGCATCTATCATTTCATTCATTTGATGTGCTCAAAAACTTCAAAAGCTTACCGTCGACCAGAAGTGCTAAACCAAAGAACGGTTTCTCCTTAACACCTGCGTAAGTAATGGGTAATAATTTCGAGATCCATTCAATCCATTCACGCCGATCTGTCTCATTCACTGGTCTTTCTGGTACCTAGAACACAAATAATCTCTTTCCGAAAATGTTTCATGAGTGATTTTGAATTCTAAAAATTAATTTTACTTCTTCTGGCATTTGCAGGACGTATTTTAAAATAGTTGGGTATAAAAGTGGTAAGTAGTTCATTTCAGAAAGTTGGAATGAAACAATCGCTACCTTAGTAATTAGTTCAACGATTTATTCGCATTCCACAACAATCTTATGAACTACTTACCGCAAAGTACTACTTACGTTGACTACTCTAGCAGCAAGTAAGTTTCGGAGCAGTATCTTCGATAAATAGTAATCAGCTTGCCAAGAAAATTCCTTTTTAGCAACTAATTCCTCCAAATATTTGAGCGCATTTGGCGTAAAAGAGTTTTGCTCCATCAATTGATGTAAACGACTTTCCAATTTCGAAAGAATTAAGTCTGTAAGAGAAAGAAAGTGCCAACGTCAGAAAACATGGAAAGCGTAAGATTTAAAATTACATACCTATGAAGAGGTAACGCGTGCAACGGATTGTTCTACGTTCTGGAAAAGTATACTGCGAATAGAATGCACCAATTAACTGCATCACTTCAACTTCTGCAAGTGGAAATTTCAGATGGAAGAGAGAGAGAGAGAGAGGGAGAGATATGACTTATCTCTCTTTGCACCGCTCTAAATTCGACGAAAAGTAGTGGAAACAAACTTTCGTCGATTTCACTCGTTATATGCTCATCGTCACAGTACTTAGTGTTCTCCGCGGTGTAGTCGAACGACCAGGCTATGTTCACGCGACGAGATTCCAGCAAATTTCCGAGTGTTACTGAAGCGCAGATCTGGAATATTTTTGCAGTAATCTGAAAACAAATATAAATGCTACATCAACTTAAACGATATTTTATTTCTAATTCACCTTACGTATCGGTCTCTTTAAATTCGGGATCAGTATTCTATTGATAAGAGTTGCCGGATTTAGAATACTGTCATGTGATTCGTCACTCATACAAAGCTCTGCAAAACATATTGCAATCAACAACCTGTAGTGATAATTAGAATTGCGTGTAATTCGCAATCACTTTTAGAATAACGTAATTTGGAATCACGTAACTTAAAATCACGTGTATTATTTCAAATATCATTGACTAGATCAACGTCGAGCGATAATTTCAGGAGAAGTAATCTTAACGGAATGTTAAAAATATCTCGTAGCTTCCGAAAATCAAATCCGAAAATTAAACTTTTGTCAGTTCTATCGAGAACACCAGCAATCTCTGTTCTCTATTTTTCTCATGACATTACTATCATTCCTCTTCTGTGATTCTGGATTATTAAGCAAACAAAAATTGGTGGTGAAATCTTACGGGCAATGAAAAAACCGTACTGGCGACCTATGAACTCTGTATGTGGAATGACCATAAGAAATTCCTTTATAAAATAATATAAATTTAGTGAAGTTTTGTTTTTTGGTTCTTTCAACCCTAGCAAATATCCGGTTAGTGTTGGAAGAGAGCGGAAAACCTGAAAAAGTTTCATAGTTCAAAACTATAAAATCGAAATACAGTCAATTCTAAATTTTAATTCGGTGGAAACTATGGCAATGCTACCACTAACTTCCTACAACGCAAATGTCGTAACTTCTGACTTAATATGAATTCCCTTTATGCAACGTTCTTGATAACTTCAGAAAAGTGAGGCTTGCCATATGAAGAAATTCCTATCTTTCGATAATTCTTCCCGAAGTATTTTAAAATCTTTACCTTTATTAAAATCGCTGACAATTTGCCAATATTTATAATTCTCACTACTTCACTCCAGAACCAATCACTTTCACAGTAAAGAATCAATTGACTGCATAATCTTTGTGCAAGCTGAAAAAAAGGTTCATACCGATAGGATATATGTCGCTGACGGATGACTGTGGAAAATATCATACTGTAAGTTATCGCAGCGGAAGGAATTCACCAGTAAAACTTCTTATTTACTGACTTGTGGAATTGAAAGCTAAAATTTGCTTATAGCTCTTCAAGCAAACTTTTTTCAAACCTTTTCAGCATCCTTCCAAGTGCTGAATTCACTTCTTATCATTTCTTGAGCTTGTAGTGTGTTGTAGCAACAATCATCCTTCCGATTTTCCTCCGAGCTTAGCTTCAAATCGACTAGCTTATCGAGATTTTCCTTACTAAGCGCTTTGATGTGTCGGATGAGAAGCTATAACATTTGCTGTTCGTTCACTTTTAAATATTTTTGCATGATGGAAGAGTTCAACATTAAATATTTTTTCCGAAGCTATTTCAAAAATACCTTGAAGAACGATAATTGTATTCGAATGTTCGCGTAAGTCACAACCAGTGGTTTCGTTTCCAATGTTCTGAAAGTACTCCAACCGTTTTTTTAATGCTCTTATTTTCACCTCTGTCGCATCAAGAAAAAAACCAACCGTTGCGCTGCGTGTAAAGATGACTTGAAGAAGCGATGTTGAGTTAGCAAATCGAAATGGGTGATAATTGCCAAGTCCTGTAAAGAAGGAAAAAACCTTTTTTTCATTTAAATTTACAGCATTTCACTCGGCCTATTCCTCTTGCTTATTAACTGATAGCGACCACTGAACGTACCGTTTCATACAACTGCTCGACATCGTTTGCCGTAATGAGAAACACATTTGGGAAGAAAAAATCGCACGCTTCATTTGTCTTAATCACACCTTTCTGAAATATTGAAAGTATCATGAAGTGACTTAAACAAGCGTAGACTTACCCTGGTGGGATTACCAGTGTGTGAAGGATGAAGCAAACTGACCTCAAGAAGTTTGCGCACTTCATTTCCTTTGATGAGTTTAACAACGTCGAAGAGAAAGCTGCAGGAGATCAACTCTCGCCGACCTCGTTGCCTTTTTAAACATGCGGATTTTCCAGCCTCATCATAGAGCGATTTCAGAAATTTCATTTCACGGGCAATATCGCCTTCCTTAAAATTCAAAATAATATGACCTAAAATTAATGGTGGTGAAAAGTTATATAAGTCACGAAAATGAATGTGTAACAGGCACACCTCGTATATGGTCGTATCAAAAGGTGGATTATCAATGATGCACCGAAGCAATAGGAAGCCCTTCATGCGACTGTACAAAAGAATGGTACGAACGAGATTTTCATACAATTCCTAAACTGTCAAAGAATTACCTTTGTGGAAATTGCTGGATTATACGTGAAGGGAAGATGCAGCAGACGCTGTTACAACTCTGCTTCGTTGAGAGACAGAATTTTGCATAATTAAAAATTTTAAGCAAAAATTAGTCTTTTATAAACACCAATGTTTAAAATCCATGAATTCCTTAAAATAACGGCAAGTTGAAATTGCGAAATGAAATAGTTTGAGAGAAGAGAACGATTACTTTTACAAATATTATTTCCGCCTGTGAAGAATTATCAAGATAGGTTCCGATGTCAAAGATATTACTGGACAAGAAGAAATAGCGATTGCTAAGAAATTTGATGCCAAAATATTGCTTCATATCCTTAACACTTCCGAATACGATTTTATGCTCCTTCCTGGAAAATTCTACCACCAATTTTGTTTTAAGGAAATTAACCTGTATTGAGCTACTTCACAATTTAAGCATAAATCATATCGAATTAATTCGGTGGAGAAAATGTTGAACAAACCTTATGAAATATTTATTTAAAAATAAAAGAGTGACAGTTTGTGATGCAATCAATCGTCTTCTGCTAGGAATCAAAGTTGACAAAGACTTGGAGATGCATACTTACTTACCTATGTTGGAAATTTACAAGTTCCGTAATTATACTGATTACTTCCAAATTGGTAATACCAGGATAACATGGCCTTCTCTCTTCCAAACATTCATCCACACTTTCTTCTTCGATCCCCGACTCCATACTGTCACTTTCCTTAGTTCCTTCAGTGTCGTCACTTTCACTTCCAGAATCTATTGACCTGGTTCCTGGTGCAGTTTTTATCGGTCTACTTCGAGGACGAAGTACACCAGTAATCAATGTGGTTGATATTCTTACCGTAAACACCCTGTTCGTGGGAACTTCCGCTAGAATTATTCTCATTAGCATTAACATCAAAAATCAGAGTGGGACGACCCTCGTGTGGTCAGTCTGAACAACTAAATTTTGCTTATTTGACGATAACTAAGAAAGAAATGCGACAAGCCAACAGGAATCACAGGGTCAGCGCGATGTTAGATGACCTCGTGCAGTGAGATCGATTGACCTCCGCTTTATTCTTCACGCTGCAGCAAAATGAATTTTCTCATCCCTCTGGGCTCTACACGCTAGTAATGAGAAATGATTACGAAGTTAAATTAATTGCAAACCGTTAATTTTAATGAATATTTGAATGGAAAACAATATTGGAAAGAAACTACGCAGTAGAAATTTTCTTAAGGCCCTACGAGTTAGCAATAATTAGTGAAGCCTTAGATCAGTTATGAATGAATGCAACCTGAATTGTGTAAGCCAATTGCACGAAATTTTTTCTATATTTTTTTCATTCGAAATTCAATCTCAAAATTATTTCATAATCTGATCTCTCGAGGAACATCTCTCTCTGCGTTTTTTTTTGTTTCAGAATTTATGCGAGAAATAATTTCGGTTTTGTCTAATTTTTTTACCGTTAAAAGTTTCGAAATCATCTCCGGAAACTACTCATTGATTAGCACGTTATCAGTAGTTTCCCCTCTTCAACTCAAACTTTCCTTTCACTGATATCCCTAAAAGTCTTAACTCCCTTACTTGTCACTAGTTCATCAACTTCCAGCTCATTGATGTTTTCCTTTTCTAAAAATTCTCTTGACGGAACGGAATGCTTTTCCGCACCCGACTGACCGATACCATCTTCTGCAACGATGCTTCCCTTCCCGTCAGCAATTTCACGTAGAATTACTTCCTGTGGTTCACTTGTCTTAACTTGTCCAACAGACTTTTCAGTTTCTCCTTCGCCCTTATCATCGTCCTGAGCAGCTACTGACTCCAACATTTTTTCATCTGCAAATTTTCTTAATTAGTATGAGAAGCAACTCATAGCTATCAGTGGCTAACGCCAGAAGGCTAACTAATATCTCCACTGTTTCCATGTCGCCTATTAAACTGAAAGGAAACATTGACCTGACAGATGGCAGTTAGTCAATTTTTCGAACCTTTTAAAAGTAGTATTAGGTCTCTTTAAGGCTTTCGAACTTTTTACTACTACTACTATTAGTTGCATTGTTAGTCACAGAAAAAGCAAATGAGCTTCTTGTCTGACTTTTGATAACTCTCGCTATTCTTATCTCTGAAATTACTTTGTGTAATTCTAGTACTTCTTCAACACACAACAACTATTACGTGTAAATTCACTTTGTCGCTTACAGCGCAACCATAGAGTTGGAAAGAATACCTGGTCGAAGAATATCCTCATCATTAACTGGTCTTGATTTCCCTGACATCCTAGTTCCTGTAAATTAACATAAATATTCAAATGCTCAAAATCCACTTCATTTATGCATTTGTTACGTAAATATCTCGTCTTTCCCATTCCCATATGGTCAAGAAACTTTTACGCACTCTAATGAACCTGAGTGCTACGTCAACATCTATCATATCACACGCTTGCAATTTGACATCGTTGACCAACGGCTATGTTTCTCAAATATAACTTGCCGACCAGAATTTCTAAAAAGCAAATAATCTACGACATTTTCGGTAGCCTTCATATAATTTGATTAGATTAGGTGGAAGAGAGCAACTGCAAAGTTCAAAAGTTCTTTCCATTTTTCATCTCATAAAGTTAATTTTCAAAACGATTTAGCCTAAAACCTTAAATCAGTCCTTTTAATCAATAGCGATGCAATAAATAATTTATGCAAAGTTTTAAAAATTATCAGAATGCTACGAATCGAACAGCTAAAGAGAGTAATTAATATGAATTAATACTAATAGAATATATCACAAACGTTAACTGACCAAAAACGCTATAAATTTCATTTCTCTTCTCGATCAATGAGTGAACGAATGATAGCTGCTGTTGATGACCTCATTAACAAACATAAACAACGTAACTTCAAGTACTCTACCCTCTCCCTCCCTCTCTCCCTCTCCCTCTCTTTCCCAACAACCTCTTCAGAAATAATAAAGAGAAAGAAAGGTGGAACGTCCAGTCATGTAATTTTTGTACGATTGAATGATCTGTGTGCATAAAGTAGAACAAATGTGAGAATGGAGAAATAACTGGGAAGAGTTATTCGTGCGACGCTATTCGTGCAAAATTGAATGGACAGCAGGTGGACGATAGATCCATCTTAGCCTCTCTTCTTGACCTCACTGAATCACTCGGGCAATGTTCGTATTTCAAAAATGAAAGAAAGAATTGCTCTAATAATCCAACTTAAAATGTTACTGGAAAAATTATGCAAAAACCAAGCAGCAAATTTATGTGCAGCTTAGCTAATTCACAATTTTCCAACAATTTCTCAATTTCCTAATTTTTTCTTTTGCAATTTTGCGGAGTTCAGTGTTCCTGCACACACATGAAATGATAGTAACTGAGAGAAGTAGACGATGTTAATCTTTGCTTAATTAGTTATTCACACAGATGGAAGGCAGTAGATATTAATTACATAATTATACAATTTCAGAAGCGCACAAATCAGCATTTCCGCCGCTTCCGATCCATATTCGATTAAAACGTGCGGCGCTGATTTCAATATTTTTACCTTTGCTTGGAGTCATGTCTTGTAACGATAATTTGCACATGTTTTTGTTATTTTGTCCTGAAATAGTTGCATGAAAGTTGTGGAGGACGAAGAGTTGAAGGAATGCCTGCAAATATTTTAGGTAAGTAAATTGTTTGCTTTTCACTTCTTCCAAAAGGACGATAGCAGGATGTGAGTGATAGTACACTTCAGAGTTAATTTAGAGAATGAATGAATAAGTGATTACCGGTTACAGTTAAAATTGGTGACTTGCTGGGAGAAATTTCCATTTGCCGGTAAATGAATCCATTCTTGAAATGACCATACCAAACCGTAAAATGACTTCTTCCTACAATTCCTGAAATCGCTATCATGCAGAGAAGTTTAAAGCGACCTAAATTGAAGATAAATCTGCCAGCTTTCATAAGCAGTTAAAACAGACAGCTTTCTAGAAATTTGTAGGAATCAAATCACACTTTCACTAGGATTCTAACAATGAATTTGATGTAGATATCTCGGCTAATTTAATGCTAATTTTGAGCATCAAAATTAATTTTTAAGACTCGTTTCCAAAGGTGTGATGAAACTTGGAATGCCATGGACGGAAGAATGTCGTACGAAATAAATTCTTCTCTTCACTTGTGAGACATGAAGTGATAATTCGAAAATATCGATCACTCGTGATCTCGTGATTTTCATCCGCTAAACACTAACTTATAATAATTTAAAAAATTAAAAAAAATCTTGAAATGACCATACTAAACCGTAAAATGACCTCTTCCTACAATTCCTAATACCGTACAGTGACATTGCTGTGAATGTTACTTATGAATTTTCTGTTATTTCTTTCCCTAATTCATTAACATGCGATAATTCCATACTGAAATTCTGCGTTCCTAAAACGATTGAGCGGAAAATGAATGCGCCAAAGGCAATTTTCTGATTGTTGAAAAAACGGAATAATTTTATTCATTCGTTCAAACCTTTGATTTCATCCACGTTTTCCTGTGCCTCATAGGCCGATCCTTTAGTGTTCATATTACGCTCTTTCCACGCATTGTAGGCTCTCATACGACGATAATACTCATTTTTGCACGCCAATGACAGTGCCATATCTTAATGAAAAGCGGCGTAGGCTTGAAATTTGCGTTTGATTTATTCGCGCATCAAACAATTTAGTAGTATATATAATCACATAACTCAATTCTTTAGATATTTCAATTCCAGTAGTAGAAATGGAGTTATAATTTACGAATAATACCGTACAATGCCATTGCTTATGGAATTTTGTTTTTTTTTAATTTTTTTCGCAGATGAAATGGAACAGTGAAAAATATCATACCGTTGGAATGGATACCATTTCTGATATCAATATAATTCCATTTCGATAAATCGTATGCTTGAATTACACTGCTATTTCCTCTTAATATTAGTTGCTTAGTTGTTGGTAACAAACTTTGAATTGCAAAAAAAGTTTAATTTAAATTTAATAATGCAATGAGGAAATTTAGTATTACATCAGTTGAGGCTTCTCTTCTTCCACAATTTTGGCACGTTCCAATGATTCATCGGAACATCGCTCTATCTGTTCACTTTCGTTTTTTCTCTCATTAATTCGCTCGCTGTAAAATTCATCAAAAGTGTGTACGTAATTTCATTCAAAGATCGGTTCGCACTAATCTTTATACTTTATATTTTGCTGTAGAAAAATACTAATAAAAGCAGATAAATTTTAGTACTAAAAATAATTACTCAAATTCTCTTTTGGGCCGATTGTGTTGTTCATCTTTAAATGTTTCATGCTCTTTCGACAGATCAGTGGTAGCAGTTTGCCGCCTATAAATTTATAGTAAATTGTCAAAAAAATTTAACATAAATGATAAGTCACATTTTGAAAAATTCAAAAATACTGGTTGGAATTAGAGATGAAAGCATGGAAAATTCTTTTACTTAGAAATATTATTTGTTTACTTTTAAAATTTACTTCAAATGTAGCAATTTTTCCTTTGCGTCGTTCCTCAATGCATCACATTGATGTAACATTTCCGCGTTTGTCGGACATAAGTTGCGCTGAAATTTGATTTCCGCTTGGAAGAAAGATGTATTTTTCAATTGTAATTTAGATAAATCCCACAACTTTTTTATTGGACTTGCTTTCTCTGAACGATTGGACGAGGAGTGATAACAATCTGTACTTATTATGAGCGGAGTTTCTTTAAATTAAAGCTGCTTCACTTTCAACCCAAATAATTTTACTTTTATTTTGTGTTTCAGCATTTCAACATCATTCCTTAAAGAGTCAGTGATAGCAGTCCATCTGTGTACATTCGCTTCCTTCAGCTCATTAACTACAGCGTCCATGCTAATTATATTTTCTGATAGCGCTGATAAGGCTAATAAAGCATTTATCCTGGAAGACAAAGATAGCATAAAATGAGGTATAATCCGTAGAAGTCCACCGTCTGGAGGAGTATTTAAAATCAAAAAACATGAATTTTGAAGGAGTGATTTTTTTCAAAGTAAGTTGAAGAATTGGCTCGAAAATTAATATTTATTATAGCAAATGAAGACGGTCTCTCCAATTGTTATTTCGGATAATACCTCGGTCGGTACAACTTGCGCACTAAATAGGCACGAACAGCGCTCTGAATTCTGATCCGGCATTTTTCTCTGTGTGCCAACAGTCTTTCTACTGAAATAGTTTGCTTCAAATAGGTGATCGAAGCAAGTAATTGCATCTGATAAGACATTAAAAAAAAAGTTACTTTTGATTAAGCTTACAACCGCAAGCTGTATTCTTCGGAACCGAAAGCGACACAACCAGGATGACATCTGTTTAGCCAAACTTTCAATATTTTCCTTACTTAGATGTAATATCTGAAATAATTAATTAATCCTGAAAATTGCAAATTTGAGTAGAAGAGCGTCTAATTTAGTCTTCAAAGCATGAAACACTAATGACTCAAAAATTTGCTGCATTTTTTAAAGTTAAACCTTATCGAATTCGGCAAATTTTCCATGTCGAAAAAATGCTTTTGTAAGACCGAATTTGTAGTCTTTCTCTTCTAAGCCAACCACTCGAAATAGACACTGAAATTGTTTTCAAAATGAAGCTCAGCTTGCTTTACTTCTGGGACTAACTGAAAAAAGAATGCACGAATTACTATTTTAAGACTAACCTTACAGAACAGTTGGGCGTCAAGCGTTGCAAGTCTTCTTGGTAAATATTTTTGATACATATTGTACAATGAGAGGTACGATATTCTGTAGCACATAGACGGCTTACTTTGTTGCAACTATGACTTAAGTCATCGCATCTCAACAACTACGTGAAGTACAACGAATACTTCCTTACCTTCTTGACACGTATTTCCAGCAAAACTATAACGCTGTATGCAAATCACAGTTCAAAATGGAATACTATTTAAATACTGTTAGATCTTCCGTGTTGTGAAGGTTTTTTATTTTTTTGATAAACCTAAATATTATATGATATTCGGCAGTACGAGCGCACCTTGACGGAAATCCTCGCTGCATAACGCTTAGTGCACTGGACATTCCAGCGCATTTCAGCTGTAGCAAAATCTTCGCACCGTCAAACTGATTAGACTTCATGTTTGAGTTTGGCTTGATGCATCGTACAAAATGGGTTCCCTTCAAATAGGTTACATTGGTAGAGTGTCCGGTGATTGGTGAACTGATGAGATATGTGGTGAACAATGGTGAAAGGAGAAATGACCGCAGCGATTCTTTTTATTTTAAAGATTTCACAACTTCATATTTCATTTAAAATATTAAAAGATAGGTAGACTTAGCTGGAGAATTCACCGTTTCACGTAATTTCGCAAGTAAAACATCAAGTTGTGAGCGAAATTTGTTTCCAACTGACGCATTAACCAATTTACCACTTAACGATACACGTTTTCTTCCAGCGTTTGAAAATTCACCGCCAGTAAACAATTGACAAACTAAGTTCTTTCTTAAAGAAAATAATTTTTGAGAACTTTAATTACGAGAGATAGCTTGAAATACCCTTTGCAGCTAACGCTCTGCTAGAAGCTTATAATTCCGAGAAGTATTTCTGCGTGACGAACCCGCTTTGTTCCATAAGGTACTGCAGTGATGTATGCAAAGTGTCTTTATTCTTATCCAGAAACTGGCTAGTGTCGTAACAGACGTCGGCTGCATAGTGGCAAATGATGAAGCCTTCATCGTCGCGCATTGTCCGATGACTGCGTGATGATCGTGGTACCTTACAGGTGGAGAATCATGTTTGGAGATATTGCAAACGGTGAAAAATTTTAATTTCCGGTGGAAACAAGTGACAATCTTTGTGTTTTTTACAGTATACCATCATAAAAGATCCTAGTAGCTTAGCTAATAAGTAACTTGCAGATCGTTATGACCGGTGGCTTCTTGAAGTTTGTAACTTCTGAATTTCATCTAAGCGCAGCAATAAATGACGAATAGTCGTAATTGCCAGTTCTAATAGAGTCAGTTGTTTTGCTTTGAAATATCAACTGCTAATAAATTTCCCTTTATTTTAAAACTAACAGCGAAGGAAATTGTCAAGGGCGGAAGTGGGTAAAGGAACGAACCATTAAGCAGGGATGAGAGATATGAGTTTCATGAACCGTTCGCGTGAAGTGCTTCGCGGAGGATTGTGGCAGTCGTGATTCATTGTCCAGCAGTTCGAAGATTCCACAGAACTTCTGTTCAAATAACTCTGCAACATGCACAAATGCTACCTTTCAATGAATGCTTTTTAAATTTTAAAAATTAGGTGATAGGTAAATCATATTTGATGCCTTCCAACTGCGCCATTGTTGCATTGACCCACTTTGCCGTGAAACACTTACTTCACTGTCATCAAATAGGTAACAGTGTGAGGAAGGAAGAGTAAGCCAAACCAATGCAACTTTTGTTATCATTAAATTTAACTGTGTCGTTGTGCAGTTGCTCTTTACAGTACAAATTTTGTTCATCCATAAAAATGCGTTCATTGAAAAAATTTTGTAATTTTTCGTTGCAGTAATTTATGCAAAATTGCTCATAAGAATTCACATCCAATGATTCTGAAATATTTTAAATGTTAGGAAGAATTATTGCTGCTTTGCCATTGCTTTTTTAATCACTCATGATATTGCTTACACGTTGTAGGATATTAACAAATTAATAGAAATTTTAGGTGAATATGAATCATTTCATCACTATCACTTACGAATAGGAAACGGAACAAGAAGGTGAATTTTAATTTCGAAACAAAAAATTGAGCTCTATCGTAGTAGCAAAGGAGAAGAGATGGTACCGAAACCAGCTGTGTCCAACACGCCAATTGAAAAGGCGCTTTCATCGGATGGCATGCATTCCGTGATTTTATTGATAATTGCCGTAAATAAACGAGTATAAATCGCTTTAGCAAGGGCATCACGTGCCATGCTTGCTTCACTAGCACGCAGTGGTACTCTGAAATCCGTAATACAGTACGTGTACTCCTGGCATGCATAAATTGCAATATAAACCTCTCCGTAATCTCATCATATTGTGCTTGCAATCAGATTTATTTAAACGATGAAATGAATGTCTTTTTCATATGCGAAAGCAAAATAATCGAAATGATAAAATCAAAGTAGTTAGTGCAATTGAGTTCTTTTCAACAAACTTAAACTGATATTAGAAATATTCATGAAAGTCATCATGAAGCGAATTTGGAAATTAAATTTGTTGGAAGCTACTAAGAACTTCATGAATCTAAGTCTTTAACAAACGGCCATACTGTAATCTCCAATTCAATGAAGGCGGAATTATCTGTAATTTGAAGGCGTACTTCAAGTGAACAGTGAAATGTTTCCATAAAAAGTGTAATGCCTCTTTCTTATCAGGATAGATTTTTATTGAAAAGGAATTATCAGGTAGGAAACGGTCAACTTTGAAGAACTAACGAATAAAGTGTCCCTTTTGCGCCACCTCTAGTCGGTTGCATCAATCGACTTACAAGATGTTTCCTCAGATCATCCCTTCCAATCCCAAGTAGTTCAGCCGTATAAATCAAATACTTCTCGCTTTCTTCTCTAACATTACAACCACCTGCAATTTCAAACGTTTCAGTTCATCCAGTCATCTTCAAAGTTATTGCAATCGACATGACTTTCGAGTATGACCAGTACCTGTTCATCAGAGAAGTCAGTACTCATTGAAGAATTAAATTACTAGTGCTCTAGCAAGGATGTGCTAGCCTTCTTTAATATCTAATTTATAATTTAGCAGAATTCAAGGCTCAGCTGTTTTTATCACTTAATGCATACACCAAGCTCTACTTATGAAGGGATTAGCTACCGCTTTCGCTGCAAATAGAAATAAGCACAAAATTACGCCTATTGCTATTTGTGTTACAGCTAGCGATCACTTTTAAAGTTAATGGTTTCATCGAAAAACTCGATGTTTCCAAGGTGCAATATAGCAGCGACTATTTCGAGCACTGTGTTTCGGACGTCCACCGACACGTCGATGCGAATGAATGCGTTGAGCAGCTTTTGGAAGTCATTGTAATCGTCAATTAGTTCGTCTCGCATATCATTCTCAAATATTACTTTTTTTTTAAAAAAAAAAAAAGGAAGGGAGAGGAATCTATCTTTCATCCAAAATTCGGCCTTGAAGGAGTAACTCTGTCTCAGTAAATTCCAAGAAATGCCTGCTCTTTTCAACTGCAAATTAGATAATATAAATAAATCGCTGTTGAGTTAAACGAAGAGAGCTGAATTTTGAAATTAGTTTTCAAACGCAATGAGACGAATTACCATCCTTACCAAATCATACTTTTTTCTTCCCATCAACGCTTTATTCGAATTTTCTTCGTTCAAGAAGAATTGCATACAGCCTTTATTGAGATACTGAAACAATAAATTTTGCTAATACAGTCGTGCAGATGGATGATTGATTGAAATACTGAAATGATCAATTCTAAGGGGTGAAATTACACGAAGGAAACATTTCAAAATAACAAACATTAAAATTTTCCAGTTTGCTCAATTTCAATTTGCTTGCCATTTGATCGTCAGTGCCAGCAATCAGTTGATAAAAGATATGATAATTTCGTTCGCGTGCATTCTGTACACAGAGGCGTGAACGTTCCAGTAAATAATGAGACACAAAGCCGCCCACAACAACACCCTAAAAATGCTAAGAAAATGAGTTAATTTCTAAACATTTTAGGAAAATTGGAAGTGTTTTTCACTGCTGAACGAAAGTATAACTTAAAATTGAGAAATGCACACCGATATTTTATTTAACTCTCCAGGAGAATTCGCCTTGTCGATTTACTATTTTAGAAGAAAAGTATGTCACATAGTAAATTGCTTGATTCTAAGTGCTTATTACTTACTGATCTTCCGACAACTCTAAATGAAGTGCTCGCTGTCTCTTCCCTGCTACGTGACCTGCTACGTATTCTCAATGCAAAATCAGAATCACTGGGTTCAGAACTCGCTCTGCATAATTTTTCAGAACTATTTCATATTTCACGGAAGTCTCTTGGCTTCCGTCCATCAATAAGTGATGAGTAATTCTAAATTATCACTATACACTTCGCTGAGTACCAACTGAATTTCCAAGCCGCAAAGGTTATTGTCCAACCTTATCATTGAAATGTATTTCAATAAATTTCCCAAACCGACTGCTGTTGTTGTTGCATTCTGTTTTTGCATTTCCAAATGATTCCAAAATTGTGCTTACTAAATTTTGAACAATAATAAACAGATGAAATTTTGCTTCAAAATTCTAAATGAATATAATTGTACCTTTAAATTGATGTTACCTAAAAGATTTTGAAATTAGCAATTTTTGCTTTTGTGTTTGCAAGAAATATTTCCTACTGTCGTGAAAGTCTCTCGGCATTAACTTCAAGCATCGAATAAACGATTCAGTTATTAAATTATTATTTTAGTTTGTATCGCAAATCTATCTCCGCCCATGCTATTGAAATACATTTCAGTAAGCGCCTACTGATGACCTCTGAAGATCTCGGAGTAACATCAGCAACTTTTCCGTAAGAAATTATCTGAAAAAAAAGCCTTAGCCTGAAGTACTTACTTTCCAGAATGCGTTGCTCAATTGCTCCTACGAGATGGCCCCAAGACTCGCATAAAAACCGAATTATGTGCTTCTGAGATTCTGTTTTCCCAGCTCCAGATTCTCCGGATATTATGACTGATTGAGATTCATGATTGCGTATCATGTCTCGATAAGCTTTATCGGCTAAAAATTTCATTTTAATGCATTTAACCTTTGAAACTAATTCTTCTCAATTTAAATTATGTCATTTCGAAAGTCCATCTGTCCAGCTGTTACTCAACCCTTTCATTTGCATAATTCATTCAATGACAAATACCAATAGCAAAGATGTGTGGAGGCAAAGTTCCAAGTGACTGTCCTTTGTACTTTCGTATCATATTAACATCATATAGGTCGGATATTTGTTCATACGGATTGATTGCGATGAGTATATTGGCCACGTAAGTCTATAGAACGTAAACATTACTGTAATTCGGAAAAGTGATAGAAAATCAAAGCAAAGTAATTCAGGTCATCAATTTCAGCTAGTTCACTTAGGAGGATGAAGAAACAGTTATGTCGCCTGGAACAGAAAACTGTCTTTTAAGAATATGGTTTAAATGTTAACGTGAAGCGAGTAAAACGTACGTAAAATTGCTTGCGATTATAACGTAAACGACAGTTATTCAGAAGAGAACCATCGTTTAGATGAATTAGTGAACCTGAAGGTGACTGATTTCACATCCAATTATCACTTATGCATATTCAGTTGCTTCAAATTCTCTGAGCAATCATCAACGAGAGTGTGCAATCGTTGAAGAGAAAATTTTGTAGCAAATAATTTCGATGATGAAAAGCTTACAGTTGTCATCAACGTCTTGATTGACCTGTCCTCCAGCCGGAAAGACATTGTCATAGAAAGCTTTGAACTGAAAACAATCCCTTTGTTCACCTTTTTTTTTCCGTTCTTTTCAGCTTTTCCAACAGCAAACGATCGCCCTACCGTTTCTTTTTCGTGCAACCGTCGTAGCGTTAAGCATTCACAACCGATGTCAACAATTTTGCATAAAGCGAATCCATCCTCATTATCGGGCACCCAAACATGCATGTCCATCTTCTCTCCTTCCATCAGTGGTAATGCTGAAAGCACAGATGACAGTGTGTTTTCTTTGCGAAATATCTACACGCTCAGGCTCTACTCTGATATTTGTGAAATTTAAATTGGCTATTTCCAGCTATCAACAAAATTCAACCAATGGAAAATAGCTTCTTGATGACGTAACAGAAGGGATTAATTTGAATGAATTAATCAGTGAATGATTCTGCAGTTTAATTAGTGCGATTACGGGATAGCTCTATTAGAAATAAACATTATGAAAATTTTTCCCTCCTCAGTTGTATTGTATTTTAAAAACGAATCGCTCCCTCCACAACTTACTTCCTAAAATATATTTTAGAATTAAGATACCCTTCAAAAACCAGTCTTGCGTGCAGCCACGCACCGCTGAAAGCGATAATAGTAAATAATGTTTTTGACAAAAAAATTTTTATAAGAAAGCACCTAAAATTTAAATTAAATTAAAAAATAACTGGCTTACTAATAGTTTTTTGCATTTTTTCCTCGAAATTTACAATTTTCAAATTAGCCGTTATTTTATTAAATCTTTCCGGAATGTTCCATCAAAGTGTTTTTCAAACGATAATAGCTGAAATGTATTTTAGAAAAAATAACGCATCTTAATTGAGAGATTATATTGGGAAGTGCGAAGAAAACTTCGATCAGAATGAACATAATTTCACGTTTTAACGGCATTACTGATAAACTAACAAGCTTAAATTGACAAGGTTATTGGGAAAGTTCAATTTCACCCTTCTTCACCCCTTATTTTATTAATGGCATGAAAACTCCTAACATTTCATATCACTTCTTACCAACTCTCAAATGCTTTTACTCATCCTAGTTTCCTCATAACACAACTTTAATGTCCTAAAATTCGAACTGTTGAAGTTAATTTACTGTTTGATAAACCGGAAGTGAAGCAGCGATCTACACCATCTTGAGGGTTGAAGCAAACGAATCAATCTTGTGAATGTGATTCGATTCGACTTAAATTCTCGGACATCAAACGCTCAACAACACACTTTTAATTCTTCTATCGCTTTAATTGGTCTTGAAATATCGACAGCTTACAGAAACTTAATTTCATGTATAAAATAAAGGCGTCCAAAATGGAATATGCAACGACTAGACACACAATGCTGACTATTCATGTGTAAACTAATAGAGTAAATATTGAATTTAAAAGAAAAAATTAATTTATATTTACCAGTCAGATTAAATGATAAGTTAAATTCCCTTCACGACGGATACCTTATGTCATCTTCAATAAAAGAAAATACAATAATCCGAAGTAAGGAAGTACAGCACTACGGGATGATACTACAGTGGCGTTTGAGTACTTAGACCATTACACTTTAAAATGAACATGTTCAAATATTAAAACTAAGGGTACTAAGGATTAGAACTAATATATTAAAACTAAGGATCCACGTGCGTAACATTTCACTTTCATCGTTTCCTTTTTTCGTTCACAGATTTTCCAATTTTTTGGACGTAAATTCAATGAGATCGATTAAGAAACAAAGTTTTTCGAAATCCTTCACGACGGAGACGTCGACTACAACATTTCAAAAAGAGCAACGATAATGAAAGCAACTAAAGCAAATGTTGAGAAAATATTGTTAAAAGCGATGTAGATGTGCCGCCATTCGGTGGTATAATCTGGCTGGGCGTTTTCAAGATTTCGTTCCGCACACGTATCCGAGTGACGGAAGTAGTTCGCTGTTGGATCTGGTTCTGAAACTAAGTCATTTAAGTGAAAATTATAGATTCAAAATCTTTCAAACTACACTATCATTCCTTTTAAATCTAAAATTCATCTGAAATTTTTCACAAAAATAAACAATCGATGAATTAATAGAATAATACATTTGAAGGAAATTTTCCAGCAGTTATGCACACAATGATGTTTATGAAATGCAATTTATCAAAACTTCTTCCGCTGAGAATTACTCCTGTCTGCAGCTTGCGATCAACTAACCGATGCAGCAAACAAGACGATTGATCACTTTAGATGCCAGGTAAAAGTTATGTCGTGGAGGTATAGTACGTCTAATCCTACTTAACGCTATTGCAATCATATTTACCGCTGTACTGATTACTGTCAAAACAATAACCATTTCAAAGAACGTGTCTGAAATCAGTAACAATTATTTAATTAACAACTAAAGACAACCAATTAATTAAAATTAATTAAAAAAGAGACTAATATGACAAAAATAGTAGTTATTAATGATATCATTGATTATTAAGTGCAAAAGTGGCGGAGTTAAAAACTTGCAAATCTTTGGTTTTGTCCTTCCGAAACCATTTTCTGGTGCGATGGAGCAAAGGAAAATAAAAGATATAGTTTGCAGCAAAAAAGCAAACAGTTTGATGTAAATCTGAGCGGTTAGATGTCCGAAAAGAGGTGAAGCAAGCATAAGTATCGTTGTGACCGAGATCGGAAGGCGCAGAGCAATGCGTAAAGTTGACATTTGCTTCCGAGCACGGACACAAACGTGAAGAAATCCGAAATTTGAACCACTTATTTTCGCTACTGCTACAGTGCTATGCTACAACAACTATTTTTAGCTTGAACAGACTAAAATTAAAACTAAGGAATCAGTACCAAAAAACTGCAAAGCCTTAATTAGCATCAAATTTCATCGAAAAATTCAAGTGAGAGTGTCATAAAACTTCAAAAGCAAAACTTTGATTCTTAATTTATATTAGAAATCTCATTCATAAAGTCATCGACTACACATAACCTCTAACATCCATGAAGAGTGTTCTTCAGTTGGGTTCGTTAATTCATTCGACGCCTTCGCAATTTTAACAGTTTGCAACAAAGTCGTCTTACTCTCACTTTGCACTTTAAAATTCACTTGCTGATTGTAATTAAAATTACCAATTGAAAAGAACAGACAGCAATTATTTTCTTCTTCCGGATATCTAAAGCCAATTTAGTTACACGTCCGCAAAAAAAAAAAGATGAACTGCGTACTGGACTAATCTGATTCATAAAAATTTAAAAATGGATCTGTTTCGGTAAATCGCGAACACTAACACTGTAATTTAAAAAGCAATCAATCAACTGACGTGTAGAAATTGTGAAATATGCAACTTGTTTAGCGTTAATAAATTCTTGTAAGACAAATGATATGCTAATTGCTCCGTTCGATGAGAAATATCCACCTGTAGTAGTTGACATTACAAAAGGCTGGATAGCGAAACGAATAGAGTGCTACGACGTTCCCGTTGGAGAATATTTCAATTTCTTCCACTGTTATGTAACAACCATCAACTGTGCTACATTGCCTTAAATTGTTTGAGTTGACATGCATACGTCTCTTGGTAGTATAATTTTACTTCAACAACTTTCGTAGGACTAAACGCAGCCATTCATCTCTCAGCATCTAATCCCTAATATAACCTGGAAATAATCATTTCCAATTTACCAGTTAAGTAATTCCAAATCATCACGTTGATGGCAAAAACATTTCTCATAACCAACATCCAATGCAACCTATTCGTGACGTATGAAAACATAATATTTAAATTACACTTCATATTAATAAATCAAAGTTATAACCGTAAGTAATGTTCATTGTCAATTGTAGGTTTCCATATATGATGGGTATCATGTAATGTGTACCCATCAAGCTGCCATTCTTTTTTATCCCATTTCAAACGGTCATCTTCCCAAGACTAAATTTTAACAAATCATTTTACAGTCTACATTACAAAAGAATCTCTAAATAAACAGTAAAGGTTTTGAAAAGTAAGCTGATCAGAGCATATTTCAGGTGAAATGTATCAAATTGATTTTATTTGTGGATTTTTGAAACATTTTCACAATTTCTGAAATTACAAAAAGGTTCGAAAAGCTAACCAGATATAAATCACCATAGATGGTGAATTGGGGTGAGAGCTTTTGAGTCTGAAATGAAAAACAAATTGAAATGAGAAGAGGTATGAAAGACATCTCCCAGAATAACCGATAGGCCTAAATTTTACTAACCAGTTCGACACGTCTCACAGCTACATGACTGATTATAATCGTAAATGTACCATTTTTTGACGTGGGTTCGTCCATATGCAGTCTGTAAAACGGTATGTACAGAAATTTAATGAAGTTAGACTTTATTTTACGGATGCATATGCTTTGCATGTGGGTTTATGCAAAGGACATGATTGATGTGATTGATCCATATCAATTTGTCCATGGCTTGAGGATCCACTTGGAGCTGCTTCTTGTCTCCCTCACATTTATGTGGTTCTCATCAAATATAACTAACTACAGGTATCAAAATAAGCTTTCAAAAACTAACGAGCGGGTATCTTCATATTTTGCTCTTGCACGACCAACCAAGTAATAATAAATACAGTCTTCCAATTTATCTGAGAAATCATTCGATGACAAATCTTAAATTAACCCAAAATATATCTGTGAACATAATTGGGATATTTTTTAAAGCTGTAAACACTCTCCATGGATATATATGTCCGTGAAGTTTGAGGCTCTGTTCTCTTTGATGATTGTGGTGTATGTGTAAAGCTTGCGAAAAGTTCCACAGAAAGTTGCGTATCGATAAACAAAATTAGCATAAAAAACGCATAAATGGTAAGATTATTAAAATCTGCACAGAGAGGGTAAATTTTACTTCTCTAGCAAGCAAAATATCTAAAACAACGAAATTTTATACTGAACAGTTTTGCACACAAAATATTACAGGGGATTTACAAAACAGTTTAATCAATATCCAAATACCTGATATATTATAACGGTGCATACAGTCTATTGTAGTAAATGTTGCTGTTGTATAGAGAAATTTCAGGAACAGCAACATCAAAATTAATCCATTCCAATAGATGGTTTGTTGCCTTTCTGAGAGCAAACTCATGATGAGAGGAACATTCAAATACACATAGGGAGATGGACGAGTTAACCTTGCTATTGCTTATAGGTAACAAGGATGCCGCACACTATGCTTTCTTTTTCTTTACGGTCGTCAATGTGTCGCTATAGGCAACGTTTTCTTGCCTCAATCACCAATTATGCTTCCTGTCAGGTAGTCTTTATTAGCTTCCAACATCGAACTCACTCATCCTTCTATCTTTCTACAAAAATGTGTGTAACTCTTACTCTGCAGGTTCACGACATATTATGTTCTTCTTGGTGGTTGCCATATCACAATTCTTGCCTCAATGACCATCAGTGAAAATAAATGTTCTTATAAACCGAGTACTACTAGTAGTAGTTATTTAATATCCATCACTTCAACGCCTCAACCAATTTTTGAGGAAATATATAGGTACATTTAACCAACCGTTAATGCATCTATATATATTCTAGTGCGGATAACTAATGTTCATCTATTAAATGCAAAACTACGCAATGTGAACAACACTATATTATCACTGTGTCTCACTACGTCGATAAACTGCAGAGTATTTTCTGAAAATTTTAATACTTATATATTTTTAAACTTCAAGAAAACAATCTGTAACGCCTATTAAAGTTATTCATCCAGTTCAGAGCAAAAATTTTAATTCTAAATGATGAATTTACAATTTAGCAGAGGCAATGATAGAAATTACCTGCGGCTCAAAAATCAGCAACCATTTTTTTTATATGAAACCACATTTTTTTTATATAAAACTACATTTTTCTGCATAAAACTACATTTTCATAAATGGAATTTTGTTTATGCATACAATATACTACAAATATCTATAAAACACGCTTGCATTAATTCCCAACGAATAACACCGATGTCGCTAGAGCCAAATTTTTTCTAAATCAGTCACTAGCGTTCACCTTTCACCATCACCATCTCTTGGTCGGTATTTCCTCTTCACCGCCTTTCCACTTCAGTTTCCATACCATTGGTCCACCATAGAAGCTTCCAGATTTGCGATGTATAACTTTGTTTTGCAAACTCCACTCTGATACTCGCATGTACTGCCAGAAAATCCCAGTAACGTACACAAAGAAACCCAATGAACAGCCAGCAAGGAAATTATCTCCTAAAAAAAATAGATTTAAGTGGGAAACTACAAAACCAACAATTCTAAATCATATCAAGAAATAACATGGTAGTAATCCTGAAATATCAGGCAGAAATTAGCATAGCATAAATCTTCCACAGCTGTACTCGATGTATCAAATTCGGATAAAAATGATTCCGACTATTGCACGCACAAACAGATCACACTAGGAGTCCTAATTCAAGAAGTATCTATCAAAAACATCTAATTCATTCATTTGAAAGAACTTCCGATTTGAAAAAAACAGTAGTTCTTATCTTTGACTTGTTTTCCTTAAAAATAATTTATTTGATATGTAGAAGAAAAATTTTCATTGAAAAAAGCCAAAAAATCATATAAATTCTTTGTTAAAAATACACGTAGCTAAATCTCGAGTTTCAATTGCTTACTCATTGTTGCAAAAACTATCCCTGTCGCCGTAGATGCATACAGATGGTTTGTGAAATCGTCTTTATGTCTAACCATAGCTGAACCGCTCAAAGTTAGACCCCATGTGAAGGCCAGCGCAGCTGAAGTGAAAAGGAAGGACACTATTTAATTCTTGGAAAGTTTAGAACGTACTTGAATTACAATAACTGCTCCGTCTTAAACACCACCACAAAGAGATAACAGCAGATAAATTCCACCAAAAATCGAACTTTTCGGAAGTTTCACAAAACATTTATTATTGTTCAAAGAGAACTTCTGAAACGTCGAAGAAAAGTAAATCTCCGAAAAAAAAAACCTGTAGCCGGTAAGAGTTTGAAATATGTCTTCATTACCGACAGCGGTGTCATTGGCACAGGAAGCACATTGTAAGCTCGAATATGCAAACCAGTATAGGGAATCACTGAAAAGGAGAATCAGTCAAATTCCATTTAAAACGCCCTTACTTTGAAACAACAACCAGATAAACAACTATTTTTTAAGTCACAACAAAAACGTTTACAAACATCAGAAATATTCCAGAACGAGACTTACATAACAAAGCTACATACTGTGCAGAAGCCAGTCCTTTTACGATAGGATCCTCATTAAGTGGAGAATTGAAGAAACGGAATGGCTTTGGTATCCACCATGGTGTTTGATGTCTAGCCTAAATAAGAAACTGACTCCTTCTATACAGAAAAATGCAAACAGCGTGACTGTTCTAAAAAACTATCCTGAACAGCTGGTTCTCCTTGTTTTGATTCTTCATTGACTTATACAAACATTTCACTACTCAAAGGTCATTGCGTAGTGGTTACGAGTCACGTCGTTCGCAATGCAGAAAAAAAACTCCCACTGGTAAACCAAAACTGGATATAATTTATTTAATGACTTGCCAGATATTCATGATAGTTGTTGTTGGCACGCATTACTTTTAAGCCTTTGTGATGAGGCCAGGGCCCTTCAGTTAACTCATATTTTGCAGCGATATCCTTATACTGCGTTGAATTTTTGTACAGCTGAAATGATAAAAAATATGGAAAGCAAATGGCTTGTAATGGTACCAATAATGAATTTCGATAGCAGCTACTGTTGACTTTTCCGTTACAGAAATACCTCAATTTGATGTTATACTTACACACACTTGTAGTGATGCAGAAATCTGCACCCGTCTCCCGTCCCTCCCTCTCCTCCTCCTCCACAGTATTCCCATTCTACGCTTTCCATATCTGAAATGTCCTCGGTACGCACTACCACACTAGCAACCTTTTTTCCCCAACTAGCATCAAGCCTAATTTGACCTCATTCCAAAACTTTTCGGACGATAATAATTTTTGATAATACAACTTAATAAAAAACCCACGTTATTCATAAATTCCTCGTAATTCCCTGGCTGATCACCTTTCCATGTCAAATTCGGATATCGCGTTGAATCAAGACCCAGCGGACCCGAGAGAGAAGTTCCATCGGGCACTTTAGGATCATAACTGAAAATACTCCAGTGATAGTAATTGCAAGAAACACATTGTTTCTTGCTTGAATCTATATCATAAATAGCAATTCTTTTTGTAACTCTGAACTTATATTTAAAACTAACTATTCCGGATCATGCTCCCTTAGCTGTGCACTGGCAATATTCATTCTACCTTTTTCTGTTGCTTGGTCTGTCCATCCCAGTTCGGTCCACCACACTTTACGTGATTTGCTTCTAAATGAAAGAAAATATTAAGATAGAACATAAGTATCGAGAAAAATAATTTAGAAAATATAACAAATCGAAAAATTCCATGAAAAACAAACTGATCACGTCGATCCCAACGTTTATTCCAATGACCTATCCAAGGCGGTCTGGATGGCGTATATGTAGCCCTCAATGGTTCCTCTTTTTCTGATGCAACCATTATGACACCAATCCCCTGAAACGCAAACCGTTCACCGTTTACATTTACGTTCACTGTGAATAAGTCAGCGCTTCCGAAATAAATTCATCTTTGTAATTAAGAAATAAATTGCATGTTTGAAAGGGGAAAATCTTCTGCAGTAAAATCAACAGTTAAAACCAGTCACGTCCCATAAGTCACAATAACCCGCACAACCAGCCACCTGCACCAAACCACTTACCAGCTTGCGCTAACGCCAAAATCTCCGATAATGAAAACATTAAATCCCTCCTCCTAACAATATGTAATAGAACAATTTCTGATAACACGCTCTGCGCTAACACACCTAATGTTATCAGAAATAACGCGATTAACGTTCCCATCATTATGGTGTTGTTGCAAGTCGAGCTGACCCGGCCATTCACATAATCACATGAAATTTATGTTAGATCGTCTTATGAGTTCCGTGTAGGAAAGTGAACATTCCAGGCCGAACCTTGGTGTGGAACAATTACGTGTACCCAGCGTGTATCCAGACACATACTCATACACTTCAGTTATAGATGGGAAAGTCTCGAAGCTAATTTGATAAAGATGTGCATGCTTTCCGTACGATAATGGATGAAAATCTCTTCTTTCAAAACCTTTGATATTTAATCAAGTTTGAAATTAATTTCTGGAATTTCTTAGTGAGAATAGAATGCAGTTGTGTTACACTTGGGATCGAACTTGAAACTCTCATGTATTTTTATGAAGCAAGGCAAAAGAACGTAAAATTTTTTCTTGATCCTGAAATTGCGCTCGCGATAAAAGATAGCCGAACTTCAAGCGCGAGGGAAGGCAAAGGCGAGGGCTAAGGTTATCATCGATGAGTTCAGAGTTCACGGCATACACAGGCAATGTAAGCTAAAGCTGTGGTGCTGTTGCAAGCAAAAATTACAAAGATTGATCGATGTGGCAGGGGTGATGAATTGTTAATTCGGTTGTGCCACTACGCAGAAGCAACGTGTGTGGTCCCAGACACCATCCTATTCCTCCCTCTCCTCCTCCTCCTCCCACTCATCGTTATCGATAGTTATCCCGACACGTGATGTCATACCGCGGGTTCTGCACATCCCCCCACGATGATATCTCAGCACACGCAGAAGAGGTCAAAGGTTATCATATAAAGGGATGTTATTCCCACGCTAAACAACAGAACGATCTCCATAGTTTGATGGCACTGTTGGAATTTCCTAATTAGTTCGTTAAGACGGCAACAAATTCGAGCATGCCAAGGATATGTGAACACAGGGCTGTTTGAACTGGCGGATGTTATCTTTGAGACTTACTTCCTAGACAACATGGATTCGAAAGAATACCAGATTATCGATGAGTGGAAAGGAAAAGGAAATGGAAGATGACATGAGGTCGAGAATGAATTGAAAGTAGTTGAGAGCGTGGATTCAAAGTGATCGGTGTTGGAAAGCGATAAGCTTAAGTGATGCAAATTAAACCTAGCGAACAATTATTTTTCTCGTATGTTTATTTCCTTGAAATGGAGTACGATGAGCTACTTGTGATCATAAACTGTACAACTAGTAGCAAGCTTAGCATTTGTTTTAAGATCATACTAGTCTCTTCATAAACCGTTTTAAAATAATACTAGGCAACAATGATTATAATGTATCACGCGTAACTTAGAAATCAATCTACAACATGAACTAGCAGTCGTTACGATGCCTATCATAGAATATGGTCGCGTTTTTTCAGAGATTTCTTCATGGATGTTTTCTAACGTCTCCGGCTAACATTAGCAAATTGTTGAATTTTAGGATTCACAGAGATAATTTTTCTAACTTTGCTTGATCGGAGAGTGATAAAGTGGTACTTCGACACACTTCACACTCCGGGACACCTTAGTAACTTATGGGACATCTAATTCTAGTATCTATTCATACTGTAACGATTTTATTACTTACAATTCAATGCGATACATGCACTTCCCTTCCAACTACCAGTGAAGGTAAGCTTTACAATATTTTACATGTAGAAAACGTACAGAAATGATGCCAATGATGTTTTAGTTTGCTTTCGATGTTTCCTTTCCGTCTGATTGAAAAGGTTTAATAATAGATTTTCATATTACCATTATTGCCGTCAATTCGAGCTGGTTTTTCAGAGAACCGTTAAATTTAAAGGCATTGCATTACTTAATGATTTGCCAGCAGGATGTTAATTTAAATTTTTTGATGAATATGATATTTGCTTATCCTTTTAGTGGTCGCACAATGTTGTTCCAAGGAATTCGCTGAATGCTGCAAAGAATCAGTTGATTTTGCGAAGCCACTCCGTTGTGACGGCATGAAATTAGAGGCAAGAATTAACGTGAACCGATGTATCCAGAAGGCATTGCATGGAGAGCATCAACCAATGATTAGCCTTACAGGTCAGTTTCTTCTCCATCCTTAACTGTTTACAATTCACGTGCTTTTATTTCGCTCACGTACGTTATGCTTTAATCCTACTTGATGTTATTTATGTTTTCACTGATGATTTATGATAGGAAAAGAAGTAATGAACCACAGAGCTAAATGGAAACTTTATCGAAGTTAAAACTATGCGTATTTCAGATACGGTATGTTGCAGTGTATTTGCCGATGATGACAATGACGAGAAGGAGCACTGTCTTCGAGAATGCATTACGGTGATGCAGATACCTGCCCTGAGGAATGACAAAAAACTGAAAAGAATCAAGGGATGCAGAAGGATGAACCCGCTCTATAAAGTAATCATTCCACCTTTGCTTTCAGAGGTCACTTCAACCATTCCTTTGAAGTGAAACAGAAATGTAATGTCTGCAACATGCAACACAAACTGCATCCAAAGGCATCTCATCTCCTCCTCCTCTCACACAAGCTGTAGAAGAAGCCAAATTTATTAGACCTTTGGAAGCCAGAGAGAGCGTGAGAGTAGAAACACATTATTAAAGCTAAGATAGAAATTGTGATAATTTCGAAATAAATAGACTTGCAACAATGCAAGAAAAACTAATTTATTCATTTAAATTTGTTTTCAAAATAAAGTTAGCTTTTCTTGAAGTTATGACTTCAATGGAATCACAAGCATTTCAAGAATTACCCATTTAATAAGGTAATTAGCATGCTAATTAGAGTTTTTCGTAAGATTTTTTTTGTGGCAATCAATGCTGAGGGGAATAATCGGAAGAGTTGCAGTGTTTCAATCGGTGCGTGCAATGGCTGCATAACAGAAATGAAATTGAAGCAGTGGATTTGAAGCAACAGTGCTCTGTAAAATTGAGAATGCTACCGGGGAAGGTGTACATTGGTCCCGAAATTAAATAACTTTCAATTTGATTCCTTCAAGTACTCTTCAAACTTCAACTGAATTGTTTGTAAATACTAGTGCTAAGTTTGTAATTGTATCTTACACACACCTAGTCCAATCTAATGAAAATGTTGATTTAAATCTTTTCGAAGCAGTAAACGGTTTCGATGAAGTTTTCATTTGAATAATTTACCTCAAACATTATTGTTAGAAAATGATAAACAGATATGATTCCAAGTTTTCCACCTGTTTTAGAGCTAAATCGTCGAATTCGAAAGTATGCCATTACACTTATTCCTTCTACTGTCACAAAACTAAAATCCACGTGGAGTCACGCAACGTATGCGTATAACCCAACCACCTATGAGGTAAATCACATGGCACAAAGCAGAGGTGCTCCTTGTGAAAGCGTGACCTCAGAGCGTGAACACTCAGAAGCTAAAACGTTTCTGAAACGTTGAAACTGTTCGCAATGCATGACACCGTCGCAACTGCTACTACTACTACTACTTCTACTACTACTGCTGCTGCTACTGGCCTATTGAATGAACCAATCAGTTATCGGTTGTCCTTGCTCTCTCCTACTCTCCCTGTGCTATTTTCCTGTCGCTCTCCACGTTTACGCCGTACTATTCCCATTGTGTTGCGCTGCTGTACTTGCGACTGGTAATTGATGATTGAGTGTCCGTTCTATTCCATTCTTCACTTCATACTTTTCTTCCAGCTCACTTTTGATCTTTGATTCCTTCCGTTACCGAATCTAGTAAATGCTTGCCGATCAAAAATTACTTGAAATTGGACGTTCTTCTTGCTCAACGAGTTGTCTTCCTTGAATGTTATCTCTATTCCTCCCTCCCTGAAATAGATAAATCACTGAAGGCATTCTTTCCACTGTTTTTCTCCATTTCCTGTTGTACCGAATTTTGCGCATATGAAATTGCGTGGTATTTACACAACTTTTGCATACTGAAATTTATCCCTTTATTCCTGAAGTTTGGTGTCAAATGTCGGAATGATAGGAAGGCTGAATAGAAATTTCATTTTAAGGTATTCTTCGTTCCGGTGTTCAGCCGATGCTGAAATAGAAGCTGCTAGATCTAACGGTATGATTGCTTCTCGAAACTTCAACTGATTTGTTTGATTTAAAAGTGAGGAAAGTAATGGCAAGATAATACATCTCATTTTACATCTCATAGGTACGTTATTCACTTCGCAATCTTTACAGTTGGTACTGTTATACCGGTGTTTGTTGCAGAATTCACAGCTGTTGTTTGCATCGAATAATTTAACTATCAATAATGTCTATAAATACTAACTTATCATCGGTGGAGATCATGTCGCAAATTCAGAAATCCTCGGCAGTATGTCTGAATACCGGAAATATTCAGCGGCATCCGGAATTATTTCGACAAACATTTGAGAATTCAGCGGAAGAACTTGTGGCTGCGCTCGAGCATCAGCTTGATGGACCAAATGGACCGAATTTGAGGATGAGGTTGGTTATGTCGTGGTCAGAAATTAAGGATTAAGTGTGCAGAGAATGGTTACGTTTACCTCAGAAACATTGGCTTTGAATTTCAATCGAGCAGAAACGCGAGTGAAAGTAAAACATTATCTGTCGTCAAACAAAGAAGAGTATTTTAGACCGGATGGTACAATAATGCTTGCTCGAGATTCAGAAAACTGCTGTCTAAATACTATGGATAAAGCCGATATGAAGATAACCTTGAAGGTTCGCTTTTTAATCTTTACTGGTTTGAAACGAAGAAAATAAAGCAGTGGAGTTGCAGGTATTTATGTCTTCGTTAGACATAAAACAAGTGGAAGAAAGTATCGACACAGCATTGCATGAGACGAACACTACATCTATTTCTCAGCTGATAATTGCTTTTCCTCCGGATAGTAACTTGGTATCTTTTTTCCATTTTAAAGGTGAGGTGGCATTGTTCTCCCTGGCACGAAGTTTAATACAATTTTAGATCTGAATTTTACTTTTCAACTTCGATTATGATTGGTTCCGAAACAAAAGAAAATTTGAATGTTTTTTTTATCATTCCTCATAGGAAGAGACATCGTTAAAATGCTAGAGAAATACTTTCTTATTCTACATTTCATCTACAATTCGTAGATGAAATGTAGAATAAGAAAGTATTTCTCTGGAAATTGCTAACTTGTCCAATATTTTTAAGTGCTTGAAATATAGAAATAATAATATTTAACAGGATATAGATCCGTCGGTGCCATCTCAAGTGCAGCAGTGGCTGTCAAAAATTCTGCCATTTTGGAAGCAGTTGGAAACTCTAGTGAGGACTCATAAGGTAAACGCATTGGGTGTAGCGGATCTTGACTATGAGCAGCTAAAAGCGCTTTATGAATCTACAACTGATTATCGCCCAATGATTGACCATTACAAAACTGAACACTGTTGCGCGGTTTGTTATTTTCACTTTTGTATAGTTGTAATATAGATCTATTCAAATTGATTTTAAATTTGGGAGTTGTGACGGTTTATAGCATACCTGTAATAGGTTCCCCCTGAACTACGCGAATATGCGAAACAGAAGGACATTCAACTATTAACTCATAATGATCCCAATTTATGCAGTATCAGTGAAAGATTAGATGCTACTGCAAAGAAACTATTCGGAAATCAGCAATTCGAACTTCTCTTCCTTGCCAGGTTCTTCTTTAGTTTTGTTATTGTTTATGCAAATTGCCGTTTTTGTGGTTGATAATCATTACAATGGAGATATGCGCAAATAGAGTTGTTAGAGTTCTAAGCTTATTCCTTTACGGGCAAAAAAAATGAATTAAAAAACATTTTCACTAGTGGAAAGGATTTTTTTTATTTTAAGTGCTAAACAGAAATTGCTGACTTTTTTGTCAGTGTTGCTAACAATCAGTCCATGTCAGTATCGTAGCTTTATAGTCAATCAAATGCTAACAGGACGAAGATCTTAGTAATATTTTTCTGTTTTCAAAACACCGGTTTTTAATTGTAGTGGTAAGTTTTCTCGTAAAGCACTGTGGACAATGAGTAAAAAATGATTTGTAGGATTAATTCATAAACGGTCTAATGTTACCAGTTCAGCGAATGGTGACAAACTGTTTTCATTCCTGTCTTATATTTCTTGTATGCGGTGTAAAAGTACCAGTAATAGACATTCCGCATTGTATAGTCCGTCAGATTATAAAGCTTCTTTAAATTAGAATTTTTTCTTGAATTATTTATGCTAAAAGTTACAGGCTTACGATATGGTTACGAAGTCGTTCAATAATCGTTGGAAAAGGTTATATCCTGAAATTCCTCAAAAACATTTAATTGAGAAACATATTATTCTCGAAGCTTTTTTTAAATACAATACACATAGATCCTGATGGTATAGAGGAAATGAATTTAGTGGTGATGGTTCCGTGAACTTTTGGAAACTTTGATTTTCCTCTTGTTATACAGTGTCCTAATAATACTGCGCATAAGCGGCAAGACTTTTCGAAAAGGCATGAAAAAATCTTTCGGTGGAACAGTTCAACGACTTAGTAGAACAGTTCAGCGACTTGTGACATTAGACTGTTTTGAATGGGTCGTTTCTGTCTTATATTACATACAGTGTAAAAATTTCAGTAATAAACATTCCGCATTGTATAATCTAACCGTCAGATTAGAAATCTTCCTTAAATTAGAATTTTTTTTCTGAATTATTTATGCTAAACATTTTATGATTTCCAATAAATTCCTTCGAGCACGGACTGTACTGCAAACTTTCCATTTTTGTTTAGAAACTTTGCTCCGTTTACTTGCAGATATAGCTCGTTTTTTATTTAGGTTATCATAAAGGTTGATAGGTCTTTTTCTCTTAAAGCAACTACATCGTTTACCACGTACAATTTATTTATGAAAGAGTCCATTTAAAGACACCAAAATATTACTATTAAATAACAATCGCTGTTGTTTTTATTGACTAGGAATACCCGAAATATGATAGTTTCTGAGTGGTATTTGGGGGTTAATCATAACCTTGTTCATGTTCATAAACTTACCAGTTTTAAGAATCCAATGCAACGCAAATACATCTTTGATGAGAGGTCGGACAAAAACTTTTCTGGTAAGGCAACAACAGTTTCCCGCGAAAGTGAATGAAGTTATGGAGACGGATAACAAATGGCTACTTCGTCGAAGTGCAAATATTTGCAAAATTGGATACTGAAACAAAAAGTTATAGAGAAGTTAAATTTAAAAGAAATCTTTCAGACAGATTATTTCCATCAGGGAAATGCTTTTCTGTAATTTGAATACCTAAACATATAAAATAATTGGTCATGAATTGCATGCTTACTCACATTGCTGACATATGAAAATGCCAGCCTGAGATTTTTATGCTCGAAAACCTCAAGAGTTTCTCGAATCGGACGGGCTCACCAATATCCAGGAAAGGTGTGAAAACTAGCAATTTTCCCAACGGGAGGATCTCAGCCACCTTGCGATGCCGCAGCAATGCTGTCCGATGTTGCGGCAAATTAGTCGCAACTAGCCAGTTCAGGTATTTGCGACATAGCGATTGCATTATGTGATAGTGATGCTCTCGTGCGATCTTGATTGTCGTACAATGAAATTCATAATTGGGGTTGAAAGGAATTTTTGAATTTAGAAAAGCAATTTTCTGATGTGTAATAGTAGTGGTTCGTAATTTCATCTATGGCGAGACTACGAGTGGTAAGTTTGTGTCATCTTAAACAGCACGAAAGTAGTAGAAACTGTTCTGAAGATGAGTCTGAAGATGAGTCCGCATTTTGAGTCTCGGAAATGAGATTTAGAAGCCTGATTCAAATTAGTTTCTTTGTTGTTTTTCAATTCTTACTGTAAACCCATATTTTCATCGATTTTCACAAATGTTGCAATGTTTCTTCTGTTCTGAAAATTCTTAGCTACGCTTTACGGAAAACTTAGTGAAGTCCTGAACTTTTGAAGTACTATCTGTGTCACAGATGCACTCAAAGAAAAAACACTAAATTCATTTCTGATACCTTCCGAGAAGTCTGATTAATTTCTTAATTCCCTTCATCGACGACTACGGGGTCGTCGATGAAAGAAATAAAGTGCGAAGCCGAGTGTTCCGGCAATTGAAATATTAAAAGGTCTGACTGATAATTTCGACAGTACAGTTTGAGAAAAATAGGGGAAAGATTCCGTTAAGTATTTCTTACAATTCTTTGGAATTCCATAGGATGAATTGGATTTCCCGAATTTACATTTGTCGGTCTTTCCGTAAATTTTTCGGAAAACCTTTACTAAAAAAACACTGTGCTCCTTCCAACTGCACCGCACATTCTACAGCTCCTTCCATAACTTTAACTCTGGAAAATTATGATTTGGGAAGTGAAGGGAAGCTATAGATTGAGTGCTTTATGTGAGCTGAGGAAATCAGTACATCGCACTGTTAGTGACTGGTATTTCAGCGTTATCACTTGCACGTGAAAGTATCATCGCCGCTGTGCGGAGGACTGAGGGAGGAGGAGGAGGTTGAGTATTTGTTTCATTTCAGAATCGTAATAATAAACAAGGTAAGCAGTTGTAAGCAGGGAGCATATGCTATCAACGCTTGTGAAAATGGTTAACAGCTAGACAGGGTCGTATGCAGTGGATTAAGAGATGTAGAACAGTTGTGTTCGCTGATAAAGCGGTGAGGTGCTCTATTGACATTCATATCTGCTTGTCGCCCCAGCGAACCGCGGATCCTTCCCTCAGTCCGCCATCAGCTGGAGCTTCTTGGCTGGCCATACCGGTGAAAGCCAAAAAATACCACTCCCTCAATTAGCACTTTTGCCGCCGATGTGGTCATGGGCATCACCTTTCTTAACTTTCTACTGCTCTGAGTATGCCGAAAATGTATTACTTCAGCGTCGCCTCCTTTGATATCTTATTGCTCCTATCTGTTATAGAATTCGGCAAGCCTGTCGTAAAGGTAAAAATGATTTTATGAATTTATCTTTGTCTTGAAAGGTTAAATTATCGGATTACATTTGCTCGATAATTACTCCAGTGATATCATAGATTATCCAAGCAATAATTCTTCTATGCCACTCACTCATGCAATGACATCATAAATTAAAGTTCTCGCTCATCTACCCCATCGAATTTTCTTCATACTCTTCATCCTGCTAGTACTGAATGTGAAAAAGCGCAGAGCGCAAAGGTGTCCACCTCAGAGAACGCTTTTCACCTCTCAACTCTTTCAAACATACACGCGAAACTTTCTGCGCTTCCCTCAATTTTGTGTCCTAATTCTCCAAAGGTATGAGAGTGATAAGTTGGGCTCAACAGCATCGAATATCTTTGTCATTTTCTGGTTATTCAATAAAATCTTCCGCCATGTCCATTTTCCTTTATTTATCTGATTGATGGATGAGCTCTAAAGTGCTACCGAAATCATAATGTTGGATGGCGTGGAATTGTTTAGGAAATTGATAAGTTAATTAAAACAACTACTTTTAACCAAATTTAACATTTTAAATTTTACTTTGTTCGGTTCCAATCAATATTTTGCACAGAGTCTGCCGGTATTATGCAGTCAGACAAAACCGTGGAAACTGGGTGGGCGAGATGTAGTCGCTGATTCGAAGGGTTTCGTCCTACTCGTGGTACTTATGCCCATGCAGTGCGAACATTGCCATAAACAACTGATGAAGTGAATTCATTTTTCAATTTCTTCTTGATGAAGTATTTTTTGAAAGTTTAAAAATTTGAAGCATTCTATTGGGAAGCTTTTTCGCATTAATTTTTCCTTTCAACGGTATTAAATTACAGATTTCAAGAAGTGATGGAAACACTGCCGGAAATAAGGATTGTTGTTGTAGCTCCGCAAGAGGAGCATCCTCGTCTGATTGATCGATATCGAGCGGAATTCCCTCGTGTCGTAATCGGTACGGAATCGTCGGATGAGCGAGTGTGGAACACGTTGTCCGGAGTAGCCCATGATCACTTTATTTACGATCGGTATGAAATCGCGTGTTCAGCACCGAATTTTCTTCGATGCTTGTCCTCGGAAATTTCAGTGCAGCGAAAAGTTAAAAACAATAAGTTCGAACGAATGAAAGTGTGATGGCATAAAAGGTAGACCCATCGAGCTACTGTAGCAAGCATTTCCAGATGTGGTCGTCTAGCCAGTGTTATTCGGCATCCGAAAAGTGACACGTCAAAGTTTGAGCATACATTTTGGGCACTGAAATTAGCTATTAGCTATGCTCAATGTGGCTGGTGCCAGTATGATCCACCCAACCTGCCGATACCGCAAAAACCTATTGGTGCAACCTTTGCTTCCTCTGCACACAATGGACGAACAAATAGGCCTGTAAGGTTTTCCAAACTATGTTATTATTGTTTCCAAAAATGGGTGTAATTTAGAATTCGTCTCAAAAGCATCTAACTCTTTAATCTTCTTCAGTGACCATCGGATATCCTATTAGAGACAATATTGTACCACTTTGAAATGCCAAGCCGTTCGTCTCTAATTTTACCTTAGCATAATTACAACTAATGAGTTAAGATAAATGTGTTTATCGGCTTTAGTTGAAAACCATCATTGATGATTGATGGGGTAGTAGATGAAACGTTTTGCGATGTGAAGGAGCAAGAACGTTGTGTTTGTGGAGCAGGAGGCTATAGATATGAAGTGAACGGGAGACTTGTCATCACCTAGAGTTCGCTGCTCTCATCCTGAAATCTCCATTTTCTCATAAATCCCGATAGAGAGGAAATCATTAGCGATGATTGCCACCATTTACTTTCCCATCAACATCAACAAAAAATACGTGAGCGGGGCACGTACAATTAATTAATCTATTGATTATGGCCAACTAAGCCAACGTAAACACTGTACCACTGATTCTATCTTAGATCAGTTTAGAAGGCCTGGTGTTGGTGGAGGAAATGATAAAGGTAAAAGTTGAGTACTGATGACAGACGAATGACAAGTGCTACATTGTTAATAGCACATTTATCCTTATTGTTTGGGAGTAGTCGTTATCTTGCAGTTTCAAATTTCGAGTAACGATCGAAGGCGAAAATTTTGAAAAGGGACCAGTGTTGGTTGTTGAAAGAGTTTAACCTTGTCAGTTAAATTCATTGAAATTTTAAGAATGTATGAAGATATCGAGTGTATGCTATATGTAGTGTATGCAAGGCACATATGACATCTCTTTCCGTAAGAAAGGAAACCAAAGGTTGACCGGCGCCATTACCGGCTAGTGCAATTAGGTATTTCATTAATGAAATGAAGACCAAAGGTATTGTCACGCTGAATATTTGTAATGGAGCTAGTTGTAATCTATCTAATGCTTGTGCGAATTCAATGAAAAAGCATTACGAGAAAGGGATGATTAATTGAGCGTTCATCGTCAAGCCATCTAGCAATGCTAGCACAAAGCAGTGGCTGCGGAAAACCCAACGCATTTATAACATTCATAGTATGAGCGCAAATAGCTATTTCATGCCTTTTTTTTTAATTTTATCAACTTTGTGACGAAAGTGCGAAAAAAGTCTTTAGCTCTTCGGCCAACCGCAATAAATTCCTACCTTTCTAAAATGCAAGAAACGTGTGCAAAAAACGAAAGGATTTCAGCGTATTAAGGCAGTGGTACAACCAGAAAGCACTGGAACGTACACGATGACTTCCAATCGACGACCTGATTTGCTAACCAGTACGATGACGCCAGTATATGATGGTCACGCAAGAACTTCCAATGATTACTATTCTCCTCTGTTTAGTCCTACTTCCTCATCAGCAACTACTTCAAACAAGCAAAAGACAGTGGTCACTGCTTACGACGAATCACAACGTCAGCAACAACAAGGCTCACTGCACGAACAACGATCAACTGAGCAGCAAATGCAAGAAAAGTACTATTTCTCGATAGGAATACTAAATCCTACCATTTAAAGTGTACGATCACGTAGAACTTCGTTATAAGTTACTGTGATTAAGAAGTATGGCTTTTAAAAGGACGGTAGAGTTAAGTTTGAAAGTAATTTATGAGTGCAGGGATTTTGAGGGCAAATAGCGAGAAAAGAAAAAATTGAGATCTGAAGTTGAAATTATGAAATAATTGCATTTAGTAACCTCCTCATCTTTTCTCATTCCGATATCTGACTACTTTCAACTGCAATAATTAATATTCAGGGAAACTCCCGTGTATCAAGTGGTCCATCTCCTCCTCACTTGGCTCTCTTTATTTCACAGCAGAAAGCGACGTAACTGATTCGCTCTTTTCAGGCATTTTTTTGAAAATATTCAAGGAAAAGTTATGAATCGACCGCACTCAACGTCAAGTAGTTGGCGTAAATGGAGTGGATGGACTGTATCACGCACGTTGTCCAGTGGAGTGGATCAAGGCAGAAGTGAACAACGTGAGCAGCAGCAACACGAGCGGGAGCAGGTCAGAAGGCGGCAGGAAGAGGAGCATAGCAAGGCCTTGGAGCAACTGCGCGCACAGCACCAGCAACACCGTATAAAGCAGCAAGAGCAGGAAAGGATTCGGGAAGAGCAGGAAGAACAGAAAAGGATTCTGGAGCAACGACGACTGGGAGGAATGCGAAGAGGACATGAAGAAGAGCGACAACAAATATTTCAACAAGTAAAACTTCCGAATCTCTGGAACTTCTCATCTGACATTTTAGACGATCGTTGAATTATTCTATCATGGAAAATTTAGCGAAAAAAATTATTGAAGCCATTTTACTTGCAGAAATTCGATCGAACAATCGATGAACAGCGTAATTTGCAAGAGCAAAGAAGAGGAAGCGAACTTTACAGCGACGTTGGTGAGGCAGGGTATGAACGTCAGCTTGATCTAAGAAATGAAAACAACTGGCGACAACTCAAATCTCCTTCACATCAGCAGCAGAGCGTTCAAGGTCACTTACAGGAGCTCCGATAATTTCGATCACATTGACAAAATTAAGTTATTGCTAGGAATATATTATGTCATGTGGAGCCTGTTATGCAAGGCTTTTGTTTAGCGCAAATGTCGTCTTTGAGGGTTCACTTTCAGATTCCGCAATGACAACAAGAAAGGCAATCGCTGGTTCGGCAACGAAAGCTTCATCTCTGTATGATGTTGAAGATGAGGAAAGCGATTATGCTTACTCGCAGGTGGTCAGTGAAACAACCGCTGCTCCAACTCAGAGGGTTGCAATTACACTTTTATCGATGATTTTCCCGAAATTTGAGCATTTACACTTGCTAGTTTTATTTGTTCAGTCAAACAAGTGTCCATTTTTGAAAGGTTTTAAAGAATCAGGCCAGTGACGTAGCTCCCTACAATACAATGTTTGGCTGCTATCCATTGCAAGCTTTTTCCTTACAAGTCGTAGTGAACAATGAGGGTGATGAATGCTTAATTTGGACGGATTCTGCCATCTTAGACTGATCTTCAGAGGTACATTGCAAGACCACGTAAATGAATGGCGACTCTTTTGAAATTTTATTTTTGGAATTGCAGACACAAATCATAGGTACGGAACGGCCGGAACAATTACCATTTTTATTCGAGCATCAAGTACCGTGTGCTGCTTTTACAGATGAAATATGCATCGAGCAGGTACTGTACATTTTCCAAGCGCAAATCTTAGACAGACTGTTTGAAATGATAGGACCTAATAAAGTAACAAATATTTATTGCATAACTTTCTTCTATTTATTCAGAAAAAAAGAATTGGTGCAGACAAGATGAGCAAATGTTGTAACAAAGGAATTTATTTGACGCATTTATGCGTACCGGGACGTTGCACAAATGCTACCACTGAATTATGCTGTATGCAGAAATTTCTCCAGGCCTGTTTTCTCCTTTCACCTAAATCTAAATGATTCAGGTGACTAGCGTTGCGTGAAGTGGTCATAGCCTATATCTAAAAATTTATACGATGCGTTCAGAATGGTTTTTTTCTGTATATCAGACATTCCGTTGATAAGTTTAACGTTGTCACCAGGAGAATACTAATAGTGCCATCCGTTACGGGGCGGAAAGAACCAGCACCATGCATCCCTTTAAATAACTTTGCAAAAAAGAATTTATTTTCATGCTCAGCAATACTTAAATTTTAGTATTGTATAATTACAGGCTAAGTATGGATGTTGTCGTAATGACAGTGCAGCAATTAATTCTCCTGGCGACGCATTCAGCCGCTGTTGCTTCCACAAATTTGTGCAGGATGATGTTAATTCTTTTGTATTTCGATATTAATTTAATTCGAAAATTCATCTGTTCTTCTAGGTTTCATTAACTTATCAGAGAGAGTTGAATTATCTTTCGTTTAAAAATTCGTAACGTTCTAATAAATTTGCTTAGTAAAAATACAAAATGAGATGAAGAATGTAGAAGGAAGAGAGAACGTGAGAGACAAGAAAGAGAGTTAGAAATTTTTTTGAAATAATCTGTGAATTTTAGAGCAAATTTTTACTAGAAAAAAAAAGCAAGAAAGTGAGGTAAATTAATTTCAATTACTCCCTTCAGGATACGTGCTGTCCAGCTGAACGTGCCAAGTTCCACTGGTCGACAGCACATGAGATCTGTCTTCCCAACGTTCGGATCGATCTGAGTGGTTTGCGGTTTTCGGTGCATGTCGCTAAAAACGTCGGCGCAAGTGCTGGTAGTCAGGGGTTGAGTGATGTGATAACGATAGATCTAGGCGTGGACAAGTCATGGGATCACAGCTGTGAGCAAGGCGCCAACGTGTTGCAATTCCCCTACTTGCCCAAGGACGATGGGAGGGGAGGCTATGGAGGTGGTGAGGAGAGGAGATGATAGCGTCGACCGCAGCACTCTTCTCAAATCAAATAATTATGCTGCAACTGTCACTTCTGGCACTCAGCCCTGCTGCACTAAGCGATCGCTCTTCAGACCCGTATGATTAGCGCACAACATCCCTAATGATATATTCTGACGGAAAAAAGTGACGTCATTCTCTCTAAAAGTTGTTGAAGTTGAACTATCCTTTCATGCTGGCCGATGTCTTCTTCCCGCTTCCCTCATCACTGTGCCGTAATGGCGCATTTGCATTTCTCACGCCTATTGCCTTGCATTTGTGTCTCTGAAATATCTCTTTATTCTCTTCAGCAGCTTGAAGAGCTGCCACACATTCATAAAAGTAAAAACTAATTTATGCTGGCCTTAGATTGAACTACTCTTTGCAATTTCTACTTTAATTGTAGGAAAAAACCTAATAAATTTTACACGTCTTGTTGAAGTTCCAACACACTGTCTCAAAAAATGTATTTCAAAATTTTTAATTGACTGTAATCTGTTAGAGGCAAGAAAAAAACGCCTAGAATTAGAGTCATGAAATTTTGGTGAGTTACAAATTTTTCAATCTATCAAAATGCTTATATCATACCTGATACCTTGAATATTTCAAAAATAAGACGTAATATTAAATGATTATAGGAAGGGAAAAAGTAAATACTTGAAGTTGCAAAGTGGGAGATTGGATACCCGAGAGATGGCCTAATGTGGCAAGGCTGAAACCTTATGGAAGTTGATTAGGCTCTCTCCCTCTCTAAAAATGAGCCTAATCATCATTATGTTCAGCTATGCCAACATCTTGCCTTGTCCCGTGTCCCTATAATTCAGACAAATTACACGGCAATAATACATCCATTTGCTATGTGACTGATAGCTTCATCTCTAGAACAGCCAGTGATTGGAAATTTTAAAATTTCAGGACCACTATGACTGGTTGACTAAACTAACTGACTAACTGTTGCTGCTGCTGCTGCTGCTTCTGTTGCTGTTGCTGTTGCTGTTGCTGCTATTGGTGATGATTGGTTGACAGAATTGGATGGGATGGATAGACAGTGAAGTGTCCCTCGTTCGTTGACGAAGAATCGTTGATGAGAGAGGGAGAGAGAGAGAGAGAGAGAGAGAGGGTGGTAAAAAGAAAAGAAGCACTGAAATGACACAGTCCTCAAATAACTGTCACAAACTGTAAGCGCCCTTCCCTACAACTATACTTCCCACAGAGGGGACAGAGAAAAGGTAACTAACTTTTTGTACGTGTACAGGTGTGGTGTACCTCAACTGCCAGTGCTGCAAGATATCACCACTTTTCCTCCTTGCCAGTAGTAGTCGTCCTCCTCCATCTTTTATTTACTTAGTTTTTCATCGGTGTCACCACTAGCGTGAGCTAGACTTAACTGAACTGACTTCTACTCAAATGTTTGCTGAGGCTGAGCAACCTCACAATCATTGCTGACTTATCCCGCACCTCCGACACCATCCATCCATTCATTAATCCCATCCCTCTGCCACATTCTCGTCGTCACTCCTCCTAGTAAATTTCACATTTCACATAACAATTCCTCGTTTTGCTCTGAGAAAAAAAGACATGTAAACATTTTTTTTTTCACCTCAACGATTATCTATGAAATTTTCTTTCGCAAACTCATTCGAAATTTAAATAAACCTCTATAACTTTTACTGCAATAAATTCTGAGGAAGTTAGCAAATCAATTGTTACCTTTCATACTTCGTATCTTTCCTCCGAGATCAATTCAATTATGAACTAACTTTATGAGCTTCTTAGATCCATGCCACACCTATTTCAATTTATAACTGCACAAATTGAACAAATAGCACTAAGTGTTCCTTTGAGAGCGTTTGAAAAAATTTCATGGGTGGAAATGATTTGTGACTCAAAGTATGCTAAAGTTAATGAAACATCTACTCTGCCGCATTTCACGTTCATATTGAACAAACAAACGGTACTCAAAGTAAGCACTTGAAATCCAGGGAAAACGTAGGAGTGGAGTTGTATTAAAAGGTCCGTTAAACCTACGTCCCCACGTAACGAAGTCGTTGACTGTTGAATGATTAGTGTTAATTGTTAATTAATAGTTCATTAACAATGCATATTTCTTTATTTTTAAACTTCTCTAACATGACACATGATAAAGTCTCTGTGATTAATTCAAACTTTTCGATTTCAAAAATATGCAGCTAACTCCAAAACATTAATACGATGGAGGAATTCTATTTCGGGAGAAGCACTGAAATATTTCAAGTTCCAAATTCAAGTTGCACATTTCTCTTCAGCTTTTTCTGTACAAATGTACACTAACAACAATTAACGAAATTAAAAAACCAATTACGGTCATTCATTTGTAGCAAAAATCTGTGCAGAAGGCATTGTAATCAAATCGACTTCGCTAATATTATCGTCCAACTCTACTACGTCATTAAATCAATTTAGTCACGATGTTCCAAAGAATAGTAAAGCCTTTGCTTAAATCCGTACTCTTTACTTAATTTGTATTCCTTTTATGTAACTTGTAAAATAATCTAAAAATTTGAATCTAGTGGTCACAAGCAGATAGCTAATAGCGAGTTCATCGCCTGCACTGAAAGTGATGCCTAAAAAATGATGAGCTTTTGGAATACGAAGAGAAAGGAGAGGGAGAGAGAGAGATTTCAAGAAGTTGATTCAATCTTTTGTTGATTCTGATTCTGCTTACACGAATGATTAAGATGTGCATAGATTAAGACACCAATATCACGATGACCATTCTCTACCGCAATCGATAAAGCTGTTGAACTGTCCTAAAATGTTGCTTAATTAATCAATTACATATACACATTTAGTGCGTGAAGTCATCATGATGTCCTTGATGAAAGAATAATACTATCGAGCCATATCTGTCTTTCAAAATGACAATTGAAGGCTTCAAAATATCGTTCTATTTAACTAGTTGAATTTAAATCTGCTAACTGAATCCGATTTTATTTTTTAACGAATAAATTGGTAACAAATTGCAAAGGAAGTTGCTAAGATTGCTTTACTTAATTAATAAGCTGTTGTGAAATGCGTTACCACCAGATAAATCGATATTAATTTGAAATATATTTAAATTGTTTACAGAAGAGCGTACACAGTCAGAAAGTGAAGCGTCAATGTTCTGTTGCAGTAGTAGCAATTTCACGATTTCTTTATGACCATGTTCCGCAGCACACATCAACGCTGTAGAGCCTTCTTCATCCTAAATTTAAAAGTTTAAATAAACCAACGATTAAAAAAAAAACATCAGTTACTCGCATTCGAATTTATTATGTAATGATCGACCGATCAAAACCTGTATGTTAAGATCAGCTTGACAATCAATCAATAACTTCGTCGTATTTATTTTACCGTGAGAAGCTGCTAGCATCAGTGCTGTTTGTCCATGCTAAAATATTGAAATTTTTGATTAAAATAAGAAATAATTTTCAAAATATTCCATTTTACAGCTTTTTTAATTGCAAATATTAAAAGGAACAATAATAGAAGAAAAATTTTTCCTGAAACGATACAAACCTGAATAGCTTGAGCATTAACATCACCTAATTGAAACAGTCGATGAATAACGGCAGCTTCAACTTCATCGGATGTATCACAAAGCGAAGCCAACATCACTGCTGTATATCCAGCCTAAATGCTTCATTCCAATGACTCTTAATTGATTCAAAATCTATCCGACAAGTTATGAGCATTTCAAATTCTTGAATTTTCTAAGATTTAGAAAGCTGATAATACAATTTGAATAGTCCAATTTTGACTCTCATTAACTAGCCTTGTTTGCACGATCAAAGTTGCACACTCTGGAATCCAACAAAACACTAACAACGTCAAAGTTACCGTGAGATACTGCGTAATGTAGAGCGGTATTTTCCTGGAAAAACTCTCATATTACTGGACGAAATTTGAAGGAAAATTGTTGGTTATCTTAGAGCAGGCAAGCCTTTCAACTCGTTCTCTCCCTCTTTATGATTAGAATTTAAATGAAAATGTGAATGGACATTGGAGTCAGTGAGATTGATGACGAATTTAAGAACAGCATCTGATATTGCTTCTAAGAAGTCGACGAAACCTTCCACTTCGATCGCTGATGCTGTTTTTCGCGCTGCCGTCTTCAACCATTCATGTTTGGCATGCTTTATTGCCCAATCCTTAAGTAATGTAAAATTTAAATTCGTGATATTCAATTTAAAAAATAACATTCAGAAGAAAAATGTGAAGAAGTTGGAGAAAAAATTTCCACATTTAAGCAAGAAAAGTCTAAACAATTTCAATTGTATCACCAATGAAGACGGTTCAACTGAATCCGGTTTCTGGAAGTGCTTTTTGAGAATTTCGATCGCTTCATTAAGTTGAACTGTTAATTCAAATTGGGCAGCATTACCTGCCTCGTTCGTATCGTATGAACCTTCTGAATCGGAAGACGAGCTTGTACTGTAAATATTTCATGCTATCTTTTTGTTTCATAGTGAACGGTACTTCAATTAAGAATGCTTAGAAGAAATTATGATTTGTGAGTTAACTTGAAAATTTTAAATTTGACATTGCTTCATAGCACGGTAATGTCACCTGTCTTCAAAAATGATAGGGTTAGCTTCGTCGTATGTTGGAGGGGGTATCCTTGGTAGTGCATTGTTCAGGGACTGTACCGGGCGTGAAAATGTTGTTGCTCGTCCGTTGGCGTACGTTCGTAGAGTACGCATCTCTGAGCGTAGTGGAGTCAGTCGATCGGCTATTTCAGCTTCCTAAAAGTATTTGATTGGCCATAAAATTGCAATACCTAACTTCAAAAATTCTAGTACAAATATCCTTCGATACCAAAAAAACCTTGTTAAATTTGAAGTTTGGTTAAAAGATGAAAGACAAACTTCATCAGGTGATTGTGGTACAGTTTCTCCAGGAATGTATTTGCTGATTTTGGGTCTTGGTATTCGAGCTGGAACCGGTTCCGGAACCTTCGATAATGGCATTTCTGGTGGTGCAACGTCTTTCTTGAGATTAACTTTTTCTTTTAAAGCACCTTTGGTTGTTTGGGGTACTGACGGAACTGAACCTCTCTGAAGCATACTTTATCATTAATAATTATGCAAAATGTTGTAATCCTAGGAATTATTTGTCTATCAGACGCGTCCAACATTCTCTCTTCATTCCCACTGGACAGCTCAGACTACACTACCGTGAAATGGAAGACAAAAAAACAGCAAGTTAAATCTATTTCTGGCTTAAATTAATTTAGCAAATATTGACGAAAAGTTCGTTACTGTTTGAAAATAATGAACTGTGGAAGAGCATAGAGTTGTGTTTCCTACTTGAAATTTTTTTGCATAAAGTTTTTCTTGTTAATTTTTTCTATAATTTATATTTTTATAATTTTCGAAGTGCGAAAATTTTCAATTCAACAGTTGGAAGATAGAGGAATCATATAACTCAGTCAAAGGTTACGCAGTATAAACTAAAAGAAGACTGTCGATGTTGACGTGTGAAGAAGCTAATTTACCTGTGTTTTGTGCTGATCGACGATGTACTGTAGCGAGTCACCTTTTTTGCTGGTAGGTCGCCAAGATTTGGATGTTGTCGTACCACGGATGAAACCTGATGGCTGCGACTTTTCAGTTAACATCTTTTTAACTAAAGCCGCACGGACGTGACCCAACGTTTGAGGTTCTTTCATCTCCGCAATCACCTCATTTGTAGAGCTAACGTCTAAATTGTTCGCAGTATGTTGCTCTAACGATAAGTGCTCCGCACACTTCAAACACTCAAAGTTAGTGTCTCCTGGATCCGATAGTGTTTCCTCCACCACACAAATCTTTAACAAGCAAATGATTACTCGTCTATTAATAAATTACAATAGAATTTTTTAATTTTAATTTTTTCAACCATAAATGAAACTTTTTCGCGCAATCAAATTCAACCAAAATACATGAGAAATTTGCATCTTTTTGGATGGTTTATGATATTATCAAAAGAGTGTGAAAAGTGCTTTACCGTATCGTCATTATCACTTTCTAAAATCACTTCCTCTTCTAGCTTGATGGTATCAGGTGTTGTAGGTAATTCAGGTACCTCAACCACATCATCCTCGTTACCCACTGCTACATCTTTTTTATCTCTAAGCGGAATCAACCACAACGATTCCGATATTTCCGCATCATCAATTATTCTTGGCCCATTCTGTTCCGGTTCTGAAATGCATTAAATTCGATCATTTCCGTATTGCTGACTACTCAACTAATACATCCTATATTACTGCTACCAATAAATCCTTCCAGTTTTCACAACTTAATGGTACTCTTCAATTTGGGCTGATTTAATTTTAGTTTTTTTCAATTAATATTTTTATTCATTAATATGTTGCTTAACAATTCATTGAAATTAGAACAATGATATTATTAATTTACACTCCACGTATATCTTTAATTATCGATCGAAACACAAAAAATAAATTAAAAGAAACCAAATTCTGTTTGAATCGCAACAGTGCTGCAACATAGCCTTCCGTCGATGTCGACATCCACAACGTCGAGTCCCGGAAATTCATCGCAAATTGTGTAAGAATCTCTCTGGCTTATCGGTGCTGCTGTACTGGTGCTACTACTTAGAAGCTGTTCCGGTGATGTGAAAACGCATACTGTCCTATAAAATTGCTACTTACTGAATGAGATATTTTAAAATCTCCCCCCCCCCCCTCTCCCTACTTGAATGACAAGTCTCTAAATTTTGTTCAGATTTACGTGAAATTCTGCAATTTTGCTCGAACTTAACTTCAAACTAATAGTGGGAGTACTTCTCGAAAATCATGCAAACATGCAAGTTTCAACTACGAACAATAAAACACTTAGCAAAAAAACGGCACTTCATTTTGATATGTTCGGTTTGAACGTGTCGCGAGTGGGATGTGACCGGCGTAGTCATCGAGGAGGAATCTTTGAGTAAAGAAATAGTTTGTTTACTTCCACTTCCTGAGTCAACCAATTCAACAGCATCCGTCATACTCGAAAAATCGCACATTATAGCAAACGTATCACTCCCGCAGCCATTATTCATTCCTGTTTCAATTCAGATGTGGAGTTTACGAACTGCTTTATTTTTAATTATAAATCTCACCTTTGATGTTCAAATTTTTCAAATATAATTAAATCTATTCACAAATCTTTTCCCAACATTCTCCTCCTTCCTTCCCATTCTTCTCAAACATTTTGTCATAAATACAACTATCGCTCAAAAAGAATGCGTTAAATGGTAATTTACAGAAAGCCTTGAAAAAATTTTGAATTTTTTTAAAAAAGATATCATGCACATCATGCATAACTAACTATTAGTGAGCATTGATCTATTATTATCATATTCGCATTTAACAATCAGTAATTTCTTACTTAGTGAATCAATGATAGCATTTTGAGGTGGAGAGGAAGAAGCGAAGGATTTGTCATCGGTCGTAACCCCAATTGAGTAACGTTGTGGTTCCGGAAGAGCTGAAGTAGCGGAATCGGTGTACCAATGCATTTCAATTTGATCAGCCAACGACACACCTGTCCTCTACAAATTATGACTTCATTATTAGCTTCGAATTTTTTGGACGAATATTTCTCTGTAAGAGGCAAAGAAAAAGTTTGTGGCGAACAATCATAGCCAGTAGACGTAGTAACAATTAGTAGAGCTTTGAAAATTTTCTCTTCTTTTAAATTTCGTTCAGAGAAATTAGCATTGAAAAATGATATATGCTATCCTCACTAATGAAATTAATGAAACTGATAAGAGCATGCACAACGAGCAGCAATGCTGTGTTGCAAATTTTTAATGATAATCAGAAATAAGCAGACGGAACGAATAAAAAGAATTTCATTGGCGAAGAAAAAAGAGAAACCTTATCTTCAACTTCGATATGCAACGCATCACTGGCGGCATCTTTCTTCTCCACCTCAACCGTTCCAACAGTTCCATCGTCGAGCATTTCACATGAGCCCCCAACACTTTTATCAACAACGACTCTCTCTTCTCTCTTCATTCTCAGCTCTTCAACTTCTTTACTTTTCATTCCATCTGTTGCTTCCTTCAATCTTAACTTACACGATTAGCAGTTTGCAAACACAGTTTGTAATGTAACGTAAGGTGCACAACGACCATACAACCAAATATTGACGTATAATTTTGTCCTTACGAGTAATTAGATTAGTAGTACGCTCTCTCGCAATTACACTTTAGCCCAGAAGAGTAACGAAATCTGCTGGGAGAGAACGATGAGCGTAAAAAGGAAGCGACCTGTTTGATAAATCAGACAGCTGTTTTTCAAGGTTGCAGCACTGAAAGCAAAGTCTACTGGCATTGACATCATTATTGGGATCTTTTGAAGCAACCGCTAGCGCATCTCCATTCATTAACTTCACAAAGCCATTCGCGGTACCTCTGCAGAAAATGAAACCTTGCTGAGGAAACCTTTTGCACTTCGTTGAGACGGTCTCGAAGAAAGAGATCATATTGAATAAAACACAAAAAATGCTTCTATTTAATTTGAATTTAACCGCCTTTCATCCAAATCAAATTCCATGCAATAGTCATTAAAACAAAACGACGGCAATTTTTTAATTAAGTTGATAGAACAATAATTAGTGTCATTATTGTGTAAGCATAGTCATCCGAATCATCTGTCACTTGTTATGTGAACTTACCCATTCGAAATGTCTTTGGTAGATGTTTTCGTGGTTGCACTTACATCGTGTAATTTTTTTGGAATTGGATATTTTTCGATTGTTGAAAAATTGAATGATAAGTGGGGTGGTGAACTTCGATCGCGCCCTAGTCGCTTCTGCAGCTACAATTGAGACATCAATGAAATTTGAATTGGAAATTCTTTCACACAAACAACTAATCAGATAGATAAAGGAGGACGGATTGCAAAAGAGACGGAGAGATTTTTACAACAATGAAACATTCAATTCATTTTTTGAAAATGGGGAAGATATCCTTTGCAGCTACATTATCATAATTAATTGCTGAAAATTACGTCTAATCACTTCTCACGTGGAAGTTTGCAAACAAAAGAAAAGGCAAATTGTTCAGTAGACTTACTGAGAATGGGGAACTTTTCTGATAAGGCGCAGGTGGTTTAGCATCCACCCTTGTGGCACTATCACCCGATTTCCGACGACGTCTCATACTAACAAACCCGTCAATGTCCAGAGCACTGGACGATCGCTCCACGGATGAACGTATCCTCCACTGCGGCTGCTGTTTTGCTTCCGTATCACTCAGGTACTGATAATGCGTCGATGCGGAAGCGAATGAACGTCGCGGCACGTCCTGCGTTCTGTTGTCCAAACAACGTACCTTGCCCTGCTCGTATGATAAATGATTACATTTTGATCGGGAAAAAAGGAAAAATGGAGTGATTCGAAAACTTGAAAATTTTAGCATTCAGAATTGTATTCCAGTTTTTAAATCGGAAAAAAATTATCAATAACAAGTCATTTTCTTAATTTCTTAATTAATTTAGACGTTAATAATAATGAAAAAATGAATAATGAATTATTGATTCTTATTTTGCCCCACTTTCTTCCTGTCTAATTCGCATCGACAACATTAAATTCATAATAAGAAGGTAGTGAGGAGAAGCAAACTTCTCGAGGTAGGCTGCTGTCGTAACTTCGACTTTCCCCATCACAAGCGTACTGCACCGCTCGAGAGCGCTTTGTTGCGAACAGAGTTTTTTGCAATTCATCGGTGAGTTCATCATTTTGATGCTTTGATTTGATCACTGACATTGCTCTTCCCAAAGCAGTATGATATCCTGCAAATAATGCAAATGCGAGATGAGAGGGACAAAATTAGTATTCAAGCCTTAAATGAATCCTTTTTGGCTAGGATTTTAGTGGCTTAAATTTTGCAAGAGCATCGTTGGCTATTCTGCTTGCTAACAGTAAAGCTTACGAACATTCATTCATGTGAATAAGATTTTTGATAATATGCTTATGAAGTTGTTCAACACAACTGAAAAGCGTTGTAGGAAATAAGAGATTGCAATAGGTGAAGTGTTAAGGTGCTCGATGAGTAAGTAAGTAATAAAGTAAATTGTCGAAAATGAATGATTGTCATTAGAATTGCCCAACCTTTTAATTATATCTAATTAGATAATTATACTACTTTATCATTGATAAAGTAATATAATTATCTTATTACAAAGAAACGATCTATCGCCTTTCTTTCGACAAAATAAGTACGCTTATGCTGTGTAACGTAACTTGTACAAGCTTTTTTCAACAACTGGCTGTTGGACATTTGCGCTTAACGCTCTACTAGCAATTGCAAACACTGAAAAGTAACCTGAGAAAGAGAGTTTTGTGGGATGTATATTGAGACCTACAGTGAGTGGCATCCCCATGAATGATATTTGAATAAAAGTGACATAACATTTAATTAATAAAATTAGAAAACAAATACAGTTACCATACTGCTGCACTTCAGATGGTTTTCTTGACGATGACGATGATGATGTTGATGAGGGAACATCTGGAAAATGTTGCAGTAGAAAAAGTGAACGGCTTGTTATGTAACTTCTCGAAGCTGCTGGTTAAAGGTAGCGTTAATTAAAGTGCATGAGTAAAACGGAAAGTTTGATTTACTTAACTTTCAGTGAGGAACAAACAGTTGTTTGCATAAGAACTTTTAATATGCTTCCGTTTTTTCAGTTCTCGTCTTGCAATATTTCAAATTCAAAAATCAATCTTATAATTGCACTGGCCGAGAAAAGATAACGCACAAACGATACAATTGAATTACTGATCGGTTAAGCAATTCAAGTTCAGATTTGGTGATAATTACATCGATAGATTCTTTAGCTAATTATTTAGGAGAGGAAAAAATGCTGGCGCACACATTTCCGGTCATCTTGTTAAGTGATTGTGTCACAATGTGAGGGGATTCTTAAAGTAATAAAACTCAAGTCATTTACAAACTTTAAGAAACAAGGAAAGCCTTCGCAACAGCGCTGATAGATGCGCAATGTGAGAATGCATTAGACATACTTTTATTTTGATTTCGATAGAAAATTAAAATTGTCTCAAACGTCGGAGAGCACTAAGAAAGAAACTAACGCATTTTCAGTTGCAATGGCCTATCGCTACTTTGCGTTGGACCATAGTCTGAAGAGTAACCATTGTATGGTATATTTTTCCGTACATCATTTAGCACAGTTCGAGATCCTCGTTCTGAATTACTTTCCCGGAAGTTGAACACTTCCTCAAAGTCACTCACGACGTTTTCCAGTGAGTCACTGAAAACTTTTTCAGGTAGTAAATTGCGCTCGCAACTGTTTATTGCATTGCGATTAATCTAAGCAGATTTCAAGCTATGTGCTGAATAGCATAGAATCTGCGTTGTGCGAGCAACCGGTAAGAGGACCGCTTTTCATTGCTCGCTGTTTGCTAAGCTAAATTTCCTATGCATAAAAAGGACTGACCTGAAAATTGAGTCTAACGGACTAAATGTAGCCCTTCCTAAATTGCCAAAATGCTTCGGTCTTCCACACCATTTGTTAGCTATACTATTTTCATCGCTAATGTATTTCGCTGAATTTTTTTGCGCAATGTTTCCATCGTGCTGTAAAAATTAGATTTGCACTAAAATCTATCTTTTCAAGCTGTAAAATTTTATAAATTAGTTATGATTTCGCATGCATTAGATGAAAATATAAGTCAAAATTTATTTTTACACATTTGAACAAGAGTGAAACATTTGCATATTTCACATTTCACTTTTTTGTTCGCTCGCAATCTCTCGCGTTAGACAATTTGGAGGATTTTTGACAAATACACTTGGAGTGCACTGAGGGAAGTGGAAGAAGTGACAGTACAAACAAAGGATATTACTGAGATTGTTGCTTTCAGTGGGCAATTGTCAATATGCAAATGAAGTATGTACCGCAGCTACTGCACTGATGCTACTTTCATTAGCAACGTTCTTCACGAAATCAACAAATCCAAGATCGATGTGAAATCCATACGGACAACAATCACATTTCGATGCTTCCATCATTGACGTCTGCCTAGTATGACCGTTTATCCTAGCTGTACCCATCGATTTCCTTCTGAAATTTCTCTTAAATATTTGATTTAGTTGATCGCCACTTACAATCCATTAAGTTACTAATATCAATCAAAACATGAAGTTACTCATTATAACTGTTAGATAATTAGAATTTAAAAAACAATGACGATGGGCGTGTAACACGTAAAGCAAAAACAAAAATAAGAGATCAGAATGAAAGCCGTAGCGTTTCTTACTTCAATATACTTTTTTCTAAACTTATTTAATGACTTGACGGGTATTTCAGTGTCGTATTTATTAATTAAAGTAGTAGTAGAAGTGAGGCAGCAAGTAGGTAAAACGACAACAATGAGTAGGTGAAGCAAACGATCATCTGCAAAATGAGCTAATGAAATGTGTTTCGATAAAAAAAAAAAAAACGAAAAACTTTAAGAGTCAATCGAAATCGTTCTTGAAAGTTTTCCGCACGATTCCTGTAGTCTTAAATTTTGGCAAATGTGGGAGATTGCTGGTAAAGGTAGTGGGAAAATAGATGGTGCAGAAATTGGTCAGCACAAATTATGCGTATCGTTGCAATGCGATGCATTTCAGGCAATTTATTTTTACAATCACAGCGAAACGGTTCATTTATTTTTCTTGCAAAAGAGGAAGTGGAAGAGCGCGCTGATTTCACTTACCCAAAATGGCAGAACTTTTGCTATCACTGATTTCAGATGAAAGCGAAAATTATCGAAGGAGGAAGGCAATGAAAGCAGCAAGAAATTGAAGTTGCGCCAGCTAATAATGCGTGTTAGCCATGTCCCGTAGTGCGTGCTAGAAAAGAAGGAAACAGAGGACTTGTAAGGGAATCGAGCAGGAATTTCAACAAAGCCAAGAGAGTGATTACTGACTGATGCACAATGTAATTACTTGTAAATTTAATTTACTTAAATCGACAAAAGTTGCAGAGTAGAGCAGGAAAGAAGCTAACAGAAATGACAGGCGGTGGGAGAGATGAAAAATGATGATGAATTGATTGAAGTACTGTTGAAAGCAACAAACGTCACGAGCGGTAGTCCTATCATTTCTGCATTGATGTTGTTTATGCTATTAGCTGCTACAGCTGTTAGCAGGCTTACGTTGGTCACAAAGCGCAGTGTAAAATGTCCGATAGGATAAAAATGGATTAGCTTAGAAGGCTTTTGGTATTTTGTTTATCCTTAAATTTCACCTTATGCTTGTAAATTTTTTAAGGCAAATAGCCAATAGCAAATGTAAGCATTAAATTTAAACTTGGAATTAATTCAAAATCACAGTTAGAAATTGCAATTCTTACATCGTCGTAAGTAATGAATAAGATAATAGACAAGATGAATTTTCACAGTTCCAAAGGCCTTCAAACAATATATTTTTTTAGCGAAAGCATAAGTAATGGAAGGGTTTTATGGGAAATATTAGAATGGATGTTCGTTCTAAACAGCTTTGAACTTTATTGATAGGTAAAGTATGAAGTGTGTTGAGAATTATTGCCATTTAATAGCAATCGCTGATAATTGCAAGGGATAAGTTAATGTGCTGAGGCAAGTGTGATATTGTAGACTGGTTTTCCAAAAAAAAAAAAGAAAGAAATAGTTCATTGACAGTACTGGAAAGGCTTGCAGTGGAAATTTCAAGAGGAATGGCATTATTCGCTTCACTGAGTGCTATATGTGCTATTTCAGAAACGATCAAAATAATATGCGTTTTTTTTCTCGCTAAACTTGGAGAAAGATTCAAATGCATGAAGTGAACTTTAGTGCAATTTCCTATTTGTTAAAAAAAAGTGCTCAGTAATTACGAATCACATTTTACATTACTTAGTATAGCAATTGTGTAGGCGTTCGCTACTTCTTTTGGTTTTACTTCGTTTCGATTTATAAGTTAGCTGAAAGTGTTTCGATCGATAAAAATTCGTCTTAAAAATCTTGCAATAATCAATTAATAATTCGCGAATGCCTGCAATGAATGCAGCAAAATGTTTTCACAGTTTTTTATTTATTACTAACACATAATAATTTCAAAATAATTAAAATAAAACGCTTCTCTTTTTTTCGCCAAGAAATGATGGTAATTTAACAGTTACAGAATAACGGAAATAAATTATTCGTAGGGAATGTGGTCGGTAAAGGACCAAGAAGAGGTAAAAAAACGAGTTTTTATTTTAAACACTTATGGTGTTTGTTTGCATGTTCACCTACTTCGCTGAGTACATGCACAAATCACTGTAATATTTCATTGAAAATTGAAAGCCGAAGTTTTCCTTATAAAAGTATACCGCAAATTCAATAACTTTTCAACATTTATCAAATTCTACGTCTCACTTGCTCTAATCACTCATTTCATAGCTAAAATGGGATGAATAAACATTTAAAAATTAAGTGCAAATACTTTTGAAAGTAAAAAATAGGAGATATTTATTGAAAATGAATGTAATAAATGAATAGGTGGAAATGATTATTTATGACGGAGAGATTCAGCGCTGATAGCATAAGGCAGAGTGAGGCGAAAGAGAAATTTAACTGAAATTATTACAAACAATAATTATTTCAAATCAGCAACGGTGTGGTGTGCTGCTGTATTTAGCAAGGCATTCAATAATTAATATGATTTGTAATTTAATGAGTGTAATGAATGTGTGGGATGGGATGAGAAAGAGGAAAGTGAAGTGGAAGAGAATATGATTTGGGTGAATGTGGGAGGAAGTATGACCTTGGAAGGGTCAATTGAGATTAAAATGGTTGTGGAACTGTAGCATTATTCCAATTGATGAATGTTGCAGTTACTGCGATAGTAAATTTATGCGATGACTAAAGATTTAACAGTTCGTGAATTCCATGCAAGCAGTTTTTATCAACTGGAGACATTTTCAAATGCCAAAACGATCGAGCAGGAAGGATGGTAAATCGTAAGAATAAATTGTTTCAGTTTCAAAACTTTCCTATTTCAATTTTGCATAAAAAGTTAATAACTTTTTTCTATTCCAAAAATCTAATTAAAAAAAAAAAGTTGCCAAGCCTTGGAATCCCCAGTTTCACGCATATCAATCATTGTCTAAGTGAAAAGGTGTAAAAATGTAAGAGGAATTTGCAATAGCTTAAATAATACGAGGGAGGAAGAATCAAATTTGATTCGGAAGGATAAAAATGATTAGAGAACAGTGAAGTATCAGCTCAGTTTAAAATTTTCTGAAAAATTACGTGCACCTGGAAGTGCTTTTTTATTCTTCTATTTCTCTCTTATAATTTTAGTGCAAGAAACAAATACAAGCAGTTTCAAAGCAGCTGTGTGAGAAAGATCGATGCTTGAATTCACCGTCGGATAGATCTAAAATGGTTGCTGGTTGATTAAGCTGCTCGATGGTGAACGTTAGCTGTGCGATATTCCCTCTCTTGCCTTTCGCAGTTTTTTTCACTAAATATAAAAGTTAATGCAATTACTCATTTCCTTCTACTCATTCTCTGCAAAAGATTTCAATTTAAGTGTTAGGACTTATCGCTTATACATTATAATTCAATCACAGTACAGAACAGACATAATATGTTAAATTAATGAGCAACTTAATGAGCAAATTTTCCTTTAGTACAGTTCAGTAAAAAGCAATAATTATCCAAATGAAAAAGATAAAAGGATGCCCACCAATCCTCTGCATCCGATAAATTGTTTCATCAAAATAAATTCAATTTGGGTGCATGGGCTTGCAATCTGGTTACCATAATTCAACAAGGTCATGCAATATATGTTTAAGTTTTATGATGTTATTTTTAGGAAAACCTGTTTCTGTTTCCTTGTCGGCGAAGAAGATAAACAGTGAAACCTTTTAGTATATAATCGATGCCTCCAGAAATGATCATAAATGCTTTCATATTCATAATTTATGAATGAGATAAAAAAAAGAGAGAAGTGAAATCAGAAAATGCACGATGATTGGATTGGAAATTTTACTCGACTTGCTACTGAACCAGCAAATTTTATTACTTATGATGGTACGCACTTTGGAAAGTAACAGAAACGACGTTTGCCCTAATAATTATTGCCTTAATGGAAAGGTTCCTTGTCCGCTCTTCGCATTACTTTGAGAAATAAACATTATACACTTTTCATACATATTACTAATCGAATTTATAGCATCGGTTGTAAATTAACGATAAAAGTCAAAACTGGTCGTTGGATCTCCGCGATTGCAACTACGTGGTGGCGATGTGTGCTCCTCCTATGTAATTATCTAATGGCAAGATGAGATCGCCACTGCTACCGAGGATAGCATTGCGTTCTCTTTCGATGGTCAGAGAAGTAGCCAGTCAGTAGCAGCAGCAGGTTTTGGTAGCAATAAGGAAAAAATTCGCATGATGAAGGAACATTCATTTCTTAATGATGAATAGAGCTGAAGTGAATACAACACTCATAAATATGCAAAAAGTTTTATATTTTATAGATGGAAACATTAGCACCGATTGCTTTTCCAACCCACGCACGTGTTACCGACCTGAATTGAGTGCACGGCAACAAAGTATGGAACACACAAAGTGGTAAAAACTATTAGTTATTAGACTGTAACGCTCTGTCAGAATGAAATTCAAGAACACACAGCTGGTTAACTGATGCAGCAGCGTCTTCACGATCCCAAGGAATATTATACATTTTGGGGGAATGAAAGATAGCACAGCTGAACATTTCTCGGTGCAATAGCAAACGATTCCAATGTATTCAGACTTAGAAAAATTCAACGTTAGATTCCAGTTAGAAAAAAAATCAACAACCACTACTCTGTTCAATGGTGCAGGATCAAATACTGGAATTTAATTTTTAAGTTCGAAAAATGGAATTTAATTTCCACAACAATGTAATTTTTAGTTAAAAAAAGAGTAAAAATTTTCGATTGGAACAATAAGGATAAGTAATAACTATTAGCAACGTGATTAATTGCACCTGTCATCAGTTCAAAGATGTATTTCTGACAAAAAAAAACTCAAGTGTAAATTAACCAAGGGTTATTCGAGTCATGCAGATTTCTAAGTTCGCAGCGTCAAACGCACTTTTGGCGAAATTAAATCTTATGCATACTTGGAGCAGTAACAGTTGTTAGGAGCACCAAGTAATCAACTAGTGACAAGGCCATTTCATTCTGTGAGAAATGATTGACGGTAGTGGAATTTCTTCGTTTTACTGTAAAAGCAAAAAAAAAACATCCATCTTTTTTTGCAGATAATGTAAAAATGACATTCACTGGGAGCAATTTTTTTTCATCTGTAATCAAAAATGCAAAAGCAAATGTTTAAAATATTATCTTGAACTCTTAGAAAGATTGCTCGCTAGACTTTACCTTCGTACCTTCATAATTTTAGCGCTAGTAAGAATTTTATGTTTTGATTAAATTTTTTCCTACAAGTTTTTTCCCTAACAAAGAGCTTTAATTGATATTAAATTGCTATGAGGAAAATATTAGCAACTTTTGGAGTTTTAGAAACTGCAGAAGGAAACGCAAATAATAATTATTCTCAAAGCTTGATTTCATCCCAGCGAAATCAATCCACCACAATAATTTAAATGAATTTGAAGAATCTCATCTCATCGCAAGGTATCGACATAAATCGTAAAATTGTAGGCGTCGAAAAGGACCCCCACGTAAGATAGCGGATACTCTTCCAATTAAGTTATCAAGTGATAGCTTAAAATGTCAAAGATGAAAAAGTGCACAGCAATCGTCACCATCTCCAAGACAAGTGTTGTCGGTTGATAGCAATACACCCAGAGGTTGTCTGTTTAACGGCAATCTGTTACAACGCATTCTGCCCTATTGATCATTATCAGCAATCATCTACTGTCAATAAAAACACCACTTAGAGTATTAATCTGCAAACACGAGCAAACTTCTATCAATCCATTCATCAAATGTGTCATCTCATTAAAGTTCTGTATTAATTTTTAATTCAAATAGCAACAGTAATGAATCAAGATGTTGAGAGAATCTCTGTATATCAAAATCCCCAAGAAGATCCACACTACCAAATGTCAAGCAAATCTATCTAAATCAGCCTGTTACTCTCTGTTTGGGTCAACTAAAAATTACAAACTTAATTACTTCAGTTCGTGATTGTTCAAAAAAATTGTAAGAAATATATAACGGAAGGTAAAAGTAGTTTGTGCTGTCTTTATTTTAAACATAGAACAAGAATTTCAATATGCCAAATAGTACTGTTTCTTCACCAGTATTGCGACTAGTAATTGCTGTTCGAATCCTAATTATTGACAAAATATTTCATATGCGAATGACTTTTCTTTCCAATTTCTTCCTTTTTGTCCCGTTATTCACGGTATCGCTTTCGATGTAAAGAAAATCATCATCACCACCAGTAGCATTATCTCTGGCAACAGCAAGCAATTCTAAAAGATAACTAGGACAGCACAGCAGAATAGTTTTTAGATATTGAAAAATACACTTAAATCCAACTACCTAAAAAATTAATTGAGCTATTCCCCTTTCTCACTTGCCTTCCTTCATGAATCTCCGTTTCTTTCACTGAACATTCAAAAAATGACTTTTGCAACTATATTAAAATTTCATTAATATCCCCAAATTTGATTGTATTGCCAAAACTAGATATTGACTAAAATCGCTAACAGATTACTTTATAATTGTCAATAACTTTGCTTATGAATACCATACCTCTTCGATTATTACCATTAGTGTCTTTCCTAAGCGGGCAATCTTTCTTCAAATGCTTCTGAGATCCACACAAATTACACGAACCTCCTGAAGTAAGGTAATAACTTCCTGCATACGCACGAATTTGTAGCCCAAAACATTTGTTTTTGTCCTTTTTAGTAAATTTGTTAGAAAGTATAAGCCAATTTAGATCAAGATGATAAATTTCCCAAAATTCAGTTCTCCTTACCTAATTGACCTATTACTTTGAAAAGGTAATTATGAGACCAAACTACTGAAATATCGCTGGGGAAAAAATACTTACCGTCTGGATATATTCCATTTGCATTTTTATCACAGTCTCTGGAAAGATGTCCTTGTTGCCTGCACACAAAACAGGTTGCATATGGGAAACCTAGGAACATAAAAACTTTTGCATGTGACTTGTAATTAGTATCACTAAGTCAATGTGGTGACAGTAAAATAAAATTAAAAGCGTACAAGTCGTTGGAACATAAAGAATCATATAGAAAAGTCATCAGAACGAGTATAACAGTGTACCACGAATGTTTTTACGTTGACAGCGTGACGATGTATGCTCTGTGGAACCACATTTGAAACATATGCCAGATCCTATCATCTCGCCATCCTTTTCTGGACATTCGAAAAACTTGTGGCCTGTTTGCCGACAAAAGAAACAGCACTGAAAACTGTCGACAATTGGTGTGCATAGAAAATATTTCAAAGTTAATGCACGAATCTAAATATTTCGAGAGAAAAAGTGACTTACCGACATATTTCCTTTGTCTAGCTGTCGCTTTATACGTCGACTTTCACGCTTTCTCCACCTTTTAATGAGAAAAGCTCCATCTTTATAAGTAATTTTACCAGATACTACATATTCGTTTATCAATCGCTTAATATCATCCAGTGACTGTTCTTCTGTAGAATCCAGCCTTTCCGATAAACTGTTGACCAGTGCTTCCTAAAATTGTTTTTGTGGGGCCAGAGAACTTCCCGATTCTATGCTTTTAGTAATAGTAAATTCACTAACAGCCGCGGAATGTTGGTCATCTTGATATAAGATGATCCTGTATTAAAACACATGAAATGATTTAAAAATAAAGACAAACAATGTAAATAACACGTGCTAAAATGTCGAATGATTACTTTCAATATCACAGGCCATATCATTTCTCATCATCAAGGTAGTCAACAATGTTAGCAGTAGTCCAACAAAATATTGAATAACTTCATCGCAGTTACTAATAATGTACGCATGTAGAATAGCTTTTATTTCATCAAGAATAAACAAAAACCGATCTACGTCACCATTCGTACACGAACTCATCTAACTACACTGCATAGTGGACGTAAAATAAAATATTAAGAACTATTTCAGGACTTTGAAACACTAATGATAATCCGTCTCACCCTGCTCTGTTTACGTTTATTTTGCCATTGCCAACTTCTCCACCTCCTTATTAACTTTCCGGCTTGTGCTCTTTCCAATTGTCCATCTTTCCATAACTGACGAACTCTTTGCTTCACTTCTTCCACATTTGTCACTGTGAGTAGCGATCCGGCTAATTTCGATAAATTCTTAAACATGAAACGAGCATCAATTGTAAATGGTTTGAACAAACGCCTATGCGTGTTACATTAGACTTATTTGAAACGACGAAACAGTCGTCTCATCCTGCTCTAGAATACTGTGCATAAAGGAATAGTGAAGAGAAACCTGAGAGCTCATGAGAGAAGTGACTTCAGTACGTCGCACTTCAGTGTCTGAGTCTGAATTAAATGATTATTTCCCTTCTCCGGGAAACGATTTCTTCGACGATCGCTAACAAAACGAAAATCTGCGATTAGTATCTGTGACATCAAAGTAATGCACGAATACATGACGTCATGCTTATTAGAATCTTCCTCCCTTTTTTCCATATATTCCGTCCTCTCTTATTATTACCTCCCCCCTCCCCCCCCCCCCCTTGTGCACATCCCATTTGAACTCTTAACAAAACTACAACCGCTCGCTCAGCCACCACCCCTGCCTTGCGCCTTTCAACCATCCCTTTCTTCCTCGAGAGAGAATTACAGATTTAACAGATGCACCATGAAAATGGTTGTCTTAGCGTCACCGAATTGCACAGGAAGTAAGGTTGGTTATTCATCCCTTTCCTTGGAATTTGACTTTGGGTAGGTTTCACGAAAGTTGTACCGTGAAATAGGGATTTATTTAGAATTTAGGTTGGAAGTGCTTTTGCACTTATATGGAAGGTTGTGAGTGGTTGGAGAAACCTTGTTGGTTGAATACTCGTCTATTTATGCCGAAGATTAGTATGAATAATTGGTTTATTCGTTTACAGTAGTGGATGAATAGTATCTGTAGTAGTTAGAAATTAAGCAATACCGGAATACTTGCGGTACAACAACATGAGATATGGTTTAGGAGGTGCGCTTGAGCTACCTTACAAATTTTTTCACTTCTAAAGACAGACATACTTCTGGTAGCTCTTTACTTTGCGGTATTTAGCAGTACCTTCGCATACTTACGCCTTGTCTTGAACTTGTTTCACTACGATAAGTGATTTCTATCCTATCTTGACATCGGCTAGCAGCAAGAATCTGAACTGCGAAGAAGCATCATTTCCATGTTGTTGCCGGGCATTTTATAAGTCGTGCTCTTTTCACATCGATGCTTTTGACTGTGAAAAGAGTTGTAACTTTAAACGTACCAGTTTTCGAGTGATGAAATGATCATCAGTGTTTGTTGTTTCAGTTGTAACCAGCATTCATTGCAGCCGATCATTCAACACTTAAGACAGTTGGAGAGAATCGCAACGACTGTTTACGTTTATCATCATTAAGCAATAGTTTCTGGATGAAGGATTTTGTGAACCACCTTGGAGAATAGCAGAAAGTTTTTTTCGAATTTCATCTCAGACGTATGCCGAAATGATTGTGCTTGGTAAATTGCTATTGTTTATAAAGTTTCTGCTGGATTTCTCCAAAAGCACACAAAATTTACCAAATACGTGAACTTGCCGGTTTTTCGTTTTGCAAATTTAGCAAATGAATTACTAGCTTTTTTTACGGCGGAATTTTTTTTATTGTGATGTTCGAGTTGTCGACCTGAACACTGTTTGATGATCCAGAAATGATCATTGTTATAGTGCATAAGGAAAATCGTGAGGCTCACTCCAATGCATACAAACATGAATGACAACATGAAAACATGTATTTAATTTCACATTCATTTAACTTAATAATTTTAATATTTAATATTCACGGAATACTTGCGATTTGTCAAATCACATGTTCATATTAATGAACACAAATAGATTTTCGTTTCATGAAATCGAAGATGAAAAAGAAAAATTGAGGGAACAAAAAAATGAGGAAAGGCCGGGCTGGTGAAGCTTTAATACACATGAACTGTATTTCATACATAATACACTTCTCAAAGATTAAAGTAGCATATCTCCTCCTGCACATACCAAAGTTAGACTTCCCTTAATTCTTTTTTCTGGAGGGAAAAAGTGATGCGCCATTTTTTACTTTGAAACAACTATTTCCTTCAACATTTTTTAAACACTGAAGAAAAAAGTAATTTCAGCGCTCCTCAAAATCGTAAGATTTTGGACGGAGTGTGACGGCAACAGTTGTCTGATCCTTTATTAAAGATTCGAAATGTCTGTAAAACAGGTTTGGAACCTTTGAAATTCACGTTTTGAATTACATGCTGCAATTTCAGCGCAACTGAACATTCATATAACTAATTTCTTCAATCAATAAATCATAAATTGTAATTATCGCGATTGTACAACTCAGAGCTTTAAGCTAGCAATAGTACGATTTGATCTGATCATATGTAAATCCTCGTAAAACAAGTTATTGCATTCAACCAATTTGTTTTCTAACAAGAATGATTAATTTGCTTTCACGATAAAAAAAAATCTCCTTGATTAATTAGGATTTAATTATCCATGAAGTGGCGGTGCAGATGAGGACAAGAATAACAGATACACTACAAAGATTTGAAAATGACAACAGGAATTTAGATATTTCAAAAACCAATTCAGTAAGTTTTATGACGATTTACAAACAAAGGAGATGCGCCTTGAATGCGACAATGCAAAGCAGTAATAATAGGAGTTATATACCGACGTGTACTGACCGCGCAATTCGAAGTGAGTGTTGTTTTCATCTCTTGGAGGTATATGCATGAGTAGCCTAACTGTTGAATCTCTGCCTTTCAACTAGCCTGTTGGCGACGTGACCTGTTACTTGTTTTAAAATTTTCAGTGGTCTGTTAGAGCAGTATTACATTTCAGAAAAAGTGATACAAATGCAGAACTGTATTCGGCGCATGCGTTAATCAAAAACACTGTTATTGACTCGAAAAAGTTGCACGTGTTACTAACGATGAGTGCTAGGTTGAACAGTCGTCAGTTCTGAATTTCGAGAATGGATGAAAAACAATAGGCTACCCATATGAACAACACGCAACAAAAAAAAAAAAAGACGATAATCGACAATATAAGAACAGTTCAGGAGGCTTAAAGCCGAACTTTGAAGTTTAATTTTAAATTAAAAATACATATATTAATGAAAAAGCTTTTTTTCCTTTCATACAACCCGTCTTCGTCAATAATATGTGCTTAGAGTAGAGAAGAAGCCAGGAAAATACTCTTTTACACGCATATTTTCAAGCTAAACACACACGCACACGGAAAAACAGAAATAACAACTCAATTAATGAAATCTAATCGGTTAATTCAGATATCTTCCATCAGAAAAAAGAAAAAAAAGACATACCGTCGCCTGGAAAAGCAAAGAAAAATTAATAAGACCCGTAGGGGAAAGCGATATAAACATATCGCCTACAAAAGATCTGAGCTTTTCTTTGCTCAGAAATGAAAATTCTGGGAACACGTTGTTACAGATTTGGTAGTTTATAACTGTGAAATTCTTTTGATCACTAATCTCATAATTAATCACTATCTCCTCCTGCTCTATTAAATGGGAGAAATTAGCTTCCTATTAGAGAATAACAGTTCCATCCACAATTTTGTGATAAAAAAGTGTTATATCTAAATTCATGTCATCGTATTGTTTCTAAATTCAACAGTTCTCATTTGTCCCAATTATTTCTATCACTAACAACTCACTTGCAGAGCATAAGTATATAGACATTAAATCGATGAGTCGAAGTTTAAATCTCAAGGAACTTAATCCATCATCAACAGATGTAAAAAGAGTTTTTTTCTTCGTCGGAGAAAATCCATTCATTCAACTTTATTTTTGCCTTATTCTGCAAACAGCTAATGTCTCAAGAATTTTTCAAAAGAGTAAAGTATATCTCAAGCTACTTTTATATCCAACTATTTCATTCTGAAGTACTGCATTAGAGAAGGATCAGATGAACGCAAAAATGTGTGATACAATTTTAAATAAGAAAAACTAATCCATGAATTTAAAGTTATACAGATAAATGAAAAATGCAACTGGAAATTAGAAAGTAGTGGGAGTGAAGAAGGAAAAAATTCTCTTCGACACTTTTGGGATTAGTTTAGAGGCGACCAAAAAAACAAAAAATCAAAACGTAAGATGTAATAAAAGTAGTAAATTCCTAGATAGTTGAAAAAATTTTGCCGAAAGATAAATTTGCTAATTAAAATACTTTTACAAAGTTAGAGAATGGAAACTGTGGTGCAGGGTGGGAAGAATCTTTTTGTCAAAGATAATTGCAGTGTAGATAGATAACTGAACTTAGGTAGACTGAGATTGCTGTCGTTGTTTGAACAACTACAGAGAGAAATAGAAAGACATTGGTCGCAGGACGATTATTTTTTTCAAATGGAAATTGCTCATTTTGAAAATATTGAAAAATCTTTTCCAAAAAAAGAAAGTTTTCGTTATAAAAGGCGACATGAAAGATAACTTCAATGAAAATGACACGTCTTCCTGGAACTTACTCCTTTCCAGCACACGCATTCACACTTCAAGCACGAAACGAGAGGGAAGAAGCAAGTGTGGTGTGCGATGGCTGTTACCCTCTTCATCCTTTTGCATAAATCGATATCGATCAACCAACTACACTATCAAATACTTGTGAGCTTTCCTATCAACTTTCCAGTGTCTAAGGAATTTTTCACCAGCAACGGTAAGATTAACTTTCCGCCGCTCCCAATCAGCTCCATCGACAAATCAATTAATGACAATCGGTCTACTTAAAGAAACAAAATCATCATCCTGAACAACAGTAATAACTACTAAATAATGCCTAAGCAGTCAGTAAGGATTAAGATATCTAAATTAGTCAGATTTTTGCTCATAAAGGCTCAACATGTGGAAGTGGTGGTGGTATGTAACTAAACTATCTCCTGCTTCTCAGGAATGAAATCTAGAACATTTTACTCTTCCACTTACAACAGATCTAGGAATGAATCAGGATGAACATCACCACTTTATTCTTGGTACTTCTACCTTTTAATGCTCTTTTTCAGACCAACAATGCACAAAAGTAGTTCATTCTTTTAAGGAATGTTTTTCGTTTACACACAAGAATTGCAGTAGGAAGAAGAGTGGTGGTAGTAACTAGAGAGGATGGCATACTGATGATGATGATGACAGTAGTAAAGGTGACAGTCGCTTCCTAATTTAAAACCCGCGAGATGAAATTTCTCCTTTCTATTTGTAATTGAGCATCGTATTCTGGAACTGTTGATCCTGAACAGCGGATGTTGATGATGTTTGCTGCGTGTAGCATTGAATCTTCTCTAGCGGTGTTATCATGTTGAACCTGAAAATTCAAAAAATGTTAGGATCTTACTATCCTACAATTTACTACGCTTCAATTTGATGTTTAGAAACGAGGATCTCTTTCACGCCAGATTTTCCAAGTTTAGAACTGTAAATAGCTAACCCTGCTGGCCTAGGTGCTTCTGACTTGAATGCAGTATTGTCGAAAGGGAAATAAGATCTGTTTGTGCTCAGTGTCCTGCCAAAAGCAGCCATATTAAGACGAAACGCGGAGGGATCGTTGACCATCATCTGGTTTGCAGTAGCCGTTGAAGCAGCACTTGGATAGCTACATGCTGCTGCTGCCACGCTCGTCACCGAACTTGTCGCCGCTACTGCGGCTGACTGATTGGCAGCCGATAGTACCGAAGCTGGTATCCCTGCGTTGAAGTGACCTGAAATTAGCATTCGAATTTTCGTAAAAACATCTTTGTAAATTTAACAATCTTACAATCATATCTACACTATCAAAATTTCGAGTTTATTGATTGAAATTTCTGAATGAGTCTTTCTCATGAATACCGATGAGACTGTAATGAAGATGTCCATCACCATTACCTCACCTTTATTACACTTGGCTAACGTATAAAAGATTTCTATTTGATACTTCGAATGACTACTACTGGTGAAGCATGCTGAGGAACGAGATGGGGTAACATTTTTAATAATCCCTCATATATATCAAAAAATTGAAAATCGCTGAAGACGTTTATGCTAACCATCTACAGTCATTCATTCAATACCTGTCCACCTGTGATTTCTAAAGATTTTTCTAACGATGAAACAAAAAATGAACGAACTAAAATCTATCTGTGGTTGTGTCACGGAAGCTAGATCAGAGATGCCGTGTGCCGCAGCTGCCATCGTAGGTGCTGACGTTGCTGCAGCTGCTTCATTTCTCCACGCGTTCAATCCTTCTAGGCCTTCCATAAAATTGCTTCTATAACGTGGAAAAATGAATTTCAAGAAGCATTGGAAAACGAAAAGCCCTAGAGTGCTTACGAAAGGTTAATCGACAACTGCCAGCTGCATCACTGATTAGCAGAAGGTTGTTTTGAAACTTTACTACGTCGGGTAAGAATAAGCATGAAAAAAGAAGCATACATGTTTCTCCTGTCAGCATGTTTAGTCATATGCTTTGCAAGGTAAGTTTGTTGTGTGTAGGATTTACCGCAGTATGGACAGATGTGTACCTGAAAAGCCTTATAATTTGGAAAGGTTCAAATAATACATGCTATGCGGGATGACGCTACTTTAATTCTTAACTTCTTTCCTAGGAATTATTATTGTTAGAGTGAGAATTTAATTTTGTCTGCGCCTTCTAAACAAATGAAAGAGCAATTGCAAAAGAGTAGAAGCGAAAAAAAAATTTTTAAGTCGATTAATGGCAGCATTTTTGTTGCATCATTGAATTGAAGATGAAAGTTAGACGATTACTGCCAAACAAATTATAATGATACGTCATTGAACTGATGTGACAGACAGTTTTCTCTCTACGTTATCCAATTGACGATTGGATAGGAGATGACGTGATGACAAAGTTAAAACAAATCTAAACAAATCTAAAATGACACTAGCAATTTATAAACCGAATTTGATGTAGGAATGTGGACGCTTATTTATTCATCAAAGAAAACGATCCATTTCTGTTATGGTTTTCTTTGAAAAAATAACACTTTATAACTGACCCATGTAAAATACCTTTAAGTGTTTCGATTCCTTGTGCTTTGGTATGTGTTCCAGCAATGCTTGTTCATCCGTGAAGCATTTATAACAGCTGAAAAGCACTTCACTTATACTTTCTTCACTTATCACTTCATCCTTCTCTGGTCGAAATACGCTTGGAAACCTTCAAACAAGCCGAATACGGCATATTCTCCTGTTATACCTAAGCGTTAACGATTATTATTACATTTATCAAACATTACTGATAACTTAAAATTGCTGCATACTTACGAAAAGTTTTAAATTAGCTGATCTTTAGCTGTAAAATGATTATGATCAGTAAGTTACTTTCGACTAGCTTAATTAGCAAAGTTTGGAAATATTCGGAAAACTGGAGAGTGGTTTATCATCTATCTTACTGTTACCTGTTGCACTTGAATGGTTTGTCGGATTGGTGACATCTTGAATGTGATTGTAAATTTGATAGTTGGCTAAACGCCTTTTCGCAACCTTGAAATTTGCATTTGTATGGCTTTTCACCAGTATGCGTTCTAATGTGTTGTTGCAGGTGCGATAACTGTGTGAACTGAAATTTTCATTCTTTTTGAATAGTTATTTTCGCTTTCCTTTCCATTCCTATTCATTCCTTGACATCTTCCACACTCACCCATTTTAAGCGTAACTGTAAGTGAGGAAGTGGTCAAAGATAGCTCTAAGGAGAAAGAAATGACCTTTTTACCGCAATACTGGCAGGGTCCAAAGGGCTTTATCCCAAGGTGTATCCTCATGTGTTGCGACAGGTATGAGCTATTCGCAAAAGATTTGATGCAATGAGTACATTTGTATGGCTTCCCCTCTCTCATGTGCATCTGACTGTGTACCTGGTGCACTTCCGGTTTGGTATCGAAGCCCTGAAACAATCGGATCGCTCTTCCGCCGTTTAACGTGCCACCTACTACAATTTATTATGACAAACCCTGCATAATTACAACTGAATCATACCGATAAAGCAAGCTTCAATGTACCTTTGGTAGTGCACAATTCAACTGAATTTGTAATATAAAGCTTAAACCAAACATATACTCATCACTTCTTCCGGTAAATTTCGGTTGTCACAAAGTAGAAATCTCGTGAAATACAATTCGTCTTTTCTCCACTTCAGTATTTGACAAACTCATTTGACCTGATATTGTCCCCAATAAACCTACCGGATCCGTTATCAACCTTATAAAAAGTTCATATAAAGCAGCATCACTTACTGAGCTAAGCAATGGTTCAACTTACTTTTTAGTTATTAATTACTTCTTCAGTTATTAATTACAACTTACTTATTAATGAACAAACTGCTTTACCGGTTAATAAAAGCAAGTTGCAACATTCACAATATTTGGCAATTTTCAGAAATATTGCACAAACTTAGAGGTAATTAAAGCCTGATGTTGAAACAGTCATATTCATATTTCTGTGTGGTAAACGAAGAATAGATGAAGCTAACTAGAAATTAGGTGTTAAGAATTCTCCAAGTGAAAATTTCAGCAGCAGTGATGAGAATAAGAATTTACTTGAAACAAAATCTTTTAAAATTTTACTACAATTTTTTATTCCTTTTGTTCTTTTCCAGTAAAATTATTTGCCAACTGACAGTGTTGTTCACATTTCGCTATGACAATTAGTTAAGTAATTATAATTACTTCTAATTGGTACATTGAAATACCTAGAGGAGACATTTAATATTTGTGATTAAGTAAAAAGTTCGCCGACCAGAGAGCCTGAACCCTTTCGCAAAGTTGTAAACCGAAGCATTTGCGATTTTTTTTTAATTCACTAATTTCTACTATCAGTGAAGAAAGTAAGGTGAAGAAGAAGGAAGCTTGTTTCATGTGCAATAAACAGAAGTTCAGATAATCATTATCATCATCTTTTTCTTTTCCTCATGATGTCCTTTTTTTTTTTAACGACATCTTCAAACTCAATGTCTCCAAATTCCTTGATGAAGCCGATGAACAAATAACTCAAGAAGGATGTCTCGACAAATGTGCTGGGGTTTTGGGGTTCTTTACGATAATGCGGAATGTTCTACAGAGTAATCTGCTCATGACAACTAAACTGTTATCCTGAACTCTCAGAATATGTTTTCGGAAACAGAATTGGAAATATCACAACGAAATTAATAGAAGTAATGAAATTAAGATAAAATTAACAAAGTAGTATCTTCATGATTAGTCTCATTCTTCAGCAACCACCAAAGTGTTAACCACCGATATTTGCTCGGTATCATTTTTATTCTGTTAAAAACAGGAAGCAAAGAAACGTCTAAAGAAGGTGAACACCGAAGGTGTGAAGGCGATATCAATTCAGGAACTTTTTAATCAATGACGTATTGAAAAGATTGCTTAATTCGTATGGCGCTGTCTATCCAAGATGATAACAAGTCTAACTGATATAATTACAGGTAATGTTAGTGGAAAGGATGATGTCGTGCAACAGTCTACAGAAGGCTATAATTTTCATCCTTAGAAAAAAGTTTTAAAAAATCGCCACCCAATATTTCAACACTTTTCTACAACAATAATTACCGGTATTAATTGAACCCTTACAATCGATTCGTCGTCGCAGATCACAGCTATCTATCTTTCCTATTTCTCTCTCTCTCTCTCTCACATTTCATTAAAAGTGATAAGATCAGCGATGCCTTCTGATAATCCTACATTTCCTGCAAGCGATCGTCTGCATCCTTTCCATCTCAATTCCTGGTTGAAAACAGACGTCTCATTCATAATTTCTTTATTTCATCACTTCCTCTCACCCTCTTTTCGCTTAACTTAACATGTAAATTCTTTTTAAAAAAAATTCGAAATGTTCAAGTAGTGGACGTGCAGACGGATAAAGCCTAAAATCAAAAAAGGAAGAGAACGAGTATGCAGTATGCAAGTAAACCTAAATTATTAGGATAATTATTCCTTTCATAGATTCTAACTAACAGAAAATTAAGTGACGAGTGACACTCCATCACTGAATCCCTCTATTCACAGGCCTTCTAATCAAGTCCAAGTGCTTTATCTATCTTTCTTCAAATTTCTGCTTGCAATGTCGACATGCGCAGATCAGATAAATGTGATTTCACTGCTCGTATCTCGTTGTGCTCCAAAATTCGACAGCCGTGAAAGCCGCGTGAGGTCGATTTGTTTTTGAATTTCTATCGCCGAACGGTCGCACGAAGGGAACAAGAAGAGAGTGTGACGGCAGGGGTCAGAGTGCTGGAAATGAAATGAGAACTGTTTTCAAGGCATACGGACAGTAGTAAGTAACTGCTCGTACTGTAAAGTTATCGAAGTAATCAACGGTTTCTGACGACTTCATAGAAATCTTCCCATTTCGCTAATACTAAATTGCTGAAGTGATCCTTTCTTCCTTGCCCATTCAACAGAATTACATGAGCTAATTATGATAATCAATCGCAGCAGAATGATTCTTACCGATGATCAAGCAAATTATCATGCTTGAGAAGAGTACACACACTTGAGGACTGACATATATTAATCCTAACTGTTACCTGTAATTAGAATTTCCGGGAGTGGTCACTCTTCCTAACTGAGCAATGTCATCCCTTACTGCTTCTCAGAAATTATATTTCACATTCTCTCTCTTCCTCCCTCTCTTTCTCTCTCTATCTGCAAGTAAAATTACCTCAAAATTTCAACAGATCAATCAATGCTCTTCTTTCATTACAACATTTTGCGCAAAAATTGGTTGCATGGAGCGCACACATATCTCAGCCCTCGACGCTTTTGACACTCTCAATATGGTCGTTCCTCTCTCTCTCTCCCTCTCCCTCCCTCTCTGTCTCTGTCTCTCTTTTTCTCGAAAAAATCTTCACTTCGTTCAACGTGTATTTTGTTCTGTTTATGCGTGTGCGTGTTTTTTCTACTTGTTGAAGTTTCTCGACGAATGACATTAACAGACATACCAATTAAGTGCACAATGTGTAAATGTGCAACTGTGCACACACGCACAGACAGACAGACACACACACACACACACGTTTGGAAAGAGTTTATTTTTTTTCACAGTATTTTAAGAGCCAATCAGAAGCGCATGTTTGGAATGAAGGGAGGCGGCGGATCGGTTAGTGGCAAAGAACGAACGTGTCTGTGCGGTAGGTCGGCGGCAAACGGACAGGGTGTAGGCGGTGAGATGGGATGAGATGAGAGGAAGGAAAGGAGAGGAGAACTGGATGGATGAGGACGACATCGTGCGTCCGTGGTAGAGGAGGGCTATGCGTGCTGAACCTACGCAATCCTTAATTTCACTCTTAACCTATTTCCTCACTCTTTTGCTAATTTAAAACTCTCCGACTTCTTTCTTAAAAGGAAATGAGGAATGAAGTGAAAGTGAAATTGAAAATTGTCAAAAAAGTAATTCACAATTTCACTTCACAAGTATTTTTGGCCTAAAATCGGTGAAAAAAAGAGAAGCTTTTCAAATCTCATTAGCAACTCGTTCCTTGCACAGAGAGTTAAATATTGTTCAGTTGCAACAGATGTTACTCTAACAGATGTTTGCTATTTCCGCATGGTGACTTTGGTAGCGGTAGAGGCATAGGAAAGATGAAAGAAGTCAAATCGATTAAGAGTTTAAAAAAAAAATTGGATGTAAAGAATTTGGAGTGCAAGAGGATACTGTTAAAATCTCTCCTTAGCTTAGCAGCACAGGTAATCACATCCTGCAAAACAAGATTTATGTAAAAGAAATTTGTCGTATCATTTAGGATTATTTTCGGCTTCAATGAAATGCACGCAACAAGGTACTCGTAGGTTCTTCTTCAATAGAACGCTAATGAAGAAATGTCTTTTTTTTGAAATGTTTCTTCTGAAATTTTTTTTCAGAAAAAAATTCATTCAGAAAAAAATTTCTGAAATTCTATGACTGAGCAAAGTTGCTTAATTGATGGAAGATTGTTGTTGGGTGCAACGCAGAAGTCTCACACATCTCCTTTTTTTAATAAAATAATAGTGTCGGCAACAACGGGTATAGCTCGCCAGTCTTTTAGCGGAATGCAAGAAGAAATCTCAAATTTGTTAATTTAAAAAAGGTTGATTGATTTACGGAGGGATTTATATACTCTTCCTAGATTAAGTGAATAGAAAAGGGTGAAAGAAGGTAAATCCTGGTTTAAAAAAGTGTTACATTACACTATAAATGAAGGAAGCGTTGATGGAAGAATGAGCGAAACTTTGCCAGTTCGGATTCTCTCTTAGCAAATGAGGTGTGATTTGTTAGCATGCGATAATTACAGATCCTTTAAGGGAATTAAAAAATAGGATTTATCGATAAAGATGTCTTGGAACACCAAGGATGCAAGGTGTCATTTTCGTTTTGATTGGAAAACTTTCTGTTTCCCAACAAGCAATTTTGCTCTCAAAGCATTTGCCTCAGGTGAATCTCGACAATCTCATGAAACCCCAAAATCCAATTACAACTGTTAGCGATCCGAATATGATTGGATTTGGAAAGAAAATAGGCACAATTTGTAGTAACCATTTGATGTCTGCAATTTTGAATTTCAGAAATAATAATTTAAAAGTTAATTATGAGGGTTAATTCTTCCAATTGAACACTTGCTCCGTTCAGCTGTTATCTCAGGACAAACTGCTGCTACGAATATTCCTACATGTGAAAGGAAACCTGTAATGATTTACGCTTCGATTCTTCAGCCAATTTCGGGCATAATTTAAAATTTGATACTCTCTTGATGGCCTGCTACTTTTCTCATTACTGGCGATAGAACGAATGACAAATGTGTGGAATCGAAATTTCCATGTGCAATGGGACATTTCATAGCTTAACTGAGAAAGCTGAAGAACACGTACGGAGCCAAAAGGCAGGATGGCCAACCGCGCCTACCTACCTTTATCAGGTGCCACTATCGCTGGTGACGCTCTGCCCCTCTCCACCCACCGACGTCTTCAGAGCAGAAAAGGAAAAAAACTCTGAAAATGCATACGCAAACTAAATCTCCCAGTAATTTTCATCTTCACCATTTGCATAATGCGAAAAGGCGTGAGAAAATTCCTGACAGTGCACGGAAGAGTGATGAGAGGAAGCGAGAAAGTAGGAAGGAAGAAGCAGAGAGTGGCGAGCAGGGTGTTTCCCAACCATCGAACGCATGAAGTTCACGGCTTTCTCGTTTCTCGCCTCTTCCCGTCACTTGCCCCATCCGACGGGCAGCCTGATATTGTCCTCAGAGAGCACCAGACAGCCTTCTCATACTGTTGCTTCTTAGCGCTTGAAACTTTGTTGGAACACTTCAATCCTTTCAAAAAACCCTCAGACAGACGTATACGCACACACACACACACACACACACACACACACACACACACACACACACACATACACACACACACATACATACACCTTTTGCTTGCATCCCAATCGTTACGCTGCTGGAAGAACGTCTATTAGAGAAGTGCAGACTTCTTTTACACTTTAGACGATCCTTTCAAAGTTTCTTAAAAAAAGTGAAAGGATAAGGATGGCCGAAGAGGTGAGTGATAGAAGAAGTGAAGCAGTCATGGATAGCAAGCTTGTCTGCTAGAATTTCCAACCGATCTGACTTTGTAAATTGCCTCTTTTAGCTTCCCTCTCTCTATGGGGCGGAATGGAAGGTTGCGTAAGACTTCCTCATTCTCTCTTTCCTTCTGATAAACGTTCGGTGATAGCTATCAGAGGCAAATATTCGAATTGAAAGTCATCCACTTCTTTAAAGTGCGATAGAGCTCACGCCTTCACAAGTTCCACTTTCATACCCTCCTTTCTTATCGCTTTAATAACATTATAAACAAGGAAACACATAGCTTCACCTTCAGATATATGACGTAGCCTTGCACGTGATGCATCATGACGTTACTTCTGTGTCACATTGTTGAGAATGTTTAATTCATCCGCTGTACTGCTTCAGAATTTCGAGTGCAACAAACTGATGGATTGTTTATGAATTGCTTGGCCTCAGTGATCTCTCCAATATTTGTGCTTTTTAACAGTTCGGGAACTGTTAAAAATATGTTAAGATATTTGAACAGTTAAAAAACTACATTTCATGTTATTTCAACTACAACGTCCACATCATGAAGCATTTCGCTGATACTTTTTTGTTTTTGCCTTAGGATACTTTTAAACTAAGAAGCCAGGAGAGAGAAACGTTGACGTAAGAAAAACCCTCCCCGTACAAGACGGCTATATTCAATTACTTTACCTGCAAATCACTCTTACAAGTCGGTTTAATAGAGTGTAAAGTTTCAAAGCCGTCGAACAGTAATAAATATTTTCATAATCCGTCTTCCATTCTTCCCTCAATAACTCACGAGCATACATACTTTCTACAGTTTTTTGCTTCTTTTAAAGTATTTGAAAGTTAAGTAAACAAGACTACTTGGTGTTTAACTAAGTGATACGTTTCAGCAAATATACATATCCTTGTCATTTACATAAATCAGTCCTCACTTTTAGTGATGTTTTACGTAGCTTACTAGTTTCGGGAAAAACATTAGCGAAGACCGATATAAAAGCAACGTGGAAGGAGAAAGTGAATTTGATATTTCAAAGGCAAAATGAGAAGGCCTTAGCAAGTCGTAACCAATTAATCGACCGTCACAGATCGTAGCCAATTAATTGACTGACAAGTTTTGTCGTAAAAAGTTAGATTGATAGGATGCATTTTATCGACTAAGCTACTTTTTTAACCATTCCATTCTTCTCTTTTTACATCTGAAACTTTTTTCACTTTCTTTTTTTGCAGTTCTTGCTGAATAGCTGACAGACTAGCAATGGCGTTTATTAAGTCCAACAGACTATTGCTAAGTCTTGACTCTGTAATGAGGCTAGACTAGAAGACATGTCCAGGATCCACCACTGGGCCGGAGCAGTAACGAAAATTATATGAAAAGGCGAAAGTGAAGTATCGTTTTCACATCTCTTTTTTGTTCCAACTAGCTAGGAAGCTAGAAAAAGTGGAGATCAGTGGTGGAGTTGATTGCATGCTAATTAACTTTCGTCCTACGCTTACTTCACACTTTCTCATGCTTGCCTTGACGCTTCACACGTTTGTCTCAGGAAGTTTTCGTTTCAACTGAAACTGACAAACTGTTAGTGGCGTGAGAAATGTCAATACATAAACGTGTGAAATGTTCATAAAAAATACACTCTTTGCGCACGTCAACCATTTTGTGCAGCAAAAGATTACCTCATTGATCATATCATTAGGGATATTATCAAGTACCATCAGTAGACCTTTGCTACGGTCTTCAAACAGGACGACGGTTTACTGTTCTAAAAGAAAAAATGTGCCTTGGACATAATGCTTCAACATCGAAGTCAGTCCGCGGGACGAGTACTGATGGCAAAAAAGCAAGTTAGGTAGTGAAGAAGCAGCAAATGATGACTCTGCAAAGTGTATTGAAAAGTGAAGGGTACACTCTAAGTGATACGCGGCGATAAAGGTTTAGAGAAAAGGGTAGAGGAAAAAAACCTGCCTACTGGCATCTTTCTGGTTGGGCCTTCAATGCTGTACAAACAGCAGCAGCACGAATCACTTCAACCCATTGTAAAATTTCCTTTTTTCCAAAAAATGAAATTTACGGAATCAAAGAAAATGGATAGGCAGAAGAGGGGGCAAAGCTCATTAGGAAGAAATGGGTGAAAGGCGGGGACTATGAAAAAGATTGATCGCCCCAGTGGACCCGGTTTTTCACTCCTCTTTACCACCACCCTTTTACACTGTAATGACCATTCAGTGCGCCACCATCACTATCACCATCATCATCATCATCATCATCATTACCCCTACCCCCGCAGCGTCAAATACCATCATTCCCTCTACCGCATCATCCTCATCACTAACAGTATCATTCACCCGTCCGTCATCATCATCATCATCATCACCATCATCATTACGTACGTACGTACTCTCTCTCATCTAGCATTCTATTCGCCTTCATTTCGATTAAATATAAAACAGATGAACCTTACTCAATACACCACTCGGATAAATTCACGTCAATCAATTTCTCTGCACTCCTACGCATACGTACGCATTCAAACCACTTCAATTAATTTATAAGTAAACGGTTGAAAAAATTTTCTTTAATAAAGAATTGCTTCGAATTGGTTGGTTAGGAAGAGTATTCTGAATAGCACATATGCTCCATACAGTCTAATTTTAAATTTTGAAAGGCAAAGCCTTCGGTTGCTCCAATAATTTTCGTTTTTGGGAAGTTTCCTCTCCTCTCCCTTCCACTAATTCGCTAACACCTAAATTAATGAAAAAAAGAAACATTCAGCGAAAGGTTTTTTGCAGCTCACAAAAAAAGCCAACGACATTTCCCTTTGACGAATCGCTAAAGCATACTAATCCTTTCTCTGTCGCAGTACACTAACGAGACATGCTCATTAGCTAACTATACGCATCACTCAAACTATTTCACAGCATTTCAAACACGTTTTAAACCCATCTATCATCGTACTCAATTCTCTTGTGTACGGTCGTTTCGCTGCTGTAGAGAAGTGAAGAAGGAATTTCCACAATCACAATTACCACTTCTTTAACTTGGCTATTCAACATTTACATAAACTTAAAAGATTTGGAAATTTTGAGGAAATCGGCTGAATTCATTTCGAATTCAGGAAGACTTCACAGAAGAGGACACAGAAAAAAAACACAGAAAAGTTTAAACTAATCTAAAAATGCAATTCGTATTACTACTATGATAGTTGCATCTGCGATGGTAGTAAGTAATTCTGGTCTGTTGTTGGCGAAAAAATTGAAATGGCTAAAAAACGCATCTTTTTCAAATACATTGGCGTAAAACAGTCAAGTGAGAAGAATTTGCACTCAAAAAAAACGAATTTTTTATTTTCAATACAATCAATTCTTCGCTTTATGAAAAAAGCGCAACTTCCGAAATTTATCCACATTTTTCTCATTCCCTTGGTAAATACAGAAAATTAAGAAGTGAGACCAAAGTACAAAAATAATGCCTCATTATTACTCACATTTCAAATGCGCCATCATTTAATATCAATTGCTACGAGCAATAGCATTAGCACTATAAAAAACGATAAAGTAAAATTTTTCAGCGAGAAATGAGGCACATTTGAAATTGAGCATGTGAAATTCGTAAACCAAATTTAATCAAAATTGTGAGATTAATAAGAAGTAAGATTGAAGTCGGAAAAGTTATAGAAATAGAAAGGAAAGTTCTGAAATGGTGAATTATCTTAGTCACTTTGCCTTCTCCCTCCATAGCACCAACTTTTATTTGAAACGGTTGGTGGCGTTTCAGAATTTATTTTGAAGGAAGCGTAGAATGCCACGAAAAATAGTAAGCAACTTCGTGAACCTTCGTTTGCCGAATTTTGTAAGCGTGTTGTTAGTAAGCAAAAAAACTTCCTGGACGTTTCAGGGTCACTTTACGGTAATGTGAAAAATTCTGATTGCATGCATGGTCTACAACAGGCATTGTCTGCAAACAACATCTTTTAGAGTGAAAATGCATGACACATGACGAATACCGTAACCGACTTTTCTTGAAATTCAAAAATTTGGCTATTAAAGTCTCGATCTGCGGAACCTGAATTGCTTTAGATCTTTTAGTGACCAAGCTTTTAAATTGAAAGCCAAAAATTTTCAACTTATTTGAAAATTGGGGGAGCAGTTAAACGATAAATAGTTTTGAATACAAAAAGCAGATGAATATGGAAAGATGAAAATTTGCCTATTATATACGGAAATTTAAATAGCGTAATAGAAATTTAAGTTGCAATAGTTGACCTGAAATATTGATCCTATTATATCGTACGAACATTTAAATTCTCCATTCATTTGCTTGTAATTTTAAATGAACACTTTCTTCATCACAAAAAGTGGCAAAATTAGTTCTGAAAAACTACAACAGACGACAACCTTTAATTACTAACAAAAACACAAAATAATTTTTTCTCAAAAAAAAATTCAATGTCATAGCAAAAAAAAAACACAGGAAGTCTTGAATTCCTAACTCATTCCAGACCGAAACTTGAAATTCCTCTAGGGAAGTCCACTTGCTCGACAATTACTCCTGCGCTGTATTGCTGAATAAATTTAACAATGGATATTTGAAGAGAAACCATCGAATTAAGGACGACTTTTTCTCATTTCTAGAATATTATTTTTTATTTCTCTGTGCAATAATTTAAAAGCTTATTCTCTCTTCTTCCGGACCACTGCACTGATAAAGCTTACAGCGTAAACAGACGATGAAGCCAAGCTTCATCTTTCCGCCATGAGATTTTACATTAATGATTTGAAAAATTTAACATCAGCAATATATTACTTCCTGCTAAGTTCTATATTTTAATAGCGGGAATTTTCGATCTAGTTTCCCGAAATTAATGTGAACGAATAATTTCATTTCACACAACAATTAATTAGATGTAGGAATCTCTCTTCTTCACTGATCTCATTCCACATGAATAGCATAAATAATGATAGTATTTTTTTTTCAGCCTTTCAAAAATATTTTTCGTTTTCAACCGGAATTCACGAAATACAAAGTGAAATTTAAAACTATTCAGAAATAATTTTGATTGAATTTTTGCACAAAACTTCGCGCATCTGACGATGACTGCCCTTACTATGAAGCTATTTCTCCCTTCTCTCTCTCTGCTTTTCACTCACTCTCTCTCTCTCTAATACAAATGTAGCAACATTTTACAAAGCAACCTTAGTTCATATTACTTTTTTTCAATTATTTGAAATAATGATTCATGCATGCTTAGCTACTTGAAATGCAATTGCTTTGAAAACATTCACTTCCACAACTCCAACTTAGTTAGGTCAACTGATAAATCGAGAGTGACGTTTACTGATATAATAAAGAGGAAAAGTTTTTAAGAGATAAATGACTAAAAAAAGTATGTGATCGATCCTGTTAATTTGTACGATTAACACTGCAATGATTCCTGAATGAAACGTGAAACGTGAAACGAAACCGTTTCCACTGGTCATTTGGGAGAGTGCAAGAAGACAAAGATAGAATGTCATTGTGGACAGCTATAAATTTCACTGATGTAAAATGGATAGTTCAGTTCTCAATTGCCGTACATTTTCCATCTGTCTGTTTCTAGGAACTGTTTGGGAAGAATGAGAGTGTGTCACCTTCACTCGCACTCAACGGCGTTCACGTAATCTCCGTGGCGAATGAGAGGATACTTTCAAGACAACGGGGAGAGGAGAGAGTGAGAAGGAATTAAGTGAGTGATTGGAAAGAGAAAAGTTTGGAAATGTATAAAGTTTAAATGTGGTGGTGGTAGCGGTGGTGGTGGCGGTGGTGATGATGGTGGTGGTGGTAGTAGTGCTGCTCGAAAAATGCATCTGCAAAAGAGTGCAACCTGATCGATGGAGCTAAACAACTCATTGCTTTCCCGGACAGCCCCATCCATTCGGTTACATCAGCTGAAAGCTACGCACTCACATCCGTACACACACACACACACACACGTACACGCACACGCACACGCGCACTCATATAATAAGCACATGTACAAGTGTACTCACGCAGACAGACAAAAGAAGGACAGAGGCGATTTCGGTTGTCGCCGTCGCTGTCTCGTGTAAGTCCATGTGCACGTAAATCGAGTCAGTGAGTGCGTCGAGAGGAGAGGTTGTCTGTGTCTATGTCGGATAGGTTTCTGTGTAATAGCTGCGCTCATCTGGGCGCTTTTATCGCTTCATCATATCATTATGGAAGCGTTCATTAGCTAGTCCAAGCCTGGACAGAAGTATAAAGCAATATTCCTCTTGCTTTTCCCCCCCGACGAATGCTAGGAGGAAAGAGGTGCTCGAAGATGACAGCTAGTAAGAGATTAGCAGCTAATCCGGCAAGCATCGTTTCACCGCCTAATTGTTAAAGTAATTTTTGCTTTGCTGATGAATGTCAGATTAGATGTTTAGCTTAATTCTACCTAATCTTTCCATTTCATTGCAATTTCATCACCATTTTCCACTTTTAATTTGACACTATCGAAATGATTGTACTGTTAAGATATAGCCATGTCAATTTTGTCCACTTCCAGCTTATTTCACAATTTTGCAAACATTTGAAATGAGTTAGGTTATAGTGAGTGAACAAACGGAATTAATTGAGAAAGGAGTGAGATGCATGGCGGGAAGATCTAACCAATGATTTCTGTGAAGATAAGAATTATGCAAAATTATCTCTGTTAAATATTTTAGTTGCAATTTCACGTGGACCACTTCCTCCCTTCTTACTTTTCAATTGTGCTCGGATGAGCATTAATGAGCCTTCTTCCTTTTAAGCTATTGAACGATTTGGTCCAACTCAAATATGCAGTTTTTATCAAAATTCACTAATTTTGAAGTGATCGAGCAGAGAGAAAGAATTAGGCAAAGAGAAAGCAAATCCAATGTCTGCCTATATAATAATTGCAATTAAATGTTGAAGGAATATGAAACAGTACGATTGTGGGAAATAAAAATGAAGGAGAAAATAAAAACTTGATGGGAGTATTCTCAGGGAAGAACTAATAAAGAAGTCTGAATGGAGCCATATTAATCATTGGTTTTATTTGAAATAAGAAAGAGAGGGTGAATTTATCACGGTAAATAATTTGTTCATTAATTGCTAACGCTAACAACGGTCTCTAAAAATAGCTGGATCACTCCACCTGTTAGGCTAACTAACAGAAAACGTTGCAAGCTAAAGCCAATACAACCTGTCTCTGCCTGAAATGCATTAATAAAGCACACAATTTCACGTTGATGAAAGTGCAGCTAGCAAACCATCACTTATATGATTATTCAACTTCCACATACTTCACTGTTCAGTTCAGAAATAGAGGGAGTGGAAATATTTTAATCTTTCTCTCCCACAACAAAATGAGCTTTTATTTCAAATTGTCAAATTCTTTCATTTACAGTTGAATAAATTAAGAAAATTTTCCACAAAATAATTCGTTCATTGTACATTTCACATTTGTTTTTTTTGGCTAAAAATATGAAAAAAAATTAGAAAAATTCTCTAATTAGCATATTTCAAAGTTTTTTGCTCTCTCTTTTTTCCCCTTTGCAACTTTGGATGTTACGTGCACGTTTTCATTTCAATTTCTCTTCGACGATTGAAAATGTTTCCAAATGTCGTCTTACCTCCTTATCAGTACGTGAATGTTTGCATAAGAGAGCATTAGAGCAGGCGCAAGAACGAAACCTTTCATTACGAGAGAAAAAAGTATGCTTTTTATGAAACATATTTTATTACTATGGATTGCATTCAGTACAATGCAGACTGCACAAGTAAATTTCATTAAATTAAAAGTTTAGATAAAAATTTCATTAAATTAAAAGTTTGGAAAAATGAATCTAACAGTCTGAATCATTCCGCATGCATTAATGCTCAATGCGCAAATATCAAAATAAGCTAGCTAATCTCAAAAGGTTAAAAGTTGTAGGAGTGCAGGAGGAGACCGATGGTTAATTGGTTCAAACTATAATTAAGAATGCAAGCAACTTAAATCAGAAGACTGTAACGTTAGATGTTATCGGCCGATGCAGCGCGGCAAGGCAAGGCAATTGGTCTTCGACGCGATTGCCCCTGCGCTCTCTACGTCATCGCATAGTAAATAGATTATTACACACATCTTAACCATTCCGCCTGAATACGGTACCTTCAACTTCAATGACAAATAAGCTGATAAAGAAGCTTCTTCACCAATCATTTCTCTGTTATCGCTTAGCCAACTGATAATAGGGAGTTGTGTCACTTCACTTCACGCAATCAGGTACGTGTGGAGGTGCATGAGAGAGAGAGAGAACTTGACGATAGTTCCTACTTGAAGGATGAACTTCAAGGTAGGCTGAACTTCAGTCGATAAATTGATTTGGAAAGAATTGAGATTTCACGAATTGTTAATGCAAAAAAGTTGCTGAAAAATTAATTTGCAAAAATGCACGAAGACAGAGAGAGAGAGAGAGGGAGAGAAATAGAGAGGAATGAAGATAGTAGACTATCGTAATGTATCGAAAATTTCATCTGAACTTGTTCGGAAGGAAAAAGAAGAAGGAAAAAATTTTTCATTCAAAGAATTCTTTTTTTTCCCTCTCAATTCCTCTTCTTCAATTCAAGGGAGGAATTTCAAATCGAATGTTACGCAATAGTTATTGAGGAGGAAAATGTTGAAGCAATTTTGATTTCCAATCTCAAAACATATGTACGTCGTTTAACATAATTTTTTAAATGCAATTTAAATATTATAATTAATTCAAGATTATTACAATGCAGGAGCATGGAAATAGCACTGGTAACACACTCCCTCACAAATACCAGGGGTATTTAATAGTATTAATTAGAAAAAAGTGGAAATGCATTCTGTATCGCAGTGTTTGCCTATCTGTCTAACTAAGCAAATTTTCAGGACTTAATTTCAAGTTGTATCAAATGAATTTGTTGACTTCGGAGGGAATCAAGAGCAACGAATCACTCACTCACTGCTTACAATAATAACCTATTCTTTCCCGCTATCATATTGCAAGTAGGTTATTGAAATAGGTTTTTTTGCTAGGTTATTACCCTCTGTGCAAGATCAAACCCTTTTCGAAGGTGTGCGGCATCGCTGTGTTCTAAATGTAAACTGTTTTATCAGACTTAATTTCATGACTAACTTTTATTACCATATTTATTTTCATTTTTTAAATATCTAGGCATACATCATTATGAAAAGCGTGGCATTTGTGCATGAGACACTTTCTCAGTTCAACAATTAATTCATACAGAAATGGGGAGGCATTCAATTTAAATGCTTTTTAACGTCGGCTAATTGAAATGATCAAAGTGAAATGTTAAAAAACATGCAGGTATATGATGAATGTATGGAAATGGTCAGTAAAAGCTATTTGTTTTGTAACCTTTGAAAAAGATTTTTCCGTTTCCTATTAGGGTGAATTTGTTAAGTAGGAATGCAGGAAGAGCTTACCTCCAGAAACAATCATTACTGAGGAAGGCAGGACTAGACTGTTGGAATATGGCGCAGTGATCTTGGTGTAGTTAAGAATTCACTTCTGGCCTACTCCGCTTTATCTGCCAGTAATAAAATGTCATATGATAGGAAATCATTTCACTTGTGTTCACGGTATGCACTGAATTTCACCTTTGGTGATCTTACTGACAACAGCAGAAGCAGTTGATAATATTGATGATAGTTGTGATAATGAGAATAACAGTTGTGATGTTGATAATGATGCTCGTAAAAACGATGATAAGTGATATGAATGAACGGCTAATGAAGATGATTGTGTTTTCTTTCTGACCATGTGATTACAATAGCAAGGAAATTTCAACTGTTGTGACCATCACCACAGTACCATCCGACACTGATCCAACTATTATTGTGAATCATATCAGAGGCCGGGAAGGGTGCTGGGAAGACAATAAACTGAATCAGAAGCAGCACATGAGAGATACTAATTTCCAATTATGTGTCCTATAAAAACTATCATCACACACCGCTCTGTCATCTGACTCACAAGCTGGCTTCTATCTGCTGCTCGAAAAAAACTACCCATTTCCTTTTGCCAAATTTTACAAAATTTAGAGGAAAGAAATAAAAATAAGAAGTGGAGGAGAAAATTTTGCTATCATTTTCGAAACCTTTGCAATAAAAGGTTATTACTTTGTTAAAATAATTTTCCTGATAAATTTAATGAAGGTTTTTTTGTTTCAGAATTAATGTTTCTGAAGTTATTAATACAAGGCAAATATCATCATTTCATCCTCTCTATCATTTTCTGCTAGTTTTTTTTCCTTTGAGTGCAAAAGAATACCCTCCGGAGATATCGTAAAGAGTGATCAGATCATCTGAAACAAACAAAGAATTTACAATTGTTTTCTCATTGTGCCAAAAAACAAAAAAAAAAAGCAAATGAATTCCAAAAATAAAATTTTTTGTAGATATGAATGTTTGGCTACGTTTCGTGAAAGAGAAGTGTAACGATCGACGGCAATGAAGTGACAAAGACATGATGATCACGACAAGAGTCGAACCAGTTTTGTGAACTTTTTTCAAGAAAAACTAAATGTGATAGCGCGTAGCTACAAAAATTTCTGTTACAGCAATTTGCAGAGCGATGTTCGTCGCATTTCAACGAAAATTTTACTTAGACAGGCAGACTTGCAGAAGAAAACACTTCGGTACAGCGAAGACACATACAAAAGCAATGCGTTTTCTTTCATCTTCGAACAGCCAAGCAGTAACGAAGGAGAAGTGTCGAACCGAAGGAAATGATACAATAAGAATGGAATTGAAAATTGTTGCGCTCATACGTTCGTTTTCCACAACTTTTTTTCCCCCTCTCTTTCTTCTGACTTCTCTCATTAAACAACCCTTTTTTGATGTGTGGCAAATGAGACCATTTCGAAACTTTCTAACTGTTACTGTAATTTACAGTCTTCATTAATGACTCGTAGCTGAGAAGTAAAAAAAAAGAGTTATTAGTTATAACAATGTTTAATAGAAAGGATGAAGGAGTGATGGAAAAGCATAAGCTTGTTCCTAGCTTAGCCTTTCACCGATCTTGATGAACGATCTAATATTATATCTTAGAAAGTCATAACTTTCGCAATACCACTGAGAGTTTTGGAAATCGTTTTCAATGCTAGCTCCATTAATATGAATGAACTCCTCAAATTTCTTAAGCTTTGAAGTTTAAATATTTCGAGTAAAATGAGTGATTTGAAAGTTGGTAATGAGCATTTCACTTTGTTTCCATCAAAATTAGGCAACAGTAAAGAGGAAATCATCTGAAACAGCCTTTAGGGCCTTTGTACTTTTCTCAAACATTTCATTTATTTCACGAAAATTGGTTGTTCTTTCAAACGTAATTGTTTTATCATCAAGTAAGATGTAAAAAACCTGTTAAGTGACTTTCTGATATTGCAAGTTTGACGGAAGAAGATTTTGTTGCCTGCCAAGTACGCTTGAACTCGCCCCTTTAAGCCTTCCTAGCTTTATTCAAATGCTTTGGACAAGATAATCAGGTAAGACAGTTGAGGACGAGAGAAAACTTTGAAAAGAAATAGCGTCATAGCTTCGTTAATTGTAAGCTAAGCTGAGATATACTTCGAAAGAGTTTCGTTCACGCACGCCGCTGCTATTCACGAAAAATTAGCAAAGAATAATAATTCGACAATATTTTCCCACTCATTCCGTCCACTTAATAATTTTTTTTTATTTTAAACATTGGAAGGGCGCTGTATTTGCCGCCGTCTGAAACGTAATTATCACATGAATTTCTCGTAAGTTCAGTTATTTCCCTAATTCACGTACGATTTCTCTAGTGCTGTAGTTCACTTGGATTATTCATTTGGATTACGGAAGGAAGAAAGAAACGTACTGAATTACAGAAACACGCTATCGACAGGTATGACGTATGATTCCGAATCTAACGAATAATTAACAAAATGAAGAATTTAATATGTAAAAAGGGAAGGCTTGATTACTTACGCAATGTATGAAACTTTTTTTACACAAAAAAGTAACTGTTTGCTTTAGAATTAAAGATCAAAGTTGGCAGTCTGCAGCAATTCAAATTGCTTCAAAGTAGTACAATTAAAAAATCTAAGCAGAAAAAAAAAACTCAAAAATACTTTTCCACTCATCATTTAACATTTTTTCATTTTAAAATAATTAATTGATTGTTGAGTTTTCCTCTTATCTTTTCGTTCTCTGAAATGAATTCGATGTTAGGAAATTATTAGTTCTGTGTGAATTGTTTAGTGCGTGCATTTGCAATCATTACCTTTACTCATTCTTCCCGTCAACTTTTTGCTAACCTTTGAAGTTTGTAATGACCACCCTTGCAGATATACTTTTTTTAGCATTTATAGAATATCGTTTTAAAAAAATGACTCGGTGGCGATTTTCATTTGGGTACAATTATTCAATTCAAAGATATGATCGACAGAAATTATGGAATTCACACTTACTGAAGTAACATAAGAATGTCCTAGAGAGGTAGGCACCGTCGTTACGTAGGATCTTCGCGGATGTGTGTGAAGTACGATGCCTGTTTCTCAGACTATTCATTTTGAGGACAGTAATTTCATTGTGGTAAAACTCTCAAATATGACGGATGTTTGTAAAAATTTCATTTTCCTTTCTCAGAAAAGAAAAACGGTGGAAGAAAATGTGTCACTGAGAGGGAGAAAGATTTTTCAGGAAAAATAGAAGAAAAGCGAGGAAAAGTTGGAAAAAAGTTGAAAAATAAGCAAGGAGGAGAGTGTTCTGAGATTGAAAAAAATCGGTTCAATGGAAGAGAAGGAGGAGGAAGAAGTTCGAACTGGTCCTGTCCTACACTGGTTCTGACGGTGCTTCTTCATACGTTCCTGTGCCGTGACGTTTACGAGAGAGGCGGAGGAGATGTGCAACAGATGGAAACAAAAAAAAGCACCAGAAGAAATGAGTGAGTGAGAGCTATGAGGTAGTAGTATCAATCGATGGAGGAAATATTCCAGGAGATGGATATATGTTGCATTATGTCGCAAGAAAAAATTTTTGAAAAAATTCATTCAAAAGACGGTGGGGAGAGGAGCCATCTAATCACAGCCAGCGATCCACCACAACATCAGTGCCAGTCGGAAGGTTGACAAGTACATCTTGGCATGATGCCATATTCGATACATCCATATCTTGTGGTCAGTTTTTTTTCTCGGGAAACCTTTATGAGGTATTGAGAGAGAAAGAGAGAGAGAGAAAAATGTACACAATAAGTGTACTGCTCTATTCTGCCCCCTTTTTTTAAATCTTCATTTTCAAATCATCCGTAGAAGTGGCACGAGGTGGTGTAACACACACACACACACACACACGCACGCACACACGCACACTCAGAGAAGTGGATGGGATTAGGCAGTTGTGTAAACGCAGGCGATAGACGGAGGCGTCAATGTTCCTTTCAGATGTTTCCTTCCATTTGCGTCCCTCAACAATTCCTTCCTTCAAAACTGCCACAAGCGAACTCGCATCCTTCGCTTCTAATAACCTCAGCGCTTCCATCTTATCTTCCACTTTCACTTAGCGTCGACCTCTCCTTCTACCATTTCATTCCGGTAAGCTCCTACATATCACTTCATGCACTCTCACATTTCATAGAATCACTTTCAACACCTCCAGGCATTCATCCATCCTAATAGTCTACAAAGGAACTATCATTCAGTGGAACTATCATTTGAAATGGATTTCAGTAAGGTTGGGTGAAGTGAGGTCACCGAATTCTGACTGACCTACGTGAGGAAAGTCCATTTGAAAACTCTTCCACTTGCATTCTGAAATGCATTCCCTTCTCTCAATTCTTCCAATATCATAAAGGAAGTTCGGTCGAAATCAAAATCGTTCTTTTTCTAAGATCGCTGTGATCTAAATTTCATCAGTGCGATGTGATGTGCCAACAACTGTTTTTGGCCTTTGAGACACCAGCCTTCATAATTCATAGCAGCCTACTGCTTTTTCCAAATTTAAATAGCGGTATTCGTATCTGTGAAAGTGATATCATACATTAAGCATATCCTCTGCTGTCTTAATAATAATGACGCTTAAGGTTGCAACTTTTTAAAGTCTACAAGGAGGCTTCAGGAACGTCGTAGTGCAAAATACGACACTCCTCTCGATACTCCACCAGAAATCATTCTGGTCACAACCGAAAGCGCGCATCACGTATCACTTCTGTAAAGTGATTTTGGTACGATCTAGTCTATCTTTCTAATTAACTGATGATGCAAATCGAACCGTGTTCACAGACGAACCGTTAGCAGCTCGAAATCCAGACAGGCTCATTAACTCCGGTCGCATCTGATATTGCAGCAAGTTGTGATTGGTTGGAAAGGTTGAAAACAGATCTGCAAATTTCAGTTGCAGCTCGGCAGCAATGAACGGAAAAATCTTTGTAATTTAATTTTTCGCATTTCAACCTTTCAAACCTAAACTTTTATGATGGAAATATCAGAGAACTTGCAGCAATTTGTGTATTATTCCACAAAAGTATGCCATATAAAAGGGTTGTATCTGTGTTGTCACTTGATCAGGTCGTTGTCTAACCTTTCCTAAGCTCCAGACTGTTTTTTAACCTCGAGACCTGTTTTCTGACCTTTCCCGATGCTTCTTTCATGAGTTATGATTAGCGGAAAGTACATTTACATATAAATAATTAAAATGTGAAACTGTTAACCGGAGTTGTTAAAGGTGAAACTCGCTGGTGGAGCCTCTATACCGGTTGCTTGTTGCAGTGCTACACCTAACTGTCCCACTGGTGGCATCTGATGAGTCTGCTGTGCTGGTTGTGTATTACCGGATTGCTGTGATGAATTGGGCGGCGTTAGACCACCGGATCCCGAACCTTCTGTTGAACGGCTTTGACTTCTTGCTGCAATAGCTTGTTTAACTTCTATTACTACATCGCAAAGCTCTAACAGCACCTAGTAATGTTACATCATGATGTCCATTTATCTCTCGTCGTTCTTTTACGAGTTTTACGACTAACTGTCGCGAAGCGGTCAACAACATCAAAGGAGCAGCCTTACCGGCCACTGACTAACCGTTTGTGGTGGTGCCGTTAGGCTGTAAAGAAGTTTGCTGTAGCGAATACATCTTAGCAGAGGTCGCAACTGTTTGCTGGCTAGTGATTGCGGCTAAATTGATAGCACATTTAATGTGCTTTAAACCTGAGGACGGTAAAGAGGATGTTGCAGATGAGGAACCTGCTGGTATTGCGGAGGTGGACGCTGTCGTTGCTGCTGATGATGGTGTTGATTCCTCCTGGGAATACAGTGATGATGCTGCTCTGTCTAAAACTACCACTTCTGCGATCTAATCCAATATTTTTATGAGTTCATGCTTATGGATGCAATCCTAACTTGAAATTTTTCCATCCTAAAATATCAATCAGTAAAAGTTTCAATGCTCCTGAAATACGAGTGTCTTAAAATTGTACAAAAAATTATTTACAAAAATTATTTACGGTCTTGATTTGTTCGTAATTTCGATAAACTTCGTAACTTTCAAATTAATTATTAATCTTAATACTAATTATTAGTTAGCAAAATTAATTTGCAATCTACCAAAGTTGTTCTTATTAGTTTACTACAGTAGAAATTTCAGGTAAACTAAAATACATTATGTCACAAATTGACAGGTCAAACCGTTCTAAGCCTAGTTAGAAAATTAAGAAGTTTTTTAAATAAGAAATGGCATATACAGATCTATGTTGAATTGAACCTACCTCTTGCAGCGTCTTTGACGCTAACCTAATCAAATTTATAGAATCTATCGATTCTTACCTTAGTTTCAAAGGTTTTGTTTAATGTGCTAACGTGGAGCAATTACTGCTTGTTAGGATTCCAGGCCCACTTTCGAAAGATAATTTTGGCCATTGTGTTTTCATTTTGCTTTTTTCTGATGCGATTAGTACACATTCTTCCAAAACGTGTAATGTTTTAGGTACCATAAAAAGGACTAACCTGTGGCAGAGGATGAAGTGAGATTCATCAGCCACGTTGAATGGTGACTAACGTTGTAATTTGCGTTTAATTTCCTGATTTGAAATGTAGATATTTGAAACTCTCGAATCCTTAATTTTAGCGACTGCTGCTATTACTGTTGTTGCTGTTAGCTTACAGTTGCATTCTTACCTCACCAATATCCTCCTTTATTTGTGTACGCTGAAATTGAGATGAAAATGACGTCGTAGAGGATAGTTTATTAATAACGGACTCGCTCTTTTCATATGATAAATACATATTGATGCGCAGAAACTTTAATGCTATTAATCTTCACGTCTAAAAGAAATGATTGGTGCTGCTGATCGGCTTAACTGAATTGTCCACAACAGAAAGTACGATTTCTTTTAAGTGCATATGGAAAGAGGTTCATACTATGGTCATTGATAAAGCGAACCCTTGAAAAGTTAAAATTTTGATAGTTATCTAGATATGATTCTTATCATGCGCGGAGCAAAAGTTCACTGTTTAATATCTTTAAATAAGCGGATCTCTTTTGCAGCATTAATTTGGAGTTGGTAAATTTTTGTTTCGCTTCGGCGAGAGTTGCAGGATGAGAGATGGTGCTAGGATGAGGTCTGAAAGCAGAAAGTTTCACATCCAGGTGAAGGTGCATTCGCACTCCCTTCCTCCCTCCTCCCTCCCACCTCCACCTTTGCAAAAGTATGCGATATTATTTATTACATAACGCACATAACACACATAACAAACGGCGCCAGCTTGGTAAGCTTATAAACGTGAACTCTTCCCACCTTCCTTCCCATTCCAATTATCGCTTTCATAATTATCCATACAGTTATACCTCGCTCCTCCTGCCCCTATTGTTACAGGTACAGAGGTGTGATTACAGGTAGCGAGCTATCTAACTTTTCTTTGCCTATTTCTTTTTGATAAAGTGATGGTCATATCTATTCCATCCATAACGACTAGCTGGTCAACCAAGTAGCCAAAGGGGAATGCAGCAAGCAATATTTCTTGCATATTTGTTTTGTCGATCCCATCTGTTTCGGTTCAACAAAAACAACAACGATCACATATTTGCATTCAACACTCAACACTCAACATTCAACACCCAACCGTGCAGACGTACACACACACACACGCACACACACACACACACACACACACACACACACACACACACACATACACACAATATAGAAGTGTACAATAAATACGTATGTAAATCAGGAAATAATGCACCTGCAATGCTTTTTGAGATTACCATGGCCATTCATTCCCTTTCGCTGTCAGTTCACTCATTGCTCATCGAATAATTAAAATCGTCGTCTACCGTAGTGCGCGTAGGAAGTCTGATAATTTAATGATATGCGACTTTCGCAGAGAGAAATATAAATTCACTTCTGTGAATCAGCAAGTTGACGAGTTGACGCTTGGAAGTAGCAAGTGAAGAGAAGCCACTCAGTTGAACTGAACGCTACACACCACAACTCCTATTTCAATGCAATGTTCAAAGGTCACGGAAATAACCGTAGTCATGCATTTAATTTTCAAGCCTACTTTACAAATGAGCGGAAAATTGACATCTGCTCACTCTTATCCAACAATTATCCTCACTGAACTGATTACTGACTGACCTGTACAATTCCATCGTCCAATCAAACGAAAGGGAGAGAGAGAGAGAGAGCAGTATACTGACTATCAATTTTAGCAGTTGCGAATTTCCTTGTGTCATACATGAACGAATCCACTCAATTCATCCGCGGAATGCTGGAGCTTTTTAAAATCAGCCAATACCGCATTTGAAAGGGAGCACGTAATGAGTGAAGCCTTAGAATTCAATAAAAAAATTATTCCGAGTGAATAAGTTGAGCTACAACGAGAACGGTCGGTTAAATGTTTGAAGTAACCGCTACAACGCCAAGTACTTCCAGCTTAATTATAAATGATTTGCTCGTCAGAAAAATTTGGGTGATTCCGGTCGATCAGAAGGAGAAGAATGAGCTATGAAGGAGGATAAACGTGGAAGGAGAAATGAATAAAAAAATTGCAGCATTTCTGCAACGAAAGGAACAGCCAAATATTCTGAGTCATTGTGGTGTGACGCACAATGCGTTTCGCCGTCAATTCAAGAATACAGGAAGTTAAGAAGGTCTGAAAGTTGCCCATTATGACGGGTAAGGATAACGCGATGACATTTACTATGATACAAATGAATTTCTTTAAAAATGAAATGGAAAATTCATTGTGTCGCAGCATTTCGTATTGCACTGGTCTTATGGTGTGGACACACTAGACCTTCCCTACGAATAGAGAAGATCTGGTGTGTCCACGTCATAACAGATTTAATAGACTAACTGCTAACTCGAAATAGCAGTTAGTTTATTAAATTAAATGTCAAACTAAGCAGTAACATGCTGATTATGGTTTAGTGCAAATGACAAATAAAAAATGATGCTTTCTGTTTAACTTAAGGAGAACTTCGTTGTTAAGCAGTCAGTAAACAACTGACAATGTCCTCAGGAGATTTAATAAATTAAATGAATTCACACGTGCAGTTTGCTTTCCACGGAGAAAAAAAAGACCTCTCTTTAAGGAAACCTCGAAATTGCATTAATCATCAATTACACCTGATCGATTAATCATTACCACAAATTAATTTGAACGATGCAATCAACAAGTTAATTAATATACAACAACGCACTGAAGAAAAACTTTAATTTCTCCATTTCTTCATTTGATACGTTTTCTGCGTGAAAAGAAAGGAATGGAAAGGAACGGAGAAATTCCTTCCCCTTGCAGACTGGGGTATGAAAGAAAGTTCAAATATTGAATTTATGCGGCGACAATATTTTGAGGAAAATGATGGCATTAAAAGAATTGCCGGTAATTGTAAATATTCACTATTGTTTTGTTTGAACACTTGTCACACAGCGATTTTGCCTCGAATTTTTGCATATTTCTAATTTTCTTGTTCTGTTTTACACTTGCAACTTAAAGCCTTAAACTGCAAATGTGAAAGGGAGAAGAAGCCAACCCGAAGCTAACGGTAGAAGTAAACATTTTAAAATAAGATAGCTATAAAACACTTACTTATTTCTGCATGGAAATTGTAGGTGAGGTTTGTTGAGGTGGTAATTCTTCAGGAATGAGCGCTTTCGCTTCTGCTATCTCACAGAAGAAGCAGATGAAGCTTGAAGCTCGGGATACAAGTCACGTATCGATGAAGATATCTAATATGTACACAGCCAGAAGTGAAATGTGATGAGCCAGTGGATCGCTTGGCGATCAGATCGCTCTTGGAGCGCCTACAAAATGACTTTCTTCAGGTGTTAGTACTTCCTAACCTAATACTATGACGCATTCAATTAAAACTACTGCGAGATTTGAAATTCTTGAGCGCGAGAACGGTGCTTGCGGACGGAAGCTTCCGTGAAACGCTGAAAAGATAGATGGATGATTGGCTTTCGCTTTGAAGTTGAATCAGCGAAAGAATGCTGAACGTAATGAGTTCCCATTTTAGAACTTGCTTGCTTGCCACACTCATTTATCATTGTCTGTTGACCGAGGACTCTGAGCAGCAAATGACACGTCTACCGATGCACGTGCAACGATATGCTTCTAATTTAGAACGAAGAACAGCAAATTCAAATCAAAAATAATGAACGGAAATCGTATAGAAGAGAGTTTTGATCTTGAAGGTGCGGAAGGCATACGAAGGATTGTCTTCTTGAGAGAATGAAGATAGCAGCTCTGATCGATTTGGCGCAGATCCCAAGCGCTCTTTTCCACTAATTTTAAAATCATTCATAACCTTATTTTATGCTAATTTCTCGCCTTCGAATCAATCAATCTATCATTTTTACATGAAGTAAGCTCTTTTTCAAGCGTAATCTGATGCTTACGAATGAGTGATAGAAGTTGCTTGAAAGCATTGCTGTCCTTTTTTGGGAGATGAAAAAAAAGACTTGTTAATTTATTTGGTTTATTTGAAAATGGAACGTAGAAGTTAATGATGATAATTGTAATTAAATTTTCTAAAGTATCGGTGGCAAAAGCATAATAACAGTGCTACTTCTAATAATAATATAACAATTGAATTCAGTCAGAAAACGTTTTTTGAACCAAAGAAATAAAAAACGTGGAATAATTGAAAAATATTTCATTTAGTTAAAAGGGAAGGGAGGAAAAGAGGAGCGGAATAAGGAAGGCAATAAAACGAGGAAATGTCAGGAAGATTAGTGTGATCGAATTTTTATTTTCATTTAGCTAAATAGATGATGGCACTTGTCTCAGACAGTGAAATATGACGCAAAGCACTTCTGTACCACAGCAACAGTAACACTACTGCAAAACGAAACTGTGGGAATAACGAGTAGGCGTTATAATTAAATTTAAATAATACACTGAATGGTGTCTTGTCCGCTTTACCGCTTTGTCTAACGTTTTAACCTTCCCACTTTGGTCCCTTTTTCTCCAAAATAGCTAAATAATTGAACAAAGCCATAAAAATGTTCATTTTTGTGCACATATTTATCAATCTGTTCGTGTGTGTGTGTGTGTACACATTTCCTCTACCTGTAAGTTTATGGTCTGTACGGGCACGTATATATGTGTGCGTGCGTGGGTGTGTGTGTGCGTGAGTGTGTGTGGAGCTAAAAAGGAATGAACTCATGTGGCATTAGAAAGAAGAAGGGAAAGGATGGAAGAAGCAGATGATAATCCTACGGTTCTGATCAAAAACGAAAAATGAAAGGGAGGAGGAGGGGGAGGATGAGGACAGAGGGAAAGTAAGAGAAGGGAAAGAATGAGAAATGTGAAATATGGAAGGGTTTGCGGGTTACGTACAGAAATTTTCCACCTCAAAAGGATGCTTTTTCATTCCTTTTTTTGCTACCCGTAGATGAAAGTATAAAAATTGTCTATTTCGGGCAAGCTATCAGGATTGTAAGATATAAGCGCAAATTTTTATGCCATCTCTCTCTCTCTCTCCCTTTCCCTCTTCTCTTCCAGTGGAGAAAATGATTGAGAACATGCCGTGAAAGTTGTGTTTTATTTCAGAAAATTCCATCTTTGTTCCTTAAATTTTTTGCTTTGTTCCTCTCTTCATCCTCATATCAATGCTTTGTTATTTGTGACTTCACATTCTTACATTTTTAATCGGTGGCTTTCATAGTTTCCAATTAAGAGAGAGAGAGAGAGAGAGAGAGTGAGTGAGTGAGTGAGTGAAGTGGAATTATCAGTTTCTTTTCGGCATATTATTCATGCTGTAAGCGATCGTTCCTTAGAAAGAAAAGTTCGCATTCCGAATTGCTAATTATAGCAAAATTTGGTCAGCCGTAACTGCTAGAGTAAGTATCGCCTGCTATTGGCTTGTGAAAGAAAAAGCCTGGAAAGAATTCTTCTAACATTTTCGCTATCAAGAAAACTCAAGCTGAATCTTTTTAAAATAGCAACAAATCTAAGTGTGAAGTATTTCGCTCAATGTAGGCGACTGAGGAAAATCATACCTTACAGATTATCAGTGGCTTTGGTGTATTTCACATTTCGTTATTAAACTTTGCTTACATCTTCCTGGTATGTTTTCGTCGTTGCTTAAAATGTTTATCACGCAGCTATCTTGGCTTTAACCTGTTTGAAGGAACAGCAAATGATTTCATTTCATTTATGAAAGAAACAAGGAGCAAGGAAAAAGAGCAACAAATCGCTACCTAAAGATGGTGTAGTGGGAAACTTTCGATACGGTGGGTAACATTTTTCTTTTACAAGTGTTACTTGTACCAAGTCCGCAAATGCAGCTTTCAAACAGACGATTACCTATTTTATTTTCAGGTAACGATTTTTTTTTCTAAGGTTACGCTTTGGCGTGAGTAGCACTTGTAAAGGAGGCTAGCAAACACGTACACGTGAAAATACTTGGTGATTTTACGAACGATTACTGATTGAAGTTAATTAGAACGTGGTGAAAGGTCAATTTGTTCCATCAAGGATACATTTAATTTGTAGAAATATTTGAAATGATCGATAGCTGCTAGTACTTTGCTAGGTTAAATTGTCTGGGAGGAACGTTAATCATTAAAATAGACATGCCATTAAGGGTTGGACAAGAAGAGAGGGATAAGAGAGTAATGAACGTAGGAAATTGAGCTCGAAGTCGAATAGTACTCATTTCGCACTCACATTGAAAAGCACTCCTCTCAGCTAACTTCTTCTCATTTTCCACAACAGAAATTGCAGCTGCCTTTTATCCCCCCTCACATACTACCGAGCTTTCTTCCCTCTCCTTTCTTTATCCCTCTCTCTCTCTCTCCCTCCCTCTTATCATTTCTTCCCTTTCATGTATTCTTCGGCTAAAAGTGCAATAAATTTGCATATCCTATTGACATACTATTTCATATAACAGTTAGCCGTTCGCCGATCCATTCCGGATAATGGCTTTTGAAAGAGTTTAGAAAGTGTCAGGATGGATGCGGATGATCTGATCAGTTTCATTCATGTTCGACGCTTGTCTGCTCCTTTCTGCTAAAAGAACAGAAAGATGAATGATTAGTAAAAGGCACGTAAATTTTTATAAATTTTCTTTAAAATCCTAATGAAAATTAAGTGCCACTAAATGTGAGTTATTATTAAGTAAGTTTTTCAAGCGATGTTTATTGAAGTTGCAGCTTTAGAAGATTTCAGTTTTTTTTTTCAAATTAGAACAGAAAAGTTTGCAATGAATTAAGAAAGTATTCATCAGAAAAAATATTTATTTGTTTCCAAAAAGAATTTATCATTTCAAGTTTTGATTAATCACTATAGTCTAATTTGAGTGACACATACGTCATCAGCCGGTGCATCATCAAGGAATCAATGGTCATCCAAAGCACAACGGTTTTTTGCGCATAAATTTTGGTGGAAGTTTGAGGTTTCATTTAACTAAAAGTTTAGTGATAGTTGAAGTGGGACGAAGTTTCACCTATGTCGTCATCACATTCACACTAACGCCTCTTTGCGTTTTCAGGTGAGCAAAATATGTCAAACGTCTACTTTCCCATTTCATAACAGCTGCAGTGTTTCTTGGTCATCGCAAACGAACACACTTCCAGCTGCCTGCAGTTTGAATTACACAAAGTGCAATTTGCAGCTGTCATAGCCTGAACACATCTCAAAGATCACTCTCATGTGTATCGGTCTGTTACAAGCAAAACGCAAAAAAGTACATCCCCTAAAATAAATAATTTCTTCGTTTAGGATTTGATTTTGGACGGAATTTCAATAAATATGTGTGCGATGATTTGATGAGCAATTGCAGGATGAACTAATAATAGTATAACGCAATCGTTGAACGTTACCGTTACGTACGTGATATCTCAGAATAACATTTGAAAGGTTGTCAGGTTAAACGGATGTTGCAAAAGACATCGTTGTCAATGATGTGTGTGTGCCCAGTGATGTCTTTAATTTCAAAACAAAAATACAGAGTATTAGACGTCAGGCAAAACTTCTAAGTGTCAATTTATAGAGAAAAAGTAATTCGAAAAAATTGTTGCTCATAAAAGGTTTTCCTGGAAAAATGAAATTGGTTTTTTGAAGTCTTCAAATGTTGAATGTAATGGGATTGATTGAATAAGTTTCCAAAAGTTTTCCGGAATTAATTCTTTTGACTTCTCTACCTCATTCCTAGTTTTCACAGTGTCACAAACAAGTGATGATATATCTGAAGCTATCAAAAAAAATTTTTTTAATGCATTTCTTTCTGTTTTTTAAAGGAATATCCGAAATGTCTTTTGTCATTGGAACGTTGAAATGAATAGATATAGGCGGCATAATAAAGAAAGGGTCACGTCAGTCAAAGCTAATGGCAAAATGACATTAGCCTCAACTTACACTACTTTCTAAGCGAAACTGTTTTAGTTAATATCTCAGTTTAAGTTGCAATTCCTATGCGTTTTGTGTTTAGTGTTTAATCAGTAAATCCTCCTCCTATGCGTTTACAGCTATCAGTTGTGCCTAACCGTTTTTTACACAAAACGCGGCACAGATCAAAGAAAAAACTTTTGCGAATGCTCAGGCAGGTCTAACTATTTGTTGGATTCAATTTTGTGAAATTCAGTAATGGCAGAGAGTTTTCTGTGTCGTAACGTAGAGAGGTTAAGCAAGACATGGAATTCACTGTTAAGCACTTGGCCATAGAGATTGTTCAATACTTTCAGTATGCTTTCAAACGCATTTCCCTATCCAATAATATTTTTCAAGAGGGATGATATTTGAAGCTGAAAACGAGCTGGGAAACACTGAATCGAATCGATGGAGACATTTCGATAAGTCTCTAACACATCCAACTATGGCCAACGATTTACAATTTCTTTACTTTACAATGGAAAGGTGAAGCATAAAGCGTGGCTGTTAATATCACACCACAAATTTCGCACGTTCATTGTTTGCTTAAAAAGCACTTATATGAATTAACTTTTGTAATTAATTCCTGCACGCATACCTGGAATTCTCTCTTCCTACATAGGAGAAATGACTAATTTATCGTTTGCTTTTTAATGAAGAATTTTTCTGTCCCATCTGTGCACCTATCAATCAGTGGTATGAGTACGGCTGTCTCCCTTCTCTCTTTTTCTGTAAGTGTAAATTTCCGTTGCAACTGAAAAAGTGCAACTGCCATTTGTCTATCTGTTAATTTTCAACAAAAAAGTGATAATGTTAGCTAGGCTTGCTATAACTGCTAATAGAAGCAGAAGCATCCTCTCACAAAGCGACAATATCACTAAAACAAGAAGCTATGGACTGAAATTTAAGCAACTTCCACATAGTGCGTGATTTCTACCGAAGCTAATATGAACTTTCATAGATTCCCCTTCACTTCCCATTTCCACTCATCTATCCCTCATTTAAATTTTTTAATTTCCATTATTAAAATAACAAAAGGCACAAATTCTGCTAATCAGTGAATCGGAAATTTTTTCATACTTCCCTTCATCCTCCTTAATGACGGCAATATCTCGTTCAGCAAGCACTAAGTCGATTTAGTTACTTCGATAGGATGATAAATTTAATTTCATTTATATAAAATAGCTGATATTTCGGTAAGTATGATTTTCAGTAAAATTCAATGTAAACGGGAAGGAAGAGGAGAGGAGCGAAAAGACAGGAATAATTCATCATTTTAGTAATTTGTTTCTCAAATAACTATACATTGATAAGCATCTTACGTCTTCCAAGGAAAGTTATGGCATAGGAGCGGCAAGAAGTTCACTGAGAAAAGATAATGAACGGATGTGAAAAGAACGAGGTGATAAAAGGAAAGATAAAAATAGCAATAAATTATTGAAAATTTTAGTTTGCATTATTCAGCTGATATTCGAATTGCTATTCAACGAGCAGATATTGAAAATGCAAAACATTTCCCGCAATACTGACGCTTATTCGGCAAAAAATGACTTACTGCAGTAAGGTTGCTTACCTGTCATATTGCAATGAACGAAAAACAACGAATTATTTCATTTAATTGCCTGCCCAGTGAAATGATCAATGATCAAGAAATGTAACAAGCAGTTTGAGCATGTCCACACTACCTGCACTACGGCTACTTGCAAGGGTAGGAAGCGAAGGAAAGCAGTGTGTGTTCAGAATTACTCATTAAATTTTTCAAGTGGCTGAAGTTCTTGCTAGCTTAAAAAACGTGCTCCGAGAAATGAAAAATCGAAATTTTGATGAAGAGGAAGTGCCACACAAGGACGGACATTATGCGTAAACCGTTGCGCAGTGAAAAAGTGCAACAAACGATGGACAATTGTCGACTGGGTGGATTTTCATTCTTCTATTGCCACTTTTTTAAAAGGAATTCTTATAAAAGGAACTCTTCAAGAAAGGGAGTGGGAAAAATCATTTCAATCTACGAGAGGAGATTTTTTTTCCGATTTTTTTAAATTCATATGTGATCATATAGTGAATTTCATTTTAGTATGAATGGGAGAACTTTCGGATAAAATGGCTACAATAATTTAAAAAGAAACAAGCGAAAGAGACGTGACGTATTGAGAAGAAATGTGCGTTACTGGAAGATGCACCGCCTTTTTAGTCCGTTCCGTTATTCGGTCTTACTATGAACTATTCTTGTTTGTTTATTTACTTGCGTGAAACTGCTGTCAATCAAACAGCCATACTTCTATTTCACTTCAAATTTAGATTATTGCGTGATAGCGTAATTTCTTGGAGCATCCTTATGACGCAACGCAGTTTTTCACGTAGGAAATTTGTTTTTTGTTTGATGGAATTCAAATAAGATCAATTGTCTTCGAAAAAAAGGAATAATTTTTGATCATTTCTCCGTACATTTAATTATTATTGCTATTGTAAATTGTCATATCTCTTCATTGTGAGCAAACATATGCCAACAAGAAAGAAATGCTTTGCAAATGCAAGAAAAAAAATTGAAGTGTGAAGAATAAGAAGCAGTGGAAGGTGTGACAAGTGCGGTAGAAGTAGAAATGACTTCAATGCTTATCTTCTCAGGTAATAAGATCAGCTCTTATTATCACTATTAATTTCACAAGGCACTTCTATCGAGTATCAAATTTAGGCCTAAGCAGTATTAAGCTTTTGCAAAAGATCAGACGCTGTTGGTGGTCTCACATACAAAAATCGAAATTTTGCACGGAAGCGATGTGTTGCTGGATCCCAACGGGTATCCATCGATAATTCACATTCAACCCCAGACTGTCCATCGCTTGCATAAAGTTATTACGCCCGCGGGAGGTTTTATTTCAGGAAGAGGTTGAAGGAAAGGAAGAATTATTCTCGAATGAAAGAAAGAAAGGAGGAGGAAAGCAATGAACTTAAATTATAAAATAGTTTGCTGTGAGAGAGAAGAGGAAGAGTGAGGCAAGACCACCTAGGCAAGCAATTTTTTATCCATCAAATCTTTTTCAAAACGATCAAGCTTGATCCCGACGGAGAAGTTTGTAGGCTAAGTGCCAATAAAACTTTTGAGCTCTTTTTCTCCCACAAAAATCAACCAACATCAGGAGCAGAAATTTAAACTACTGATATTCAATTTAAACTACTTATAAAATATAGCTAGATCAGCCTCACAAAATATTGCAATGGCGGCTTTTTCTTTTCTTCTTTAAAAATCCTTTAAAAATGTTTCTTTCTCATTTTAATTTCTTCGTTGTTATTTGATATTTTTTAATTTAAAAAAGTGTGTATGCATGTACGTGTGTGTTAAATCTGCCTGTTACATCTCTCTTCTCATCTCATTGCCCTAATTTTTTATCTTAGCGAAGATATTTCTTCAATACATTCACAAGGCTACTGGTCACAATGGATATTGTTATGGTCAGCAATCATAAGAAAAACGCTCATTCCTCTCACCTTACTATCACAACACAGTACCAACATCACTACAGCATTGCTTCTAATTACTTGGCAATGCCTTCACGTAACGTATACAATCCGTAGCAAGTCACACACGCACATCTACTGAACATTCCGATCCTGAGAACTTCAAACAAATGTGTGGCACTGCACCTCTTCCAACAATTTAGAACGGCGAGTACTTGACATGCACTTCGTTTTGATCTTTTAATGCAAATATGAGTACAACAGCGGGTAACTGTTTTCATATTTGACCGTAACCGCAGGCATTGTTTGGCATAGATGGTGGAGACATATGAGATCGATGGCTTTGATACAGCGACCTGATTAAGTAGGATCTTTTGACTAATATGAAGTCAGTCTTCTGATACTAATTATATGAGTTTAAATTAAAAGCTGAGTCAAGAGTACCTCACTACTTATTGTTGTAAGGATGTTGACGTACGAGATCAAATGAGCCTTTAATTAAGAATATTAAGGGGGAGAGACACATAGTATTGCAGATGAAGTTAAAAAGGTAATGAGTGAGAGCTTTAGAAAATAGCGAGGTAACAATACTACCTTGGTTAAAAAAACGATTGAAATTTCTTTTCTGCATTGCTTGATGAAAATGAAGACATCGTAGTTTATCGTAGTTTTTTTAATTATAAAAAATACCGGAAGATAATGCTAGCTTGAATGATCATTTTAAATTAAGAAGGATTAAATTGAAGATTTGAATTTTTTCGATTCAAGCAATTTTTAGCTCTATAAAATTCACTTGCACATCTCTAATCCTAAAATTCATAATTGTTGTGAATTTGACAAGAAGTGTTCATTAAGGATATAAAAGCTAATAATATTATTTCTTACCTATTCCATCATTTTTATCAAATTATCTCTTATTTAAATTAATGAGGACAGTATCATTTCAACATGGCGCACGTAGTCTCACCGTAAGTTGCTTCTCTCGGTAATCATGACTGTATCAACTGATCGCTCTTCTAACTGTTACAATTTGTGCGGTAACTTGTCCAATCCAATTGCGCATCACGTACAGTCAATCATGTAGAATACCACAGTACAGTACCGTGGAGTGAAGTGAACTAATTGGTGGAAAGAAATGAATTAGCTATGTTTTGCCGAATGAATAGGAAAAAGGTGGGGAGATGCCGGCCGGAAATGAGTAAAAAATGGACGTTGTCGAAGGCGCAAACTGAGGAACGGACGTTTCATCAAGCACGCATGTTTTAATACTATCCCTCGTTCACATACAAAAAGATGTAATGACACACACTCACATAGGCGGTGTTCCCCTAAATCATTCCTTTCTCTCGCACTACAGAACACGGTTAACGGAGAGAGAGAAAGATGGAAAAAGGACGAGAAAGCACGGGAAAGATAAGGGAAGAAACGAATGTTAATGATTAGATAGAATTACTGTAGCGGTGCGCTTTGCATGCATGTTCCACGCTATCATCCTTCTCTTATCATCCGTCTTGAATTCACTGTCTTCGTGAATTTCGAGCAAGTGTTGTAAGATATAATTTTGGATGAAATTTGTTTGTCTGTTGGATTCTTTGGCAAAATTGATGGATTGGATAGAATAACAGAGAAAATTCCGGTGGAAATTTAATCGGTCCTTCCTACCTCAAAATTCTGCTAGATTCACGCTCCTTCTGCCAGATGCGCCACTCCATGATATAAATGGAAGCCTGACATATGCTTATACGCTTAACATCCGGTGACTGTTCAATTTTGTATCCGATTGGTCGATTCGATCACGCGCTTTGTGATCCATTCCACTCGCATATGGAAGCAATGAAGCGTGGAAAATTACTTGTTGAGAATGAGGAAGCATTTTCATTTGTAGTTTACTTTTTATTGCAGTAACATTGTAGAGAAGGTGATATCTTCCTGCATCTGAAACCATTTGATCATTCCGAGTCTTTGAAGACTTTCCTGTTTTCCTACTGACTTCTTCAGTTCAGCCTTCTTTAACTTCATTGAACCGGCTTATTTAATATGAACTACTGATCTTACTTGATCACAGTCATCTTGATAGCAGTACTCTTTTCATCTCCACGTGTTCACGTGGTCCATCGTCCTTTTCTGTACTTGCTCTCGTTCTATTGCTGTTTCTGTATAATTTAAAAAGTATTTCGGATGTAAAAAAATTAATTTTATATGAAGAATGAGAAACTTACAATTATTTTCTCAAAAATAATTGGCCAACAGGAACGATCGAAAATAAAATCAACAAATGCTAATTGTAAATTGAAGTGTAATAACAGCGATATGCAAACACAAATGCATTCATAATCTGGTTCTAAAATTTATTAACTTCGTCAGAAGTATACGGTAGTAGAAATTGTTCGATATTTGAGGGGTTGCTTTGAGAAAGGATAATCAAAAAACTTCAAATTGTTCTCAAAAAGTTCCGAAAATTGCAGTCGTCTTGGCGTCTGTTGTCCACAAATTAATGAAATTTCCAATAACCCCTCATGATGTTCCCACACATTCACACTTTCCTCCGTTCTGTATACAAAATTGCTTTTTAAATTGCATCTTGAAGTGATTTAAAATTTGCTACTTCCGGAAATTCCGAACGGTATGATTCGGAATTGTAGGTTTAGCGCTTGATTTAAAAAATAATGATATCAATTTTGTGAAAACTGGTCAATGAACCCATGCTAGTTTTGCAAATGAGTACTAATGCCAGGATTGACCTACCAGGTCATTTTTCTTCAATTCAAAGGTAATTCAAATGGTTGAATGGGAAAGGGAAATACACAAGATTGAGCTTTAGTACCCGGCAAAAAGTTTATAATTACAACCTCTTATTGGCGATCAAAAAATCCCTACACTTCACAGCACTTCTATTTTGAACTTTTGGAAGCAAATTGCAAAAAAAAAAAAAGATTGTAAATTGAGTTTGCAAACTTTTGCACCATCCTTTATTCAAAAAATGGAGGAAAAATTAAATTCTTTCAAGTGTTCGCATCTTACTTTATATTGTCTAAATTTCATATCATTCATATGAAAACGATGGCGAAGAGTATTTCCTGCATACCTGCATGATTTCGCCTCCATTAATTCACCTTCTGATCAGTTTAATGATAAATTCTAGGTCATCGACTAGTGAATGCATGATATCAAGTCTCTAATGAGCGTATAACTTTCCAGCAAGATTTGTTTTAATGATGAATAGTCAGAAGTTAATGCATCATCGCCGTTTAAATGTTTGTAATTGTGAGGTTGCAATTGAGTTTGAGATGGTCAATTCCAGCGTAACAGTGCTACCACCTCGGACGAACTTTTTCTAAAATATCGAAAGGTAAATGGTAGTAGCACCACCTATAAAGTCATGCCTAAAACGAGTTTTCTACCACCAAAATTCATATTGTGGAATGAAAGAATGGGATGGACGGATCTGCAGTTTTCCATTCCATAGCAAGGACACTGTGATTGCTCGGGTGGATATTTCACGCACGCACCCACAACTTAGCAACAAAAAAACACTGTTACTTCTTTTGTGAATCGTACAAAAATTGCCATCTTGTGGACAAAAAACATAACAGTTTCTTGACGGGGTTGTGCAGAAAGCATTGTTTCCACCTTAAGAAAATGTCGAACGGAGGAAGATTATAATAGTTGGTTTCATGGGAGGCTTCCTTCTTTGTCACAAATGTTCCCCGCAAACGGCGGCATTCACAGTAGTTTTTGCTTGAGGAGAAAGGCAGCCGTCCCTTTAAATATAACAATTTTTGTGCACTTTTAAAAAGGACAACGTGTAAACTGGTTTAGTGGCACCGTAATCGACCATGTATGAGCTTGCTTGCGATTACAAATTTCATAATTATTTAAAATGATTAATGGATTAGTTGTTTGAGGGACAGTATAAATTTCGCGTCTTTTTGCGTGAATTGAAGCATCCCACCAACAGATTACTATAACTTAATATAATTTGTGGTTGTTAAAAAAAGGTTATAAGCCTGAGCAATTATCCAGTTCATTTCTGGTCTTCAATACAACATAATCCTGTTTGCCGAACATTTCCATATTAAAATTCTTGCATAAATTTTTTCTACGGTTGTCTTATTTTTCCGTTAGAATTATCAAATACTTTAACAGAATTAATATCATACCGTAATGTTCAGATGTTACTTCCATTTTTTGTGTAAAGCAACTCTATATATTACACTTCCTAACTGAGAGAAGGATTGACGAGACAACGTAACTAAAAGCAGAACGTGTCAGTGTGTCACGTGTTTCGTGCCTAAGAAAACACGCAACGACATTTTACGTGGACGCAGTCACTCAAACGGCACACAAACCCACTCCACTCCCCACGCTCCCGTCCTTCACTCGTGAAGAGCTCCCATTTCGCCCGGGAAATGTTTCCCCAACATATGCAGAAGCTCATCCGTTTCATGTTGGCGTGGCGGAAGTGCTTTTCTGGTAGAAATACGTGTTTGGTATTGCTGCATGTAATGGTTTAGATGGATTTTCGGATTTGCTACGGCATCTCAGTTGAATGCACTTGCTCTTCTTTCAGATTACTTATGTCACTTACCGCGACCGCGGCAACCTTTTTTACATAACTTCATTTGCAGCGATCTCAGCCGAGTGATTTTAGCATAATTGTTTGTAGAATCTGTTTTCTTAACTTTGAACTTGTTCTCCAACGCAACGATAATGTATTTTAAGATAATTTAAAGTGATGCAAAAGGAGGATGATTCCTAGCGAGTTTTATGAAATTCACTTTTATTCGTTGCAGTTTAAAAATGTATGATGAGGCAGAAATTTTCAGAATCCATTTGAGGCTACGAAATGCCATCGCTCTCTCGATTGTCAGCGGTCACTTTATCAGTGATAGCCGGAGGTGTGTACTATGCTCGATTAGAAAAGCAGCCATTTGGTTTGAAAAATGATGCATTGAGAAATGTTTTCCTGAAAACTGCAGAATGCGCTGAAACTTGTACATCCTCATCATTCCCTTCTGTACATCCTTCTCCACAAAGTAAATGGGATCATAACTGGGATAAGTAAGTTCATTTTTCCAATATTTTTTTTCAATTTTTTAAGCATGGGTTCTGTGATTTTCAGGGTTTAGTATCAAGTTTTTAGATGAAGTGTTTGGAAAGTTTTTGATTAGTGGCTTTTTGTTAAAAACAAGAATGGAATGTTTCTGTGTTTGCTGAGTAAGAATAACTCACAGAAGCTCATTTTTATAGTTCTCTATTTTTGACCTCTAGCAATTTCTTTGAATTTTTCAAGTTTGACTTAAAATTTATATGTTGTTTGTTGTTATGCACACTTTTTGAAAATTCGTCCTTTATAAACATTTTTATAAACATAAATATGTTTTGTTGAAAGGTATGTTCTTTTATATAAATTTCTTTATTTGCTTACAGCCGGGAACCAAAATACATGGTTAATCCTACAGATTACGAAAAAGCTGATTTGGCTAGCCGTCAAAATATGTTGAATGAAGTGACACCAACTTCGAAACGAAATATTATTCTTATACGACATGGACAATATTTCACGGATCACAAGGATAAAAATTATCTCAGCTTAACACCTTTAGGTAATGTTCTCTGCTATTTTTTTGCGTTGTGTATTGATTATTAAGTTTTGTTCTGTTTATAGGACGAGAGCAAGCGAAGTTTGTGGGTCAACGCTTGGCGAATAGTGGTTTGAAGTTCGATAGTTTGGTTATGTCGACAATGACTAGAGCGGAGGAAACGGCTAAACTAATCTTAGATGAACTATCACTGAGTTCAGTAAAAAGTGATTCATTATTAGAGGAAGGAGCACCTTACCCACCTGAACCACCTAGCACACATTGGCGTCCGAAACAAAAAGTAAATTATTTGTGCTGCTTTTAAAAAAAAAAAATGTAGATAAAGCCATGGAGCAGTTCGATACCACTTTTGAGTTGCTAATATTGCATTTCTTAACGGGTTATATGGATTTTCAAGCAGTAAGATTAATGAAAGCTCTTGAAATAAAGTTAATTAAAAAGATGTTAAATATTATTGCACTGCCTCGTTTACCTAGTTTTTCTGGTTAACCATTCCTTTTGTTTGAATTTCGCAACGGAAGGATCGCGCATTGAAGCGGCTTTTCGGAAGTACATACATCGTGCTAGTTGCAAACAAAAGAACGATAGCTGGGAACTGATTGTTTGCCACGGAAATGTGATACGATATTTTGTTTGCAGGTTTGCCAACTTAGCTTTTTATTTTTCTCTGAAAAAATACTAAATGTTGGTTACGCTGTAAACACCTTGTTAAATCTCAGCTTCAGAGTATTAGACATATAAAGCACAGTGATGTAAGGTGAAAACAACTCTAAATTTATTTATTTTTTTAAATTACAGTGGTATCTTGGGCAGCTGTTTAATATAACTAATAATAGTTGCAGGAATAAAAATGACGCTATGAAGCTTATATTAATAAATTCATATTAATCTTAATCTAGTAAAAGGAACTTTGATACATTAAAGGGCGCTGCAGTTCCCTCCCGAAGGTTGGCTGCGAATGTCAGTTGGTCATTGTTCGATAACTTGGCTAGTTATACATCCGAATGGCTTTGTATCTGTGAGATCCCTTGGCGATATCGGTCATTTGCCTGTTGGAAAGGTTTCTTTCTAGGTTGCAGATATTAAGCAGTGATTGTATTGATTTGCTCTAACTACCAGTTAACGGTCACTGCGGAGTGACCCTAATCGGAACTAAAACTTTTTGTTACTTTTGCATGTTGATTTTATCCCGGCGATACTTTGTAATCCAAGTTTAATTCTGTTTAAGCGATCCAGAAAATATAGATTTTAAATGTATTACTTTCGCATAAATATCCCATCAAATATTGGCGTGGTCGTGATCATGGACGTGACCGGAATTGCATCGTTTTTTATTTCTTTGGAATGTTTTTACTTCCGTATGTTACAGAAGGTAGGGCTATTTTATATTAACAGATATCATATCCTGTATCATTGAGTTTCCCAAGTTTTTCGCGATCTTATCAAGTTATGTGTGTAATTTATGCAATGACCTCTTTGACTTTAACTGTTGTTTGTGCATGTGCAGTGAAATTAAAAATAATTTAGAATCTTAATTTCTAATTGTTTCATGTTTAAACAATTTCAGTTTACAGATTTTTCTGTTAAATTTGCAATTTAAATAAAAGTCCGTGATGACGCTAAAAGATCGAATTTATATCCTTTTGATGCTCCATAAATGACTTTCATCTAACTTGTTGAAGCCGTGGTTATGCCAAGAAATAAGGGCACGGTCACTGAACCGTTTGGAATTTAGTTCATATTGAAGTTATGAATATTTTTTTAGAATTATTTTTGACAAAGTGACATTCATCCAGTTTTCAAGTAATAAATGAAATGCTATCTTAACCATTTCGAGATCATTCTTTACTAGCCTGAGTTATTTCATGAATTTTCGATGTCTTCACTGTAAGTTCAATTCATTAATTTTTTTTTATGTATTTATCTTTTGTTCCGGTCCACCAAATTCAAAGAAATATTGGAAGGAAATAAATGAGAAAGAAACCTAAAATAGTTTGGGGACGAAAGATGCTAAAATAGCAACAGCGAGGATGAGTAGGCTGGTCGTTCCGGAATAAGTTGCACTAACATTGCAACGGTCACCGAGACATGAGCACACTCGAACTGTTTGTGAATCTGATTCATAACGGAAAAGATCGGATGCTTTAATGTCACGACACATACCATATCTGTAAGGGTAAGAGACGGTTTTAAAATTCGCTTAAGAAGGAAAGATTCCAAATGCTTGAAAGTGACAGCACTAATAACTTTTGGCGGAAAATGTTCTAGCATGTGAAAAAGGCCCCTTTTTCTCATTTTTCATGTTAAATTTATTAGTTGTAATAAAAATCAAACCTATCTAATAAAACCATTGTTCTATCGAAAAAACCGTGACGACTTATAGAGGCTGCACAACCACGTATTGTTAACTTTTTGCCGGTATTACGTCCTAAAATCAAACCACAAGTTGTTTTAACAACATCAGTAAAATAACTTGGAACCAAGCTTCAATCATAATCTAAGTTTATGATTTTCAAGAAGTGGCTCGTTTTTGATTGAACTTTTTTTCGCTTCCGACTGGCTCACGAATCATTGGTAAGACTTGCCCATAACAATGAAGTCCTGAGTAAGTGTGAGACAGATTGATCTGCACGGCACAACACCAATATTGAACGGTTGCATTGGCTCATTGCATTGCGCAGTAAAATTCCTCGGTTCATAAAAGTACCTATAAATGTCTGCCGCTCCACACATATTCATTTGTAGTTCTAGCAAGTGATGCCTTCTTTAAGACTAGTTCGTAAAGATGTGCTAAGCTAAGTGCATACGCTCAAGAGGCGCTAAGTAGAAAGGCCGAATCTTTTGACTTTATTACTGAAATGCGTGTTTGCAGATACTGTAGCTCGAAGAGGTAAACTCATGTAGCATCAATGATACCTTGACATGACACCGTCCTTGAACAACTCTTCGTACAATGGTGACATGCATGAGTAACACCGATTCGAATGTGTGTATGCTGAAAGAACTGATAACTGCGATTATCTTCCTAGACGTATCGTGATTCACCTATCGTAACCTTTCAGATTTCAGAATTATTAATTACTCAGTTCGAATAAGCAATTCCTCAACAGATAGCTAATAACTTACCATAAATAAGATTAGCAGATGTAATTAGGAGGAATAGAATGATTGATATTGAAATTAGAGATGAAAATGACATTTGGAAAGGGCTAGGCGACGATGAATTTCCTCAGTTAATTTCAACAAACATCAGTCTCTGAAACAAATTGTGAAATTGAAAGATTAAAATGGAAAGACATAGTAGGTACAATGGCCGTGTAGTTGGATATTCAAACAACATCTTTACCAGCTAAACACACTGTTATCTATTAATTGCTTCAATTGATGATCGTTGTGAACTAACTGTAGCAAAGGAGCACCGTTGGTCGTCGTCCTTCTCGAACTCCTCCTAAACGGATCTTCCTGAGCTAAGCCGGTGGGAACTGAAAAAGGGAGGGAGTAAAACAGCTTTGATTTTACCCAGATTTTATGAGATTTTACTCCGACATTCTTTAATATTTTCACATTTTATTCCGTCTTTTTGAGAACGATGCTTATGGAAGAATGTTTTAACACTCATCACACTCGACAGATTCTTGAAATACAACTCACTAGTGGATTAATTCATAAGTTTCATTAATTAAGCTATAAATTTAAAAAATAATGAATGATAGTAGTGATGAAACTCTGAAGGGAATTTCAACAAAGTGATGAAAATGCTCTTTACCTCTCATCTGAATTGCATCTTTTCTCCATTCAATTTCAGAGGTTGTCGAGAAGATAGCAAGCTATCGAAGTTCGGAAAGATAATCGGCGAATATCAGTGGTGCCGAGGAACGGAGCGAACTGCTAGCTTAGCTGGGAAGGGAAAACGTTGGGGAAACAAGCAAAAAAAGAAGAGGAAACTCATTTAACGGAGCAAATCCTTCCTGCTGGCATTGGTTTGAAGCAATTTTGGTTGCTACTTCACTTGTATTGTGCCCGATCCCTCGGATTAGTAAACAAATGAATGATTGCTTTTGGAAATAATCCACTGGAAGAGAGGCGTGCGCAGTGGTCGGCAAATATTGCCGCAAATTTCTCTTGCGGCTTCTTTCCTTGCTTTTTCCCCATTTCTCAAATTAAAAATTAAAGCATTTTATCACCACTGTCCCGTCATGTTCTTTGCAAACACTCAGTGGAGCAGATGGATTAGCTCTTACGGTGTGAAGCCATTTGAAACTTTTGAATGCTATCACTCTTCACTGCTCATTTTTCTTTTCACTTCAACAGTGAGTCAAATTTATGATTTTTAAAGTAGCAATTGTTAAGCTGAATTTTACCTCACAAAAGCATTTTATGCAAAATTGAATGAGATAAAATTGGAAATCGATTGCGATCAGCTTTGCCCTTACTCGCACAAGAATCGTAATTTTCCACTGGCGAAGTACAAAAATGTTGAACCGAATGGAAAAAAAGTAATTCGACAACCTTTTGTATTAGAACAGCAAAGATCGCAAATGTTACCTGAAAGAGGAAAAAAGTTATTCAAGAGAAGGGACAAAAATTTTTAACTGAGAATTGATAATTCATTCATAATGTATATTTGAATATATATGAACTGAAAGTTAAGAGATCACGGTGGAGTTAAAATTCTTTTTAAGGCGAAGTATAGTTACATGCAACGATGAAGTTAGTAAGGAATGACGTGTCAATAGTAGTAAGAGGAATGGGACGAAGTTAGTAGTTACTTTTAGAGGAAATTTGAAAGTCGTAATAATTGAAAGAAATTAAAAATGACAGTTTTGCTTTTTTTTTCTCTAAGCACTAAATTAAGCAAATGATTGACTAATTTAGGAAATTTGTTTATTTATGAATAGGAAGGAGGAGAAAGACTTTTACATGTTTTTGATTTCTGTTTGTATTTGAGCACAATTCAATTACAATTTATGGAGAAGTGAAGAATTGAAAGAGCTATTTGAAATTGTTTTCAGAGGAAAAGCTGTCTGTGAAATAAGTGTATTCCACTTATATTCGGCGTACGGATGAAAATGAGTGGGCGTCTACAGTTCACGAGGTGGTAAAACGTTTGTAGGACAGAGAAGGAATAAGACTTGTGGGATTACAAGAAAATGCGATGCTTACGTTATACAATGACATTACTCACCAAACGTGGTTAGCGTAAGAAGCACTTCTTTAACTCTTCTCAAAGTATTACTTCTCCGATAAAAATGGTCAAATTTGCGAGGTTTTTTTTGATTGTATTTGCAATAGCTCTTCTATAAGTATAACATTCATAGAGAGATCATAGCGCTGTTCGGCATTTGAGGAAAATTTTTATTTCATAAAAAAATTTTTTTTGTAATTCTTAACGTCACCGTAGGTGCAAGTGAACATTAGCAGTAGCAACATTTTATCGCTCTGCAAAAGTGTCATAAACTGTAAGTGCAACAACTAAGTTAATAGCTGGAGAGACCAAGCAAAAATTTAAAATATGTCGATTAATCAGCAAATTTGTAAATTAAAATTTACCAGTCTTAATTTTGAAATGCACTGTTGCATAAATGCGCGAAGTGTTATAAGCTTTTAAACGAGTAGACCCTACTTCCAACCACTTCCTAGAATTTCGTCTTTCAGCTGTGGAAAGTGATGCAAGTGCTGGATTTTCGATTTTCCGTCTTCTGCACTTCAATTGTTTCTTCCAAAGTTAGCACAATGAAGAATTGAGATCAAAGGTGAACTATAACACGTTATTTAAAGTTACTAGAGAAGTTTCAATGTGGAAGCAAACGATCAAAGTAATGCTCACCTGCTTTAATTCCATTTTATTGCCTGAATAAGTTTTAGCACAGTTTTACTCTCTATTCACTCGTAAAAATGTTTGTAGTGTTTTTTCATTAATATAAATGAATTTTTTTCATTAACTATTCAGATGCATCAATTATTTCATTGAATTTATAAATAGGAGAGAAGGGAGAAGAATGATATGACTCTGAAAGTTTTGCGGAGATGGAAATGAAGTTGTGAAGGTGAAGTTTTGAATTTATCAAATAAGATGTTATCGCTTTCCGATTGCAATCTTTCAACAAAAACTAATCGTCTTATTATTAAAGGAATTTAATTTTGCCAGTTGAAGAAATATTGGAAGTGAAGAAAGGCAGTACGGTGGAATTAGCAATAGCAATATCAGTAGTTTAAAGCAAATTAACGGAAGTGTAGGAGAGTGTCCCTCAAAATGTCATAGTTTAGAGTGACTTACTTAATTCAGTAATTATTCCAAAACTATGAAATTCTGGCCAGAAATTACGAGAACTCTGAATGTTACAACCACTTTCTGTGCCATCTGACGAGGCAATTCAAAAAAAAGAAACTTAGTTGCTTTTACGCTAAAGGAAGCAGTGATTGGTTTTTATTGTTCAAGCGGACAACGACAAATGATGTCATTTTAAAAAGAAATTATACTTTAAAGGGTGCTTTGCTCATTTTCTATAAGTTAATGATCGATCATTTGACCATCCGATTTCATGCACTTGAGTTTCTAATATGATCGAATTCCTTCCAACCAAATATTAGTTTTATTTACACATGGAAATCAAAATTTAATTATGAGATTTGACAATTAGTCAACGAAAAAAAAATCTATGAAACTTTATTTTTAATATACAAAACATCTCACCTCAGAAATAAATACATCTAACACCGGTTAGCAAAATATCTCTAATTTATTCATGTATTGAGGTGTAAGAGTGGAAAAAAATAAGAATTCAAATTCTCTTCGATCGTGCAACCCTTCGAAAAAACATACACGATAAGGTAGAATTCTTGATGTCAGATCACAGTTGTCTTCAAGTACCGGATATTTATCAGGACGAGAAATGGAGTAATGGATGACGACAACGATATCTGTTGCTGTGCATTTTCACACATTTCGGATGAATTTTTGGTTTTTCAAATCGACTCCAGCATTTGACCACTTCGCTATCGCATGCGCATATGGCGCTAGCACATTTTGAATTCTCTTCAATGTATCATATGACAGGAAGCTAACAATGTCTCGATAGTTAAGAAATGATTTGTTAGCTCTTAAATCGTGTGTTCATGCAGACATTTAAAAATGATGTTTTAAACAAAGCCTTCAAATTGTGAACATTTGAAAACCAATTAAACGATGGCTTAAAAGGAACACTATCATTAATCATCTTGTTTAGAAAAATCTCTCCTTTTTCCAGGTCTTCCAATGGTGCACCCAACCTGTCAATAACTAAACTTACCATGATTTAAGCAAATTGATTCCCCCTGAACACATTTCCAGCTGTACGGAAGCACATATTCCTCAGCCGTATCATAGCAATCACCATCATAAATCGCCTTGTCATAACACAAGTCATGTTTCATACAGCACATGAAATGAAATGAATTCTTTGGCTTTAATGTTTAAAGATCAGAGCATCAAAAAAAAGTAAAATTGTGCATGTTAAACCATAGGAGTACTCCTAAACGAGCTGTTTCAAAAATTGCAGAAAGTGAAAGATAAATGTTGCATGTGATTACTCATATTTATCCAAATTTTTCAAGATGGGCCAGCGAACATTCATTCATAATGATATAAAAACAATGTGCAGGTGTAAAATGTCATTGGGTGATTGATAGAACGAGAAATTTCGGGCCAAAAACACTCTGATTTACAACATTCTGAGCATAAAGGTGAAACAAAGTGTAACCTGTCAATTCCATCCATAGGCTTTCCGGAGCCCCCAACGCCACACCAGCATCCGTAATTGTTATAAACAGTAGCCGGATAGCCGAGCCTACAAACGCCCATTTCATCCAGATTCCATAAAGCTTTCAGTTTTACAGCAACTGATAAATAAAAGAAGCATAATATTAAAGCAAATATTTGAAAATGCATAGATTTCATGAATTCAAGCCTGAAAACGATATATTTCTCGTGATTTTCTAATCAAATTGAACAGAAAGTATCGCAATAGTTCGTAATGATAATCTGTCAAATGGTGACGCATTACGTTTTAAGTATCTTAAGACTTCTTTACGAAGAAAAAACGGGCATTCATCTTTGCCATCCGGTTCACCACAACCAAGTGACCCCAGTCAAGTCTACGCAATCACCAAAAAAAAAAACACAGCAGACTGTCGCTATTTTAAACAAGAAGCTGAAATTAAAATTAATGTTAGTCCTGCCAAACAAATACAAATAACCATCCAAGTATGGCACGAACGCCTCCAACCTAACTTAAACGCCCTACTCACAGCGGAAGACAGTGCGCTAATTGGTTAGCTTCCAGTAATGCTATCTGCGATGCTGATCAGCAACAAGATTGATACAGTATGTAGCCAGCTTTAAAAGATGACAGGATTAAAATTTAATGAAGCTCTCAGCAATACGCTTCATAAAGAAATTTTAACCGCAAAAGGTAGCACGGACTTTGATCAATGAGTATCCCACAGTGTATCACTGAAAATTATTCCGTAAAGAAAAAGAGTGATAGGAGGACGCTACCTACTAAAACACTTTTATTTTTCCTCTATTTTTGAAGAATTGAGTCTCCGCGACACCGTGAAAATGTGCTTACAATCAAACAAAACGTTTTTATCAGTAATAAATGAAATTTAACAAATGACGACGAAGTAAATTGCAGATGTTATTCTGTTAGCTTTACCGGGCTGTCACAGGAAATTACTGCATGTCCCTCCTTTTCAAGACGAACATCTAATGTTGTAACAGAACCGTCAAGCACCTGAAATATCAATTAATTAAACAGGCTTATGTATGTAGAACAGTGTCTCAAAATACACTAATTAACCTGGATGAAATTCACAAACAGTACATCTGGCCTTTGAAATGGTTCACAATCATACATATGACGGCCCCCATTCCTAAAATTCAAGTGTTAGAGACAACTGGATACAGAATATTTTCAAGACTGCATATTTTCTAATTACAGAATCATAATAATCACTCATGATTTACGGTGAATGAATAAACTACGGTTAAAGGTTTAAAAACTAACTTTCTGTTACAACCCACAATATTCAGAGCGACAGGAACATCTTCACGGAGTTCACTAAAGAAAAATTTCTTTGCTTTTTCCGACCAATCCAAATGAACTGCCGGTTTCAACCCATGCATACACATTTGCAAACAGAAAGGTGGCCGAATACAATGTCTGATGAATACAACATTAGAAAAGAGAAAAAATGAAAAAATATATAATATTAAAATATATAATATTAAAATATATAATATTAAAATATATAATATTAAAATATATAATATTAAAAGTTTTACGATTCTTTCCAATATTGAAAGAAATAAAATTTACCACAAAGCCTTAACTACGAATTTACTAGCAAGTAAAATTCATACATTGGATTTATTTCAAGAATACTAGACAATAAGCGAACATCGGTTCCACCGAAATCAAGAAATCGTATGCGACAAAAAAAGCTTTCGGAATAATAGCCATCCTAAAAAATTGAGCAAATATAATTTACAATAGCAGAGAATGAAAAATTTTGTAGAAATCAATTCTCCTGATCTTTACACTTGACTTACTTCCTTCTAACATAACCGACCTTGATACCTAATATTTCAACTCTTTGCCAGCAGCCAGTAAACTGAGCAAATTCATCATCTACTTCCACAATACCATACACACGTTCTCCCTTTTCCAAGGCAACAACCCTATCAAAAAAAGAAAATAATTTCTAATAGATAAATGATTGCGAGAAAATAGGGTTAAACTATAAATGTTCTGGAATCTCACAATTTTTAAAACAATATCAGAACCAATTACAGAACAAAAACTCAAATTGATATATCTTAACACAAAACAAAGTAAAACTATTAAGTAACGAACACTTGAGATGAACTGATAAGCCTTCTATTTTTGGGATGCCCATAGAATGAGTTTAACTCCTCAGCAAAGTTAGCAAGTTCATCATTCGCTGAAATCATTGCATCTTCTTCATCCGTAGCACTGTCACCTTCCCCTTCTCCACCTTCATCACCTTGTGATGCATCCTTGAACTTTCCCATCTTTAGTGGACGAGCATAAAATTCGTAGGGTGAAACAGTGTTCCTTGAAAGATTAAACAGTATCACATGAACGTTGCTGAACAATCTTTGTAAAGTTAAAGTAAATGCTTCATCATAAATTAGTTTAGCATTTGAAAATAGAATGTTAAAATGCTCTAGAGCATAAGCAGCAAGAGTTCCAAATAAAATTCGTCAATAACAAAATTATTAAGGACCTAAACAAGGTCAAATTAGATACCTGCCTTCAACACTGACCAAATATTCTCCTTTATAGCGGTATCCCTCCTCATTCAACCAATTAACGTCCACTGATGGAATCTAAAATTAGCAAAGAGTTGTAATTATTCAAAAACCACATGAATATAAATGAAGACAAAACCAAACAAAGCAAGATTACCTGTGTACTACCTGTGAATGCAGCACCAATGCTAGGTTGTTTTGTCACAGTTTCAGTCTCGTTTTGACTTGGAAAACTGAGTCGCCAAGTTTCCAAAGTTTCCACAACTAGGACTTCTTTATCCGCCTTAAAACAAATGAATTACATGTGCAAAGAGATATTATTGAAAGCGATTTAAAAAAAAAATTAAAGAGATCTCTGAAAATAAAAGGGAAATTTTTTCGATATACAATTTATGTGTTCTGCAGTTATGACATTATTGCAACACTAGTAAGAAAAAAATGTATTCAGTTTTCGTTGTAGCAGCAAATAACCCTTATAGAAATAACTCTTGTGAAAAACCTACAGAACTTTCAAATATTTTTTGCGTGACTCCATCAAATAAATCTCGTTCAAAATCAACTTCATAAAAACGTTCACGGACAAATAAATGCGTGATCGAAGTGCCCATTTCGTCCAACTCCGATTCCATCCCATACATATTAACCTTTAACTCTAGTTAAGAAGCAATTGACAGGATATGGATAGAAATCAAAACCTCCTAGGTAAATTGTCGATACAGAAGATGACGAACCTTTACAAAATCGTTATAGTCATTGCTAGGAATACTATTAAGGATTGCTTCTACACGGACAAACTCGAATTTCTTCAGAATTTCTCGAAGAACTGCTGTATCCTCCTTCGACCATTTCGGTTGTACATTATCAACGACAATATCCTGATATGGCCTCACCTGCAAACTCGAAAGCCAGTAGGAAACTTGAATCACAGAAAAATTGATGTGTAACACTTGAAGACCTTTTGTTTTCCTCTTTAAAAAATTAAAAAAAAAAATAAAAAGGAACCTTAAATAATGCGACAGGAATTGCTTGCCAAGGATGGAAAGACAAAATTTCGTCCATCTTTGCGAGGCACACAGAACTCATCCAAGCAGTGCTCCCTTCGTCAATGAACAATACTTTCACAAATTTTATCTTCTAAAATTGTGGAACATATTTATATAATTTTTACCAGTAAACAATCTAAAAATTTTAAAATAAACGTCCATCAATCTGATGAATTTCACGAATTCGAGCCCGAGCATAAACACCTTCCTCAAGTGGTGCCATAACATAGCGATTTTCGTGTGCTACTGGAGCTGGCGTCAATGTCATCCTGAAAAGTATAATAGTGATGCACATGAGATTGATGTCATTCATTCTTACTTACAAGTAAAGGCATGGAATTGAAAATATGGCAATCGTCAAAGCATTATCGTGAAGGAGTAAACTTACAGGTCCCGGATCTGCAATTTCTCAGTGATATGGTTAACAGGTTTTACCCATATGCAGCTTGGTGATGTTACATGGGACACAAAGCAACGGGCTGTTCGACACAAGGGAATACGGTGAATCTGCAACCGTTGCTCTGTTAAGTCTATTCAATTTTACTTTTCAGTCTTATGGCTACACTTTAATTACTAAGAATCGTATTCAAGTGTATAATGTGGACTGATGAAACCCGTACCCGACATATTAATATGCTATTGATTTATTTAACATTACTGGTTAGTTTTAATATTTTGAACAGTCGGTTTATGTTATTTTACAAACACAGCGAACAAAATTCTGGAACCCACTTTTTTATGAATTATTGCGCACCAATTAGATCTAAGTAACTAATGGCATGAAATCACTACTAATTCTGTTGCTTCTCTAATTTTGACAAATGATGTTATAACTACCTTAAAGTTTCCATCACCTCTTACATCACCGTTTTCCATCATTTTAGGAACAGCGTTTCTCTTCTCGCTTTTGTTTATTGGCTCCACTAACCGAGGCGACACTCGACCATCCATGATGCGCAATATATTATATTCACATTAAACCCATAAACTCATAATTTTAGTTCGTTATTAATTAGTTTCTCAATATTATTAAGAAAACGCTTTGCCACCACCCTTTCATATTTTATAGCGCCACCATAATGCTAATGGATTTCCAAAAACATAAAATTCGTTCGTCTAACAACTGCTTTACTACACATTTCAGTAAGAACAGAAATATTTTTATCGAATAAAGCCAATTTCTTATCGAGTAATACGAAAAAACACCAGTGGCAATTCACATCAACAACAACACAGGTCTCATACGATAAAACAGTTCTTTTAGAACACGAAATAAAGGCCAGCTCGCCTGCACAAAGTAGAAATTGAACATCCCTAATCCTTTCGATATTATTTAGCAGTTGAAAAAAGAGCAACCAAACCAGCTGCGCCAACCATAGAAAATAGACAGTTAAAGGTAGATGATAAGGATGCAAATAAAAAGAATGATAAAACAAGAAGGAGTGAAAGGAATAGAACATTGTTCCAGAAGATCGAGAAAGTGGTTGCTTCGTAGTCGCCAACCTGAAATCCAACAATCAGTACGATAGACAACTCGATAGATTTCGGTGAGAACACGACAATTTTAATTTCATCAAATGACATCTACAACAATTTTTAAAACATTCGACTTTTACTTCATTTTCCTTCCATAAACAATCAGTTCATTTTCAAATACCTACTTCATTTTTCTTCCATAAAATTCTCTCGTCTTTTTCTTTCTTTGACATTTTTTTATCATCCGCTAATTTTCGACTCATTTCACGAGTTATCGCCTCACTCCGTTTTACAACAATTCTGCAAAATAAGGAATAAAAAAATTGAAAATTAGGTTGAGGAAACTAAGAACAAAACCATTTCTTTGCCAATGACAAATTACGACAAAACATCAATGACGTTACTTATGTTTTAGGATGTGCTTGATATTCTTATACGCAAAACTGATTAGGTACGACGCAGTTAGCCATGAAATTAACCAAATAATCCACGAATCGGCTATTTCCATCTGATGTATCCCATGAAAAAGATATAGAGGTGCTATAGCAATTACTGTCGAGTTCCCATAAAACAGCGCACTGCCCTTTGTTGATACTGCTGCTGAGAAATCCTTTAGATAACAGAACAAGATTTAAAAAAAAAATATTTTACAATTCACAACATGTAAGAGTGCTAATATAGATATCCAAGGTCGAGATTTTTCCCCCAGACGAATATAGAGATTGCGCCACAAAATGCAAAATTTGAACGTAAAGATTTTAAATCAATTTTAAACTTAAATACCACTTTATTGAAATGACCTACATAAACATGCAAGTCAACAAGACGTCAAGTATACAAGATTAAATTCTACTTATTTAAAATAATGAGAACGTAATCGTTCAATAATAAAAACTGAGTAAAAAATCCCACTCAAACAGACGGAATCCCCTGCTCACCCAACATCAAGTGTAATCTTTAATCTCAACAATAGTAATATATTGAAGTGTACCTTTAGTAGTAATTCATCCTCTTTTGACAATTTTTGCCCTCCTCCTTTCGACATATTAAGCAACCAACCTGCAATGCATAATTAACAAGTTTGTGAGTTCAAAAATACACAGTTACTGCTTGATGATATTTCCCATATAACAAAGCCGCGCAGAGTAGCAAAAACTGGGTAAATGAAAAAAGCCCAGAGAAAAAGCGAACAGCCACCAACAAATACCACGCACAAAAAACACGTACATATCGAATGTCCGAACAACTTCAATTCGCTGCAACAGATCAACAAACCAAAACGATTTCAAACTGCAACAAAAAATACGTAACGCTTTGCAAATTCTACGTATCAAAGTATCATTGCGTCATCATCTGACGCACTGAATTTGGAAATGCTGTAATTCACTGTTGTGTGGATGTTAATGTCTTGTTTTTGACTTCGGCACATATTTCAGAGTTGAGTTTCGAACCACTATGTGAAACAGTGAGGAGAGAATCAGCAGATCACTTCATTACATCATTAATTTTATTCAAATCTTTTTCACTGCTCTGATACGACACAATGAGAATACTAGGGAATGATTGATCTCAGCGTTTAAACAACAAGATTAGAAGTATTGCTTCAGAGACATAACGAGAGCGAATTTTCCTTTTCTCTGCAAAATTCTTCAATATTGAAAGGGTCATTTCCCCTCTTATAGTTTTTCGGTCATCGCTGTAATGGTTCTCTTCACTTTTACGAAGTGCGTCAAAATCGTTTGAAAATCTTATTATAGTACAACAAACTCTGATTTTCCAGTCCTCTCCAGTGCCTTTATGTGTTCTTGAAAAAGGAAATTTTATTGGCAGACAAGACAAAAGAAAGGTTAAAAATTATAAAACAGTTAGCGGGGAAATTGATTGTTTTATCTTTCCTACTCCTTTACAGCACGCTTCCTACGATCGATTCTGCGAAGACGCTCAGCACGTTCCTCAGATTCGGTTTGAAAAGTCTGGAAACAGTTACATTTGATCCAGTGATCGTAGTTATGTAGCAAAGCTTCCAGATGACGTATGTACCGAATTGCTAAGCGCAATGTATCAACTTTGCTAATGCGACGATCGCTGAAAGCTCTCACTGTTTCTCATTTTCAAAATGATGTGAGAGATTCATAATAGATCATTATTTTCGTAATCAGTTAATTGAGAAAAGGGTAGTGTCTAATTTTGTAAGGATTCACCAGAAATAAGGTTAAGAAAAGAAATAATTAAAACCTTTCCGTAAGTGGTAGATGATCACGCAATCTTTCATATCCGTCATTCACGCAACGAACACGTAAACGTTCCCTTTCATTTCTCTTCCATACAGTGGTTCCATAGCTGCTAAACTTTTCAGATTGTAGTGATGAAATTCATCGAAAGATTGCGGATTTTGCAAATAAATAATAGCTTACTTTTCATCGATTTCACATGGTAGTGGAACACGAGCTTCAGGTGAAAATGGACTTATGCGATTTGGCTTTTTCTCGTCTTTCGCCTCTGACATATAATTAAATGAGAATTAATGATGATTTATAAGATGAATGTGTGCTTCCGATAGGACTTAATATAAAATCGTAGGAAAAGTTATACTTGACATGACATGAGAAGAATAAGTGAAATTAAAATAATATTAACTGGTTGAGTCATAATTAGTAAGTGATATTGGATTCGCTTTAATGAATAATGTCCAACTAAAATTTGAAATGCTAATCCTCAGATGTTCAAGGAAGTGTTCATTCCGGACCAGTCTACTTCATCGTAAAAAAATTGGTAATTGAATTGGAAATATAAATCTTCTAGGTTAAGTGATTTACCAACGTGCAAAAAAAATTTACTAGAACACTGGGGAATTTTAAGAATATCGATTTAATTTGAAATAAATATACCTTCGTCGAATGATTCCGACCGAAGCCTCAGTAATCGAGCGGCACTGATGATTGATGGTAGCTTTCGTCCATACTGAAACGCTGACTGATGCGATTCTTCTGTATTACTCATTTGTTTGATTTATAGATTGTTCTAGGTTATCTAAAATTAAATGTCTGTTCCCGCTATGTTACAATAATTCAAGAAATCCGAATTAACTTTTTTTGATTTTATAGAACCACTGTCGTGCAGTGAGTTTAGTTCAACTTTTTAAATCCCTCCTGCATGATCTGCCACTCCCAGCATTACGACTTCGAAATCATCATCACTCATTTACGAAGCTTTAAGCAAAACATAGCAAATAAGAATAGCTTTTGCAGTAGGGAGGAGCACTTGCGACCTTTTTCGAAACAGAAGCTTTGGTTTGGATTCAGATTCTTGCGGACACTAGTTGGAAGGATTTCAGGTGGTAAGGATACCAATAAGTTAAGCCACCTACCGTATATGTGATATGTGTATATAAACAGGTAGAGAGCATGCGCTTCATCCTCATAACATCCATACCGCTGTACAAACAACGACAGTCACATGCGCTCCTCTGTCAACCTCTATTCACCGAGTCGGTCCCTCTTTATAATAGTCATCAATTTACTGACGAAAGCTTCCGCTATATCTCATCCTATAAATAGATCGATTAAACTGTTCATTGGAAAGGTTGGTGGAATAAATCATTCCAAAGTTAGTTAATTTCATTCATTCTTACTGTTGCAAAGCAAACCACCCAAAAGAAAATCTTCATGAACTTCTTCGAATGAGACAGAAAATAGGGCAGCAAATTTAAATTATTATAGGAATTTAATCAAATTTAAATCATACGTTATGCAAAATTTAATTTAAATCATACGTTATGCAAAACTGCTTAATGTATTTATTCATGAACAGAAGGAATGATCGCATGTGGCAGATTGGCAAATGCGTTGGAATTGAGTGACAATAACGTAGGTAATCAATTCATCATCATTCATCATGGAAGGTGCATATAGAATTACCACTCTGCAAGCGGATTGAAATTTTCATTTCTAATAAACGACCATTAACAACAAATAACATGTAGAAATTTAAATTATTGGGAGTAAAAAGAATTATAAACTTTAAATGAATAACATAGCAGAAATGTTTGATAATTAATTTTGATTTTGTATGTAGCATCACTATTAGTGTCATTTTCTTAATTAATTCTTATCGACCATAAAAATTCGTCAACTGATGAAAAGTCAAAATTGTCAGTATGGTTTGAAATGAACAAAATACCAAACTGTCGAGTCTTAAAACATAACGGTGCGTCTCTAAGAGATGAATATAACCTCTCAACTTCACTTTGTGTATGTGGTAAGCCAAATTTTAAATGAGCTACCATTGAAGAAAAGGATCAAAGTGGTTGATTGAGGATGTAAAAAATATGGCACAAATGTCGTACTGCATCATTTGATTTAGACATAATATCTCTAAATGAGAACGCGGAAATTATTGGAAGTGGATATCAACTTGCGACAAAGATCAAGAGACTTTTAAGCGATTTTTAATTCGTTGTTTAACCGATGCAATTTTAGATTCCACAATTGTTTGCAGTTTCTATCCCTATTCGTATGATTCATGAACTTCTGCAAAGCAAAGCTTCAAAATTTTATCAAGAATTTTGTTTAACAGATCATTCAGTCGCTGCCCTGCTCACAAGATATAGTAGTATATCCCCTTGCATGTTTGCTGTGTTCAGCTTATTTGAATTGAACATGAATGTTCTCATTCTGACCTTAATTCTAAGCTGAAGTGTTAGCTATCCCATTAATTGTCTGATGTACCGGATGAGATGTGCTCGTGCGTACCGATATGAACGTGACAAATCCAGTATTGAATTGAGTGTATTAATCAACAACAAAATAAACCTGTCAAAATACGGACAGCACTATATGACAGAGAATGGAAGAGACCAACTGAACTTTTTCAAATTGAATTTAAATGACGAGACTAAACCAACCGATTAAAACGTGAGTCGAAAAGTGATGTTGCGAGCATCATTATATTTTCCCTGTAGAAATGTGGGCTGTTTTTAGCCATGCTAAGTCATATGTGGCATATAAGTCAATTTTCAAAAATTGAAATAACTTTCACATTTTATGTTTCAAGAAATATAGTCCGAAATTTCTTGTTTAGATCGAGCAGCAAAATAAAAACAAGTTTTCATCAAGATGAAACAATAAAAAACTGTTCTTTTAAATCAAAAGTTTTTCCACTTCTTCTTTGATTTTTTGGATCTGACTTCTCAGTTGAGAACCCTCATTCTGAATTATTGATGCAGCGATTACAGGACGCGATACACCACATGCTCGGCCAAGAGCTGCCTAAAATCATTCTGAAAGATTAAACACTATAACAGCAAAAAAACGACAAGATAGAGTATTTCAACAAAACTTCATTCCCATGTACAATGAACATTTATATTAAAGATTACCTTACTGCGCACGAACACGTACGGCACGTTTTTGTCTTCACAGAGTAAAGGCAAGTGTAAGATAATTTCCAATGGCTCCGCATCAGCAGCCATTATAATGACCTGAAACTTCATTTAGTAAATTTCAACGAATCGGAAAAACTATCACTGCATGCGAAAATAACTTCGGTTCGGAAATACAAAGGTAGGAATCAAGTGGAATTAATTCTAAACAAAACTAGTGGTGTATCAACCTCATGCAAATTTAATTATCTTGGTTTTTTATATTTTCTATTCATACGTTCATATTTCGCTTCAATGAAATTCGAGTCTTGCATGCACAACAGCTAAAGCTATCAAATTGACCAAAACTAAAAATGACCTCTGCTAGTCCTCGATTCAGCGTTTTCGTAGCCTCATTCGCACCCTTCTTTAACTGCTTATAGCTTTGGGCCTGCTGCGCGAGATCAAGCAACTTCTGAGATAAACTGGTGTCAGCGATAGGATAAGCTTTCGATCCAAAACCAGCATCGGTCGTCATTGTGCCTCACTTGTTCGATCACTGGCAATCTGTGGTAAAAAGCAAGAAGAATAACACAACCTGATGTATCATCGATATTCATTCAAAGTAAACACCCATCATAAATTACAACTACAATTACGTTCGAAATACTGACTGTAAAATATAGCAATTTTACGTGCTAAAGTTATGAGAAGATGCCGGTGAGCCCCTCACCTAGGAATAGAGAGATAACTTAAAGTTCAGGTATCGGGTAGTAACGACGTACAGTCAAGTTATCTCACTGCTGACTTGCATCCCCTTCCACCAGAAACATCCATCTCCCAACACGTACTACTCAACCTATCCAAGCACTCACATACAACATCACTGTCACTGTCGGTAACCTACAATTTTATTCAGTAACTCTCGTCCAAACCGCGAAATGCGAGACCCGCGTTGGGAAGTAAAGAGAGGCTTAGGAGGGAATTCGTGCTGCTATGCTGAGGTCCTTCGAGGGAGTTCACTTCGTCCGTTGGGCAGCGTCCACAGCATTTGTGATTTAGCGCTCATTGCAGACGTATTTCACGTCTGTTCATTTGGGGATTTGTAGAGGAAGTGGAACGATCTGCGGGTTGATGTAGGAGTGTTGTAAATTGCGTGACATGCACTCGGTCTGCGTCGTTCTTCCTCCTCTGTTCATTCTTCAGATGCTTGTTAGCTGTATAATTTATTGTATATTTTAGTTTGTTGAAATTTATTAATATTCCAACGCTTGCAGGAATGGCTCCGATTGCAGTTGAAATTTTTGATGCCAAAAGCACTAGTCGATCAGTTGCCTGTCTGGAAAATGTATGTTTTAAATTAATGTATTTCCAGTGCTCTTATTGAGAACGAATTGAAATTGTTGAAAAAATTCTACTGATTATTTAGATCAGTTGCGATGAATCAATAATGGCAATCAAAAGGCGTCTATCCCAAAGTAAGTGTATTGACTACATTGAGCTTTCACCTACTTTCGTGTAGTTTTAATGCAATTCAATTTTCCACTGATTTGCTGAACTATTTAGAGCTTTCACTTCCTATCAATCAGATAGCCTTGCGGTTAGATGCGAAAGGAATGAATTTAAAAGATAACCTAATTGTGCAGGATCTCAATTTACCTTCTATGAATGCTCACTTATATATTCGAAATCTTGGGCCACAAATTGGATGGAAGACGGTATGTACGGTGTATCTTTAACTCCTTCTGAATGCATATTTAATTCTCTTGTAACATAAGCAGTTTATTCTTATAGGTTTTTCTTCTTGAGTATCTTGGCCCGCTTCTGATTTATCCGATTTTCTATCTGAGACCAATCGAAGTTTATGGATCAGGTGATTTCTACTTAAATCTGTTTTTTATGGAAATGATTGGATGAAATAAATTATATGCAAAAAGTAACACCTAATTTTGAAGACACATCTCAATATCCTATGTCTTACGGAGTAAAATTTGCTTTGGTTTGTTGGACATTTCACTATGCAAAGCGTTTGTTGGAAACCCAGTTTGTCCATCGATTCAGCAATGAAACTATGCCTTTACGTAATATATTCAAAGTAATCTTTTTTCACTACAGTCACTGTCATATTTTTGTCTCCTTGATTTTTAAACATGGAAAGAGAAGGCAGAATTTTATCTCTCATTTTCTGCAAAAGTTATCAGTCGTATCAGTAAAAAAAATTTGTAGAACTGTGGTTATTATTGGACTTTCGCAGGATTCATCAGTTATTTTATCAATCATCCTCTGTATACTCCACCATATTTTGGTTTCGTACAGGTTACAATAGGCCTTATTGGTTTCTTCATTTGTGAATTCGGTGAGTTTATTCCATAATTTTTTTTATAGAAAATAACATTCGTTTTTTCTTCAATCCAATAAATGACACGCCTGTTTTGCAGGTAATTTATCCATCCATCTGCTTTTGAGGAACTTACGCCCCCCGGGCACTAAAGTTCGCAAAATCCCAATACCAGACGCCAGTCCGATGACTCTGATGTTCAACTTTGTAAGCTGTCCTAATTACACTTACGAAGTGGGTTCGTGGTTGTCGTTTTCATGTATGACTCAATCGCTACCAGGTTTGCCTTTTTTTCATTATTAACACAAAAGTGGAGCAACCAAGTGTTGTTTATTCCCACGTAATTAGTTCATTAGAGCTTATCAGCTCGCTTATGAAACGTTTATATAACTTGTTTAGTAGATTAACATGTTTGATTTATGTTAAAAATTAAATTGTTCTTTCGTTTGCTTAACTAATATTTACAGCACTCATTTTCACCTTTGCGGGATTTTACCAAATGGTCGTGTGGGCAAAAGATAAACATCGCAGTTATCTACGAGAATTTCCAAACTATCCAAAACGTCGTCGAGCAATCATTCCATTCGTTTTTTAATCGTCCTTTACGTAAAAGTGAATGCTTGACATTCTGCGTCTACGAAATGAGTGTTTTGCTTCCGACTTTTTTCGTACACATTGTCAATTTTTGTTGTTGGAAATTATTTCCAATTGTCTTTGCAATTGATGTAAACTTTTTGAGTTAATGACCCTGTTTTATGTGTTAAATGAACTCAGTTTGTTAAATTTAATATTAGTTTACAATAAAACTTGAGCTCCTGCATTATTCATTCAAAAGCAGCAGATAGAGCATTTTCGAAATTAATGTCAGAAAAATAGATGTTCTTGCAAGTAAGGCCTTGAGTCTTGCCTTGAGTTTTATTTTGCGAACGAAATCCACTGCCATTTCGTGGGCGCATTTCTTATTTCATTAATTTATGAGTACGCTCCTTTATATTAGTTATTATTGTTGAATAAATTTTGTAAGGAAATTTTCCAAGTGTCCGTTTTCATGTAAATCGCACAGTATGATATATATCCTCACGATAAGGGGTATTTATATTGAGGTGGAAGCTCGGCGTTGAATGTCAATATTCTGCGAAAACATTTGCTTCAGGTATGGTAAGTCAGGCGTATCAAGGAGTTGTATTGTGTGGTGGATTAGGTAATCGAATGAAAAGTTTAACGGATCATATTCCGAAATGTATGCTTCCAATTGCTTGTATCCCGATGTTCTGGTATCCGCTCAACTTTTTGCAACGAAATTCGATAAGAGGTTGACGTTTGAAATTGTTGCATTTGTGGCTTAAAAGTAATGTGTATTCTGTTGACTGAGGTTAGCTACATTGGTTGGAAATTCCGTTACAATATTAGTTGCTACAGATTGATGAGTACTAAAACTTATACAACACATCCATAATTTTGAGTTTTAAGTGTGAAGTTGAGGATTTCTTCATTATGGTAATGTAAATGGATGTTTCCTTTATATGTTTGACATATTGTGACGATGTCTTTTAACGAAGCACTTTTAAAAGATTATAATATGAATAAGTGTATTTTACCTTTGTTAAGTTTTTCTGGAACTGAATTTAATCCTTTATGTAATTTCACAAATGTAACTGCGATCTTTATTAAGTTAGCAGTACTCCTTTCCAGAAGTTATCATGGTTGTTGCCGAAAGTTTGCTGGGTGAGATCAAGCAGCTTTTATCCGGTTCTACCTTGCCACCATTAGCCGATTTACAGATTGAATTTGTTAAATTGAGCAGTGCTGCTGAGCACTGGGGTACAGCAGATGTGTTAAGATCCATAGATGCCCGAATAAAGGTAGTAATGGTTACTGTTGTTCAAAAATCCCTATCCTTCATCACTGTTTTGAGTCGCAACTTTCAATTTTTCATAATTTAGTTAGCTATACACCGAAAACAAACATAATGGAATTTGTTTTTTTATTATATCCAACTATATAAGTTCTTTCAAGATAATGGATCCTATCCGAGTTGACCTGAACAGAATTTTCGTTTTGTTTTGCTTCAATATTTTTTAATGTTGTAATGTATTTGTGCATAACAAATGCTTAAAATGATCGAAGATTTATTTCAGAAGGATTTTATTGTTGTTAGCGGTGACTTTGTTTCCGATATGAACTTAGCTCCTATGCTATCACTGCACTCTGCTGAAAAGGCCACTCTAACATGCTTATTGTGCGATCGGGTTATTGCAGGACCAGTTCCTGGACCTAAAATGAAACTCTCGAAAGGCAGTGCTTTTCGAAATTTTTATTTAGAAAAAACGTTTCTAAAATTTAAAATTTTTCTGCTGGTCAAAGTTGATTTATGAACCTAATCCGAAACACTTGGTTAGAATAAGACAATATTGATAAGTTAGTTGGCCAGCTAGAATTCCTTGAAGACACCATTCTGAGTCTTCCATGATGAATAATGTGCTTTTGCATCCAAGCATTCGATAAATAATTTTATACGATCCTTTATCATATGTCCCCCGATTGCTGATTTAAGTAAGGCTTTTATTACACAACTGTATGTTGTAAGTCCTTTCATGGTTTCAGGGCGCGATTTTATTGTCCTTTCTGGAAACAATCAGTTGTTGTTTAATGTTTCGGAGGAAGATTATGATGAATTGGTAGCTGTGAATGTTGATCTGCTTGATAGGTAATTTCTAATTGCAATCAGATGTTTTCGGGAATTTTGAGTTGTCGAAGCAATAATTGTTTAAATTTTAGGTGTCGAACTGCTTACTTCACTGCCAAGTATAGTGACTGTCATCTATACATCATGAAGAAATGCATTTTGAACATTATCGAGAAACACAGGTTTTCTTAGCTTGTTTTATGCTGACTTTATCTAATATCTGAAAGATAAGTTTAAAGGGAAACATGTTAGAAAACTCGTTGAACAGCGTCGATTTGATATGTGACTTTAATTTCTAGCTAATTTCTAGGGAAATATCATCACTGAAGGCTGATCTTATACCATATATTCTAGAAAAGCAGAATGCGAAGGATGGCTATGGCATGTTTTTTTGTTAGTCGATTAGTCTATTTCGTGGTTTAAAGTGTGTAGACGTCCAAATATATTTTTTATTAAACAGACGCAATTTTCATCTATTGAATGATCACATCCTTTAGAACTAAGTGAACATATCAGAATTGATCCTCTCGATGAAAAGATCCAAAAATTCAGTTTTGGTACTACTGCTGTAAAGTGTCTTCAAAATCAGTTGAAATGTTTTGCTTATTTGCTACCACCAGAGAATGGCTTCATTGTTGGACATGTGAACACTATAGGAGCTTACTTTGAGATTAATAAGGCAGTAAGTCTTCACATTAAAATCATAACATTTCTTGCCGTTTCAGTACAAAAAAATATTTTTCTTTTAGGCTGAAATTAATTAGAAAGGTCGTTCTCATTTTTTCTCAGGTAGCACATTTGTTCACTGGAGAAGCAATGTTTCAAGACTAATGGTATTGCAGGATTTAAACCATCAGTAAACTGACCAAAGGGGAACAAGATGGAATGATTTGACCGATTCTTGTGCTTACCAATTTTTTTCCATTCAACTCTTCTTTAAGGAGGCGTCAAACCGAGCGGTCCAGTCATGTTAATCTCGTTTCATTTCTAGCACCTCATCGTTTTCTTTCAGATCATTCGCTTTTTATCAAGATTTTCCGAAAAAATCCCTACGAGACAGACAATAGATGAGAACGGTGCGGCTTCGTATGTCGGTTCTACTCGCCTTTTACAGCAGAATGCTGATGAAGCGCACACTACGCGTTCAGAAAGGCCAATTATCAAGCGCTCTGTAATCGGTGAAAAATGTACAATCGGTCCAAAGAGCAAGATTGTCGGTTCTTTGCTTATGGAGGGATGTCGAATTGGTGCGGGGTATGAAATATTGCTTATTGATGTAGTGCTTATTTTCTCTAATCCTCTCATAGGATGGTTCATGACACAATATTAAGGAAATCCACAGCAATCGGAAAGATTCTATTCTTTATCACTCGCCGTCACTTTCTTTAATTGGATTTTCTTTGTATCCTTTACTGAATTCTTATCATCGTCAAATGTATTCAGAACAAACGCTCTCTTGTTAAATGGTAATATATACGGCAAAAAAATTATCATTTGGATTGTGTGGATTCTCTAACTCTATGCTTTTGATATTCATAAATATCCATAATCCAGCCACTGAATCTATAGAAACTAATTTAGAGTACAAATAATCAATTCAATCATTTGTATGGATGTTGAGATAGGCGAAAATGCGTATATATCTTCATCGATTGTGGTCTGCCGACAAATAGTTTCTGCAAAAGGTTCTCTTTTTACGTTCTCTTTTTTAATTTAATAAAGCTCTTTTGATGCTAGCAATTCTAATATTTATAAAAACGAGAAATATTAAAATTTTTGTCTCATTTGCCTCCTGTCTTTGTCCCTGTATTTTTGCCTGTAGAACTTTATATTTTTCGTAGGAAAAAATGCCAAAAAAAATTTTTGAATCCTTCTGTGAAATACTTGTGTAATGCTGCTAATTCAGCAGTTAATGCTGTAAAATTGTTCTTCAGCGAGAGTGCACAATGAACTAATTGCACCGAATGAGGAAGTAGAGCTTGAAAAGTGGACTCAAGAATTATGGTAGGAGAAATTTTTGATTCTGGTGATACCGGCACTTTGCACCTTACTTGCATCATATCGTATGTAACCCACCCTTTTCATTAATAAATTATTGCGTTATGGATAGTATGCAAAATGTATCATACTATGGATTCTAGTTATGATGAGAATATGGATGTGGATCATGCCATGAAGTTGAGTTGTCGGGCGCATTTAATTTAAGGTTCTGACTGTCAACGTGCTGAATAAAGTTGATCGCTGTTGAGAAATATAGGTCATAGGTAGAAAAATTCAATTATGCATGCTAGCGATTGCACTATTAAGTTATGCATAAATATATTGTTTTGCGATAATACCTCAAACAACTTTGTTTATTGTCAAAAGAAAAAACTGCAACGTTACGAGCAGCGGCGGGAGTGAACAGCACTTGAAACGACCAAAAGCTGTTATAAGCAGGCGCGCTAGCTAAAGGATTTGAATGCTTTCGATTTAGTATGAGACTACTATGGTAGCGGTTGCACATTTGGCTCAAGATGTGATTACATGATGTTCCGCTTGACTCAGGATCTTCCTGTTTGTTATTCTCAGTATATTCTTTCAAGAAACAATGGTGTGACCACTAATTGATGAAAAGCTTTCATAAGAAGTTCCGAAGGGCGGATATAAACTTGAGATAAACTTCAATTTATTTAAACAAATGATTTACCTGTCAATGGAACGAATTGAGATTGGCGACTACGGCGTAATGTATTGGACTTTGTGAAATGAAAATTGTGTATCAATTGTATGGGATTTACTTCACCATATTTTTTGCTCATGTAATTTTATGAATTTTTTCCTAAATTTTAAATTCGGTTCACCAGTGTAAGCTGTGGGAAGGGAGCAACCTCACACTAACGCATTCCAAGTTCCCATAATTTTTTGTCTCTGGGTTGGCGATTCTGGATAGAAATACTAAATACTGATCCCTTCTCAATTGGATTGCTCAGTAATTTGGCTTCCATCATTTCTTTATTGCTTGTACGCCATCATGATATAGACATGTAGAAAGACACCCTGATACTAAGGAGCATAACAATGGTTCTTGACTTATCGGCGAATTCCTAACGATTGCTTGTTTAATGTTTATTTGCTAACAATAAAACAACAGAACGACAACGACAAGTAGCACTGTTTTTCGTTTACGCTCGCTTCGTTGTAAGTTGCATTTCTATGTAAAGCTTATCTCAGGAGAAATTTTATGTTACCACTGCTGTTTCAGGAGAAAAATGGTGTCATGCTTCATCCACAGCTTAATGGACCCTTGCAGAGTGACATGTACAAGGACTCCGAAATATAGAGATTACCCTTTTTTAGCTGTGTTAGTTTTAGAAAGGACAAAAATAAGCCATTGTATTCCAACAGCTTTTTCTTGATTGGTCTTACCAGTGTATTTGTCATATTTCCTTTTTAAGTGGCGTCCACTTTCGTATCATCTATTTCTCAAAAATCAATTATACAATCAGCAAAACGTAATTTTTCAACTTTACGAAGAGTTAATGTATCTATCCATCACATTATCAATCCTTGTATACATTATTTTTAGGTACTTACGACATTAATGAACACTGGGCAAGATAAAGTGTATAGAAGCAGTGATAGTACGAGCTTCTTATTTGAAAGTAACGATCAGGGATCTAGAGGTTCAAGCCTGGAAGGTATGAAAACAAGCTCCCGTCCAAGATGTTTTAATTGCAGTCAATAAGACACTAAGCAGTTACATACAAAGACACAAAGAAAAATATGGATAGTCAGCATATGCTTAGCAAATGATCTAGTCCGATTGGTGACCACTGCTGCGTGTCGACGTTGAAACCAAATATTACATTTCGATCGATGTAGATTGACACATTACCGAACCAGTACACAGGCTTTCCTTCTCGAAATTTATTCAGCTGAGGTACATACAGAACTCCCGCTTCGCGTGCCCTTAATTCTACCAGATCCTAGAAAAAAAGATTCAAATAAGATATCAAAAAGATAATAAAATTGCTTGCTTGAAATGAGATGAAATACCCAACCTAACATCTATGCGTATTTCTGCAGTGAAAAAGGAGTTGTTGCATTCATGTGGAATAGGTAATTTTTTAAGTTAAATCGCGAGAAAAGAGAAAAAGTAAAGTTCAGACCTTGAAAGAGAGATGGGGAGGTGGAGGCTGTATCCTCGGTGGTGCAGGATTGTACATTCCAGGGGTCGTTTCCGGAGGCGGTAGAGGTGGCTGCATTTCCTTTGTAGGATGAATGCCCTGTTGGGCATGCTTCATTGCAATGAGTGCACGTTTTAACTGTTCTGAAATATTAGTATTAGAGAAAATAAGAATACATTTCAAACAGTAAAGTTTATACCTTGAACAACAATCAATGACGAAATTTCAACAGGAAAACGGCTTTTCCATTCATTGTACCACATTACTACCTCTTGAAGTACTACTCGTGGAGATTCTAACCAAATGCACAACGTTTCGTAC